>LPNX010813619.1:7401-34230 GCA_001517045.1 Pseudotsuga menziesii | reverse complement strand
TAGATTGTTTATTTCTATTGCATATTGGAGAAGATTGATTTCTGGAGTCTAGCTGTCTGTTGTGGTACCCCAAGCCATAGGAATTTCTCTCCGTAACATTTACTGTAACAGATGAATCAAATCATGCATGGTCTACTTCTTTTTAACGTTTTGTTTTGAATGCAAAAGTAAGAGGACGTGTATTCAACCAAGGAGACATTTTCAAGATCAATTGGGTGTGTATTGTACCTATCCAAAATAGATGGAGAGATAATGTCTTCCGTTTCGTTAGGTTCCTTTTTCAAAAGTGAAGGTTTCTTAAGAACGCTAATATGTTTATTAGGTGGGGAGGTGTTAATGAAAAATGTCTTTCTTGAAGAAGAATGAAGAGGAAAGGAAAGAACAATATGTACGGCTTGTTGAAGCGACATCTTTTGCATGTTCAACAATGTGTTGCCTGATATACGAATCATCTCAACCTTACCAAGGTTGTCATGAGAAACTAATTATTTGATATGTTTAACAGTGTTTGTCATAGGATGGTCTAGTTTTGTTATGTAAGAGCTTACATAGGTTGCGGTAGCATACCCATACAAGATGAATTGTGCATCAGTGTTTGCTTCCCACAATTGAGGAATGCCTTTTGCAAAAGGATTTATCCAAATATATGAAGGGTCTCTTTTTAGTAGCAATGTGGGTCGTTTAAGTGAAGACCACAAAATGAGAATGTATTCATCTTTTGTCAATGCTAGTTCGTCTAGGAACGAATCAAATGACATGGTGTTTGGAAATTGTTTGATGTCAAGCATAGAGAGCAATGTATTCCTTCTTCAATCAAGACCGGAAGAATTCTCTTCAAGCAGTTCCAAAATTATTGTGTTGTCTAAAGGGAAGGAGGGGAAGCCAAACCTACATTTGGAGTGGAAAATGACGATGGGTATGTATTTTCACTAAGGCACTTGAAAAGAGAAGAATCCGTTGATAGATAACAATCGACAAATTGAATAATTTCAATGTTTGTGTTTTTGCCATATATTGGTGTGTTTTCTACCCAAAGCAGTCCATGTTCATGTTCATTTCCTCTTTGTTGGAACTCAGCTGTGAAGAAAAAATCATGCACTTTGCCAAAAATAGAACTATTTTTCAGGATACATGATCTAAAAGCATTCATTCCATGTATGTAATAATTGTTGCAAAGAACCAAATGCCTATTTAATATCGAGTCGATATCTTTGTTTATGTAGGCTTCATCAACGTTTTTTTTGCTTGTCTGATCAAAATTTTCAAGTGCATTGTGTAGAGGTTCCCAAAGATGTCCAGTTGTTTAAAAGCTAACAAACAAGTTAGAGAGCCATGTTAGTGAATCATTGCAAAAAGGTCTTTATTCATGGAATTGACATAATTTGGAAATGTTCGGATCACTTCAATGAGCAATATGCAAAAGCTGATTTTACAATTTTTTCAATATTGGCTTGTGATTTGATGTCCTTTGAGGTTAATTTCTTGCCTTTCAACTCTCCTATATGATTTGATATCCAAGAGGTGATAAATATTTGTTTGATAAGGACTTTAAATGCTTTGAAGAAAATATTTGTTGGATGTTGTCAAAACAAGTATGCTCGTGTTGTAATTCCCATTGCACTAGATTTTGATAGTGAAATATTCGGTAACTATCATCAGGCCTACTATGGCCATAAAAAAGAGTTGGGAAATTAAGTTCCTCAAAGTATTTGTCCTATAAAATACCAAGTGGGCAAAAAATTCCCAGAAGGTGCAATTTCAATGATCTTGTTGGTCGAATCATCTATTAGGTGTGTTTCTCTATAGCCATGTACCATTGTTTCAGATATAGCCTCAATACCAGTTTCACTAACGTTATCGAAGCTCGACCCTACATTAGACCCATGTTCACTTGAAGAGTCGTCGCAAGTGGTTTGTGGTTGAAGAACACGTTTTGTTTGCAGTTGGTGGAATATTTTTTACCATTCAAGATTAAGAACAATGCCTTCGCTTTTGTAGAGTTTTTTTCCACAAAGATCTTTCAATGCAGCCATGACAACATAGGGATGCACATTTCCATAGAGTAAGGCATTTTTATATTCAAGCTTTTATTTCAATAATAATGCAACTGTCATAGTGTCTTCAATATTTCGAGGCAAAGATACTTAAACTTTGTCAAGGTTAGAAGGAACATTTATAATAGTTCAAGTTAAGACAAATTATGCTCGTTTGTATCCTAATTGGAGGAATTGTGCAAAAGAATTTCTTGGTGAGACAAGTTGCTCTTCTAGTTCGTTCAAAATCATTATAGAAGGCAATGGGTTGTTCAGACGAATATGGCAAGGATATGCAAAAGAAGGAATTTATGCATCTAAAGTTGTTCCTTGCAAAACCTACATATGGATTGACCAATTGCAAACATATCCTAGTTGGAAAGCTTCGTCAACGATGTGTATGCTACAATTGTTTGCTCATAAATCTTACGAATATTTTTTTGAAAATGCAATCGCCTACAAATAGAACACAAATGGACTAGAGTATCTTATATGTTTTTTAGATATGACCGAGTTGCTTTTTTTATCTTGCAAGTTCCCGTTCTTTTAGTAGAAGAATATGCGTCTTTGTTCAAAAAAAAATTCTTGGAGTATGATAGTTTTGGACTTGTTTTCCTAGTGACATTCCATCAACATTATTAGGTAGATATTCACGGTGTGTGTTATTTGCATAGGTAGGCAAATTCATTATGCAAGAATTTTTCATTTTATTTGCCTTATTATTTAAATGGTCAATGTTTCCTTTTCTATGTCTTTTTGCGTGGTTATGGCTACTGCACATGCTAGGAACATAAGGCTTTTGCGGTCCTGGGTTTTGAAGCAAGTGTTGAAGATATTCATGATCAATTTGTATTGTCTTGTTGATACAAATGTCTCCCAATATCAAGGATGTAGAAAAAGCTTGTTCTTGTGCCGTTCTTCCAACCAATGGATGGAAATGCGATTGTGATGTGCTTACTTGTTGTCACAGAAGGTAGATATATATAATTTGGGAGCATTTACCTATGTTTGAGTCGAGTTGGAAATTAGGCAACTGCACAATTCCAGATTGGGAAATCTCACTCCCAGAGATCCAATCTACCAAATCGACCCCGATGGTTTTTTGTAGACATTCTTATTATAGCCTGTCATAAGAGAGGATACATACCAATTCCATAACCATTCGTTGAGTTCCAGATACTCCAACATGTCTGGAAGACAATTCCTAGTACCTTTCTCTTTAATCTAGTGGGAGGATATAATTTGCATATGCTAGTGTACCCAGGTAGCCTTGGAGTATACTTCAAAATTATGTAATTTTAAAACATAAATGGTCCAAGTACATTGTGGAAAGGATTCTCAAAACTAGTGTATCCCTTATCTGCCTTCCTTACATTAATGTGTTCCTTAAGTCTTTTGGTTAGTGTGTTGATTACTTTTGTGGTTCTTGGCTGTGGTGCACTACATTCTTGAACCTATTCATGTGCTTGGAAGCACCACTATCTACAAGCCAAACATAACTACTATGAGTAACCGTACCTATAAGTACTAAGATCAAGACATGTTCTTCGTCACTCAAGCAATCCTCTTTGGATTTCTTCTTGACTGGTTCATCATCTTTGGATATGTGAGCATTGTGTTTCTTATTATTTTCTTTCTATGTAGGTCATTTTCCTTTGGGGCAATCTTTCGCAAAATGGCCCTTTTTGTCATAGGTGTAGCATCTCAGACGTGAGAGGTCCTTCTTTGGAAATATTTTCTTCTTGTAAGAGTTTTTGTTCATTTTGTTCTTCACATGAGTTGTTAGGGATTGATTGTCATCATCACCTAACTTTTCTTCTCTTGCTACTAATCATGCCTCTTCTTGTGTTCATTCCTCCCATAGTCTACTGAACTTGGTGAGCTTCCTTCTGGCACACATTCCTTGAATTAAAGATTCCCATGATCTTGGGAGGCCATTCAAGTTGGTCATTACCATTTTTGCTTGCTCGACATTATCTCCAATGGATTCTAGTTGTTCCTTGATCTAGGAGTGCCTTGTGTATTAGGAATTATAACGAGCATTAATAAAATAATATGCGAGAAAATAATAAGCACAAGCAACATTTACATTAGACACAAATTTTACCCTAGAAAATGCCATGCGAAGAAAAACCAACACCAATGAAGATCTTCATTACCTTGTCCAAACCAGCCAAACCGAGCCTAGTGAGCTAGCCACCACTCACCTCCATGGCACTTTAAATTGGAGCCTCCTCAAGCCTTATAAAGACTTACTTACATGCAATACCATGGGATACAACAAACAATGTGCCCAAAACCATGTGCTAGACCTAAGCCACCTTTGACTCATTCTCGAGTCAAGGTTAACCCTAACAATCCCCCTTTAAACTTGACTTGGAGTAAACACCAACCCCCCTTAAAGTTTTACAGAGGAATCTCACATACACCCTCGTATCACCTAGGTCTATTTCCCAACTCTACTGGTGAGTTACCAAGGGTATACATGCCTTACCAGCTTTTACATCCATATGCCCTTTTGCATGCGAACTGGTCCATATTTTTTTTCATGTGTCTTCATGGTGACAACACCATCACCATCCTCGCTTTTCCATGCTTGTCTACTTGCTCATTTTATATCATGCTCTTTCTGTACCTGCATCTAACCTTGTCATCGATGTCCATAAAAAGAGGAATCCATCTATCGAATTACATGGGTCACCAACCATTCAAACCACTAGTTCTCTAGGAATTCTCTTCACATACATGGCTCGTAAATCTTTGTCCCACAACTAAGACTAAACCATCTCACATTCCTCCCCTAATCGAAGACTCAACCTCTCCTATCTACATCAAGTTAGGATACGAGTACACCTCCCACCCTCATACCTACCTAGCGGTTCATTTCACACCTGATGTAACATCCCTTCTCTATGCCTAAGAGGGATACCTTATGCTTCTAGCAACCAAGGAAACTACATTCTGAGCAGGAACCCAAAAATATTACTAGGGTGTCAGGTACCACCAAACATGCACCCATAATTAATTCAAAACCAAATACAACACAACAAACACAACTATATGCTAATCCATGACTCTGATACCAGTTCTTAGAACTTAAATGAGCATACGTATAACTAATAATGAGAGAACACAAATCCACATAGCAACACATCTAACATAGACACACCATATTTACGTGGAAAACCCAAAAGCGATAAAAACCACCATAATAGATCTATTATCTCCCTTGACCTAAACCGTCAAAGTCAAGCCAAGTGACCTAGCCACCACTCACCTCCAGGCCACTTTACACTGGAGCCTCCTCAAGCCTTATAAATACTTCCTTACATGCAATACCATGGGCTACAACAAACCATGTGCTAGACCTAAGCCACCTTTGACTCATTCCCAAGTCAAGGTTAACCCTAACATTGTGAAATAGGATTGAAAGTTTTTTAGCATTTGCCTCTTAACACCCTTGAGTTGAGTCCTCAAGGTCATCTTCTTGTTGATATTATTCCCTTCATACAGGTTGGTGAAAGCATCGAATATATCCTTGGGAGTCTTCAAAGATGACACATGTGGGATTAAATGGTCCTTGATAGAGTCTGCAATGATCCTCTTAACTTTGACCAAGTTCTTCTTACGCTTAGCTTTGTCCTTATCTCTCTCTGGATTTGTAACTTCTTCTTTGGCATAGTTCTCCATGTCATGCTCTTTTAGTATGAGAAGCACTCTATACTTCCATGCCTAGAATTTCTCAACTCCTTCAAGCTTGTCCTCAAGATTGGTACTATTTGTCACTTTGATAAAAGTGAGAACCTCGAATGGAATTAGAGAATAGAACTTACCAATGAGAGTGCTTCAATTGGATGCTTGCGCTAAAGCTTTTCTGGAAAACTACTTCTAGCGGACCTTGGGTTTGAAAAAGAAACCCTATTTTTTCAACCTTGGTGACTTGCAAATATGATTGGATAGAAAGGTGCGCCTCCTCAAGGTGATGTAACCGGTGTACTCCTTTTCCTGAATCTGTGGACAAAACTGCAAAATACTTGATACCCTAGTTTCCCTAGCATCAATGATAGGTCAAAAATTGAAAATCCACGTAACTGAAAATTTTCTCGACAGAAAGATGCGCCCTCCTAAGACAATTTATATTGTCCTCCTTTTTCAATTCATTTGTGGAGGGAAGTGCTCGGAAAATGAAACCCTAGTTTCCAACTTTCATCAGTTACAATCGCACAAAAACTTCTTTGAGGGTAGCTCTGGTACCATGTTAGAAATTTAATGGTTATGCAAGGACTTTAAACATTTAGCATAATTTCATAATAACCATAGCATTAGAATTACTGAAAGAAAGACAAGCACGACAACATAAAAGAACACATAAATTTATCTTAGGAAACCACGAGGGAGAAAACCCAACAACTTCTTTAATATAGGTTTTATCACCAAATGCAATGCAAACCAAGATAGTGAGAACCCCAAAGACAATAGTAGTTATCTCTCCTCTCCAGTGATCATCTTCTTTCTCTCTCTTGCACACTTGCTTGAGTGAGAAATGTGTCCAAATGGGAGGAGTGACCTCTCTATTTATACTCATAAAGTGAGTGACCTTTTTACTTAACTAGGTCATGATGTTGTTCTAAATAGGGCCGACTTACCTGGGGAGACGCAAAATAACATTTATATAATATTCTTGTGGCTACTATTGACCCGACTTACAACGGGTCATATTGATTCTTTCATATTGATTCTTTCAAATACATTTATATGACCAAGTACATCAATAACATCTCGAGAAGGAGGTACAACAATAATACAATAAAAGTACAATAATAATATCTTTATAAGTTACATTCTTCAACAATACTTCATGTTATGCCTTCTCACTAATACAAAATGAGAGATAAGTGACTTGTCAACTAAAAAAGTTAGTCACCACAGTTTTTTCAAGGGATAAACGACCAAAATTGAGCAATTTTAAGTGAGACAACTAAAAATGACTAAGATAAGCGACTAATTTAGTCACAGAATAAAATATACGACTAGATAACAAGTGACTTAAAAAAAAGACTAACATAAACAACTACTTTAGTCACAAGAATACAAATATGACTAGCTAACAACGGCTAAAATTGTGAATTAGTTGTTTATGTTAGTCATAATTAATTGTGTCGCCCTCGTAATGGAAAATTATAATTTTGATAATCAATTTGTATAATTTAGTAAATTTTAGCAATGTTTTATGGCCACTAGGAATTGAACTCGGGTGTCTAACATGACAATGCCTTGTCTCAACCATTAAATCACAACCCAATGAACAATGAAAGACAAATTGCAATATTCCCTTCGCTCCTAATTAATGTTATGTGATATGTGAGCAATAAAAAATGTCAAGTTTCATTTGTTATCTTTGTGTTATGCCAAAATTGGTTGAACTTTTCACATTAAAATTTAGTTTTAAAAAGTATTTTATTATTTTTGATGTAATTAAAATTTTAGAGATATAAACAATGTTTTTGTTAAATTATAAAAACAAACTTGTATACAAATTTTTTTGGTAGAAACAAATTTTGTTTTTTGTCAATAGAAAATAAAAATAGCAAAAATAAATTTGTACGGTGAATATTTTTTTTAACCAAAAAACTATTAAGAAAATACCATGACACTCCATACATTAATCTCATTTAATATTAACAATTTTTCTTTCTTTATTTTCAATAAAATATTACCATTACCATTATTTAAAAAAAAAAACTATTTAAAAAAACACCATAAACATTTCATACATTATTCTCATTTAATATTAACAATTTTTCTTTCTTTCTTTTCAATAAAATATTACCATCAACATTCTCTACATTATTCATCCATCCATTAGTGCATAGTGCATGACTTCATTAAACCATTTTTAGTTTTCTTCAAACACAATCTTATTTGAGTAATTGTCCATAAAATCCAACTTTATTTCTTAGTGCTCACTCCTTGTGTATGCGAGAGAATTATAATCCGCTAAACGCACTACCCCCATCATACAAATGGCGATAGTTGCAAGCCTGCAAGCCTACCTGAACATATGCTATTGAAAATGTGTAAACAACATAAATAATAAAGCATTTCTTAACAAAGGTAAAAGAAAATAGTAAATCTTGTACATTTGGTATGTCCAAAAATAACCCCAAAACACAAGAAAAGGGTCAAAGGGAACATATGGAATGATGATACCCAAGTGCAAAAAGGCGTAAATTCAGAAAGGAATTGTGAAAACTACAAAGATTGAGATCAAAGGTGGGATCTACCTATTGGGGTAATGGGTGATTCCTTGAGGGAGGCATACCTTGAGCTAATATGCAGATTCAACACCTATGTGAATGCCAGGATCTCGAATCTCATTGTCCTCTTGATTAATCACAAGGTATGAATATCTATTGTCATCCATATTCACTGGTATGAATATCTTAGGCTGCAAATATGTTCATTTAAGTCAAGCGTATGAATCTCAAATGATGCTTATACTAAGTAAAATTTTGGTGGGAAATCTTAATTTGCAATTGGATTTAATGGGTTCATTGTAGTTTTGTAATACTTTATACCTTTTATCTCAGGTTGATTGATGCTATGGATGTAAACTACACAATGGGGGCTACTGGTGCGGTTAATTTTATTTTGGGTACTTTTGAAATTGTAAACTATTTAGACCATGATCCCCAGGTCCATGTTATTCTCATCTAGAGAGTGATATTTGGTGGTTTGTTTGTAGCCTAACATATAAACGGAAAGTTGGTTGCGAACTGGGCTATATGTAATGAGTTAGAATTACTATACTTAGAAGATAATTACACTCATTTTAAACACATAGATGAGATGTTATGATTATTTGGTATTGCCACCTTTTGGGGGTTTTTAGAGTTATTGTCTTAGTTCCTTGGGGTTGTTGTGTGGCTTATCATCATTGCCATACTTCGGAGTTGTGATCCTCACCTATATTTGGCATATTCAATGTTTATTTAGATATTTTGGATAACTTGGTTTATCCCATTTAGCTATCATCCCCAACCATGATCAAAAGTTTGTTCATCAGTTACAACATAACATTGGTAATCAGGTAAACAAATTCAGGTGGAAACTATGACTAACATGTTACTCTCATTGAATTATGGCATTGGTCGTTGAAAATGACTTAAGAGTATTGTGGTATTGGGCGATAACAATGGATTAAGAGCCATGCCATCTTTCGAGCTTGGTGTTACTGGATTTCGAATTGGATGGACTTTTGTCTTTTTTGGGGGGGGTAAATAGCAGGCTATTTGATCATCAAATTTCAAATAGATAGGGATGCCCTCCTGTTATTTTAAGGAAGATCATCATGTTTATGTTCTAAATTGTGTATGCCTTATACAATTCAAGTTGACCATATCAGTATATTGCTCAAGTTTTAAAGTTTGAACCCTATGTTGTTTGTTTTATTTAATGAATCATAAGTCCACTTGGGGCATTTTTAGAACAAGATCACCAATTCACTTCTCCTGGCTTCATGCACATCACAATGACATCATTGACATGATTTGTTTTGGAATCCTGGTGGTTGGGAATTGAAAGTGTGTTGTCTTTGGCACAAAAGCAAATGGTTGTGCATGGAAGCAACTTGGCAAGGGTTTAAAAACTAAAAGTTGGGAAAATTTGGAAAAAAATAAATTATTTTGGATAAAAAGTGGTAAAAATAAAAGATGTTTCCTTTCAGATTGCGAGCTATTATGGCGACATTGGTAGTCAGAATATATGAAGTTTTTCTCCCATCCTCAATGATGTGATTGTGGTTCAATTTAATTACACGTGTTAATAATCACTTGAACATGGAATTTTTTGTGGCACAATTAGTGACGGAGGTTCTTTGTTAGGCCAAGTTCACAACTATTTCAGTGTGGCCCCATACCTTTATGTCATGATATGATTTCATATAACTATTTCAACTAGGAATTATGATTGTGTCATGTGGATGCCTAATAGGGATTAGGTTTCAAATTTCAATTTATTAGGATTTGAGAATGCTTCCAAAGGAATCATCTGATATCCTAAATCCCATAAACCTAGAACTGTCATCCAAATTGTTAGTCCTTGAGATGTTCCTGGTTGTGATGAAACTATGCCAAGGCATCTATGACCCACTTTAGGCCTCGAGATGGCTCTTGGGGCCAGAGGGGGTAACCCTCGGTAAACTTAAATAAATATGTTTGTTGAGAGTGATCAACAACTTAAAAAACTTGCAAACTGAAATGGTATGTTTAAATAATAAGAGCAAGTTAACATGGTAATTGGTTGAAGGGTTGAAGAACTTGAAGTTAATGGCCACTAATTGGAAATAATGATAGTAGATATCTAGAAAAAAGGCCTTTCCACTAGGCACTAGAGTCTCAAATAGAAGAGCACAATAGTTGATGATGGGAGGTGGAGGAAAATGAGAAGAACAAAATCACGAACTTAAACAGTGAGTAAGATAGCAACTATACCCCCTAGGTGAAGAAGAGTAATTTTCTAGGCATAAACAATTGAATCCAACAAATAAAAAGTGCAATTAACTGGGTATTAAATAATGAGTACAATGATATTTTAACCTATATATGTAATATACAAAACATACGACCAAATATATATTAAGGCTATAGAAAAAGGGTTGTCATAACACAAAGCCCTTCAATATGAATTCTCTGTGTTCACATAAACACTTCATATAAACTCGGAGATTATAGACAACAAATGTACCACAACTAAAGCTGATTAATCCTCAAGATATAAAATCAAACCTACAACTTACAATAGATTGAGAAAGAACAGGGGTGTATATAAATAAGCTTAATACATAAAAATGGAAGAAAAACAAGGCTCTACATCAATGATATGTAAATGCATGAAAAGTTCCCTCGAACTATATATTTACAACGTGGCCACTCGGGCTCATTTACAAAGAAACTCAATCCTCTTTGCCCCCCTATTAGAGGAACTATAGTTTTTAGCTCTCAGCTTTATCTTCATCAAATGCTAGAATGTTACCTTGAATCTTGCAATTGTTATTTAAAAAAGACCATGCATGACGTGCTGGGAAGGCTCGACAGCTAAAGAGCTAGTTGTGCCATCTCTCCTGAAAAATAGAGTTCTGTCGATGTTCACTTTTGGCTTCTACGTGTCATGCCAACTATTCTTTAATATCATTAGTTTCCCTATCTGAAGCTGTTAACAACTTGAGATTATTCCTACCAAAGCAACCTAGAAGCCTCCAGGTCATAAAACATGTGTCATATCTGATGATCACTACAACCTAAACCAACTCAACAATTTCCAAAATACACTAAGGAATGTCTTCTCAGTAAGCATCAATTTTGCAAATGAGGGCTAACCTTTTGATATGGAAATTGCAATATAGAGAACAAACTTCCTTATTCTATTCTATTCTATAATAACATTCAACGTTCTTGATAGGAGTCACTATATAAAGCTTCAAACTTGACCATTTCAATGTAACAAGTATTGGAGCACCCTTTGGAAGCTGAACAAGATTACCTACTTTTTGAGCATAAACTACAATATCTTCATTCCAACCATCACCAACAATCTATGGAAAAAAGTCAACATATTGAGCCCACACACTACCACAATTCAAAATAATTGAAAACGCTTTTGCTTTTGTTTCTTAAAACAAGATTGCAAAGCACCTAAAACTTCCATATTAGTGGGTGTAATATCAAGAACATAAACTTGAGGGTAGAGAGTTCAAAACTTCAATGGTGATGAGTGCTCGTACTTATTGAAAAATGAGGCATAGAATCTTCTTGGTCTGAGTTTTCTCACACCTTCAAATCCATAAAAAACCATCTATACGATCTATGTCAATACGTCATGAGAGCCACAAATCTATTATTCCAAGTGCCACCAAAGCTTCCAACGTGCAACCTTTATGAGCATGTTCACTGCAAAGTAATTTCTTAGCATCTTGAAATGAAGAGAATGTAGCATAACCAACTCCACAAGAATGTCTTGATTAAATTGCAGTTAAAACCCTTTTTTCATTGCATCATTCTTTGCAGGATATGGCGCCATTTTGAGATTAAGAAGCTTCAAGATCAAAATATTGGACTTCCTTCTACTCCTTTAAGTTGCATTGGGCTCACTTCACGGGCTTGCTTGTGATATGTCATGACTTTGGATCTCCACAGTTGGTTTTGACTTGGTTGGTTAAGAGGCATAGTTGACTTTGAATAAAAAAGAACTTGAAATTAAAAGGAAATCCGAGTTCGTTTTGTATCAAACTAATATTTAAACCAAGAAACTATTCTTGATAAACCAAGACTGAAAGCTTTGGCTTTCGGGTAATTGCTTTGACAATATTTTAAAGTAATAGTAATTAACTCAAATATTGAAGGAGCAAACTAAAAATGATTTTAAGGTGAAGACAAGCAAGTGACCTTTTCAATTTTTTTGTCGAACATCAAAACATTTTGATGTGTCACAACACAAAGGTTGGGCACCATTTGCAGTTTTAATCTTGAGAGACACAAGGCCACCCATCCTAGCTTATGGCCATGATTGTTTTGTCTCCTTCAAATAGATTGGCCATTTTCACGATTTCTTTATTGTTTCTTTTGGAATGCTACATTCCATTTTTTTTCCAAAAGACGTATAATACTTTGCCTATGGATTCATGCATGCATGTATTTGATTTATTTACACACACATGTGTAGATACATACATACATAGATAACCAGATTGATCACTTGTATTTACTAATAAAGAATTAACTTCCATCAGTATAAAAATTCTTGATGAGTGGCTTAGTCTTTCTTGCAACCAAACACTAGAGTGTTGGATGCATGAGCATCTATTTTACACATTTCATTTAGCATGAAAAGACAAGTAAAACATATTAGTCTTGGATCCTGCAACATAAGCAAATTATTGTTGGAAACATGATGTCCGAGTGGGAGGAGGATTACCTCTAGGAATGATATGAGAGTGTTCTTCATCTCGTTTACTATATTGAAAAGGGAATTCTCCCCTCTTTTTGATGACCGATCACTTCTCTTTTCTAATACATTACTTCAAGCTATTTTTGTGTTAGTTTGAGGATGCCATTCATTTTGAGATTATTTTTGGGGATACTGGAAAGTTTTTCACATCATGAGAGTAATAGTCCAAATCCGAACTTTGAGACTATCTTCCTGGGAAACACTTTAGGTCTTTCCTGTGCATTTAAAGTGTTATCAATAAAAACTTGCAGAATGTATCAAGTTACAAATTTTACTGTTGAGCATAGCTGGTAGATATATATCAAAACTAGATTAATTGATTAAAATTTGAGAGTGAAGCTAGAATATTTATCCTTAACACTATGGTTGCTCAAATTAAAATTAACCAACAAATTGATTCAAGAAGGAACAATAATTTTTTGGTGGTTAAAAAAAACTAAATTCATTTTCACATACACTCCTAGATGCCATGCTCATATGCGGCTTAAAGTTGATAATGTGATCAAGCTGATATATGTGGAGATAAGCTATGTTTCCTGTGGAAAAAGTGTGTAGAAGTAACAAAAACCTTTGATTTCTCCCATTACCCGCATTATATGTGTGAATTACCTGATGTATCTAATCAATAAACAATCATACAAGTATAGTAAACAAAAGGTTGATGTTTGATGGTTTATTAATATGAAATCATTGTCAAATGATTTTTTTTGTTGTTTTTCAATATTGATTAGTTCAAACTATGATCTTGAGTTTATGCTTTCTCAATCTGCTTCATCTTTAAACATTTTTTCCATGCAAATTTTGGCTTGAAAATTTTCATATTGTAAATGTGAAGTTTGTGTTCAAAATTTTCACTGGGTCTTTTCATAGGTAGGTTAGGCAAAGTTGTTGATGTTGACGAGTTCAAATAAAGACTCATGTTTTTGTTGGTAGGTTGTTGATGTTCAGTTCAATGTTTGAGGTTGAGGGCAACGGTTCATATGTAACTGATGATTTGCAAAATATCTTATCTTTGTCTCAATATTGTTATCTGCAAATTGGAATTTGACTTGCCATAAAAAGAAACAAACAAGTGTGACCTGGTTCGCACCTGTCCCCACAAAAATTGTGACCTAGGTCGCTCCTTTCCTCACAAAAGGTGTGCCCCAGTTGGGAAACCCTCATGGGGTTAGCCAAGGTCCCCCAAATGCTCAAAATAGAAAAAAAAATAAACGCACAAAAACAACGAGAAGGGTGAGACAACTAACTTGAAGGTCGCAAAAACAAAATTCAATGGTTAGATCAAAAGAAATTAGTAACTGAATGTTAGGGCCCTCCACACAACTCCTTCAATCAATAAAATAAAATGGCACATTGCATGGTGGGCCCCACCATATTTAATTACCCATTGGCCCCAATTTTCTTCTAACTTATTTAGAGTCATACGATGTCCATATTTTACGTTGTTCACACAGTCAAAATTAGAATTCTATGCTCTTTGCGATTATGTAAACCTTTTTTCATGATAACCAAACTTTTTTAGGCCATTTTTTGCCCACCTCGGTTTGCATTCCCTCATGTGAGTCGTTTAATTTTACAGAACTTGTGCACTACATTTTATTTTAAAAGTCACATTTATGCCCAGGTATCATTTACATGTGTATAGGTTCAGGTTGCATGAACTAGAGTTTCAGCCAACGACCAATCCCTACAGGTATAACAATTCAAACTGGCATATAGGTAATCACCCCAACATAATATTCTATGCTTCAACCTTATTCATCCATTTTTAAGCTTGTAGGACCCCCCATTATCTTTCGGTAAGTGGCCAAGCCAGGACATCCTTGCATTCACCCTTACCTGTTAGTCAGAACCTATCTTATATGGGTGACTATTTAGCATTCCTCGTCATTTGGCACCCATGTCGTTGTAATTTACATACGTTTAAGAGTCCTTGCAGTCTCTAAGTCACACCAAACGACATATTACTTTATCATACATGCTCATTGGCCTACCCTATGGACTCCCAAGTTTATGTTCACTAAAGGCATTCTAATGCTCTACATTACACATTCATTATCCCTTTGCTCCATCCATACTATAAAAATGACATTATTGTGCCACCATTCATTGTCCCGCGAGGAGATTACCACCAGTGTCCTACCTTCAATCAAAACCCCATATATAATCATTCAAATAGTTGAACCATATGCTCACTTCATCAGGCACTTACCTCCTTGCCTATCATTTTACGTTACTGAGGTGGCCTTCTGCCTCATCAGCCATTATATGACGATTTTCTTTAAGCACCCCCTTTTTCTAGATGTACATGCACCTGGGAAGCTACGAGTGTGAAGCTCAACTCGACGCCATCTTTGGTGCCCCACACATTAGAGAAACCATTTACAAATGGTGTTTTTAACACCCCTGCATATCACATATGATCCTTTATTTATGGCAGTGTCCTTGTCGCCTTTGTCCACAGTATTTTGCGATGAGTCCCCCTTGGAGTCATCCTCATGTCATGTTTTCCCAAAATTCATATATCAGTCCCACCTATCTGAGTGTCCCCCATTGCAGTGATAATTCATGGTATCTCAATTATGTCCCTCCCTTAAATCATTTTCACATATGTTTCGAGGTAAACCATGGCATCATACTTTGAACAAAGGAAATTTGATTCCCAATTACTCATTTTTTTTTGTATCCACCAATAGAGTCTCTGTCCCATGTCCAATTCTATCAAACCTTTGTTGTATCCCTTGCGCTTATATCAAGGAAACATCATTTCCTTACCAGTAGCAGGTCTCCATTTGTCGACATCAACACATTTATTCCATAGAATGGACCTGGAGGTACCATGTACCTTGGCCTCATAAACTTCATTAATGAGCTCCTTGGACAAGTCGAAGGGAGACCTCAATTCCCTTCAGAACGATTGTTTCTCGCATGCTTAAACCCAACTAAATTATCACACCAATGAGATTCATAAGTTAATGGTTCTCTCATTATTTGTTCAAAGGCCCTAGATGTCCCTTGACTCTAGTCCATTGGTGTTATAACATGTTTTGCCACACCTTATGCATCATGCCTTGATGGTCTTTCCTTGTCCCTATGCAGACTCACTATATCCCTCTTGCTCAGTATCTTCCCAATGCTCTTGTGAAACCCTTCAAAAATTATTTTTGAAGATACACGCAGGTGAACAGTTATGCATCCTGCGTATACGAGTGTTGCACCATTACAGCTCATGTACATCGGGTTTTCTGCTCAAAATTAAAAATAATTCAGATTTTCCATGCCAAGTCACTGTGGTTATGATCCTTGACCTTCCATATACTATAAAACACTATGATTCGACCCTCCATTTTCCATTTGAGGGCTATATATTGAGCCATTGTGAAGCATCGAGGGAGGAGGAAATTTGAGAGTAAGGAAACTATAACGAAATTCTTCCCCTTTTCCATATGCTTGAGTCTGCATCCCTATATCCTTGTTGATTGAATTGTTTATGTTCATCTCCCAAGCTCTCCATTGAAGTAATGGAGGACCAGGTGGAGGAACTTGGTTTCTCGATTCCGACGAGTTGTCGACAGAGGTTGTCACTTTGTACTTTTGTTTTAAATTAATATAAATACCCTTTTCTCCTCCAATTTCATGTGCAAATGTTATATTTGTTTCCATGGGTAGATTTGCTTCATACATGTGGCATAGTAGGTGCTAACATTTCATAAATAGATTATATGCTTGGATACATTTGTTGTTAAGGACAAGTTATAGGTTTTAAGCATTGGATTAGAAGCTCAATGGATAACTTTTTCAAACTTCTGGTTGAGGTATGGACATTTACTTTCTTGTTAGCATTTTACATTCATATGACATATTTGGGATTAGAGTTGATTTATGGTGTCGTCCTATTTCTTGTGGTCCACCCCAAGCCATAGGAATATTTTCTCTATAACAATTGGTGAGTCTACATCGAAACCCCATAATACTATGATTCATGAGATATATGTGCTACGGTGGTGCTAATGTTTGGAATCCCCCTAGTTGTATGCTTCATTGTGTATCCATTTCAGATGTAATTCACTATACTTGTTAGATTCACACTCTCAGACATTGAGTCATTACAGATGTTGGACCCCTTCAGCTCCAATGATGCATCAACTATTGTGATTCAACATTCCATGTGAATGCCATTTTTCCATCATCAGTTCTTCAGATCAGCCATGGTTGGACCATGATTACATTCCAGATTCGAGTCCATCTTGGACACTTATGATATACACAACAGCTATCCATGTATTGATAAATTCCCCTTTGGCCCTTGATCCAGTTTTCACTTTGAGACATTGATACAAGCATAAAAATAATTGCCTCATCCATATATTTCAGATTGTATAAACCTTATTCATATTGAGTATTGTATCTGCAGGTAAGTCCCCCTATAGTCCTGTTGAAGGTCGAGCTACCTCCAATTGAGTCATAATTCTCCATGCCACTGTCACAATGGAAAAGAAGATCCTATGATGTTTGTCAGCCATATGATAAGCTCCTGGCCTCACACATCATGGGACAATCTTTGAACACCTAAATTTTGTCCACCTACCTTGTCATTAGCCACATCACTCATATATGTTAGAGTTTTTACTTTAATTCAACTTAATTATGATATTTAACTGAAATAATAACAAGCACAACAAGATACACAAGACACAAATATTTTCCTCGGGGAAACCATAAAGGAGAAAACCCCACAAACTTCCTCAGAGATAGATTCATCACCAGTACAATATCACAAGATGGAAAAACCAAAGGATAAGAAGTCTTTTGTAACTCTCTCTCTCTTTCTCCTCAAGCGAACGTGTCTTCTCTATCTCCTTATGTGAACTTGAGAGTGAGCCAGTGTGTGTATAAATGAGGGAGGGTGCCTCCCTATTTATACCCTTCAACTCACATGACCTAAAACCTAACTGGGTCGACCTCTAGACCTAGCAGGGCCAACTTTTCCTAGGGAGACTCAAAAAATACATTTTATATTATTCTTCTTGGGACTATTGCCCCGACTTACAACGAAGGTTTTGCCTCAATGACCAAACATAATAATGACATCTCGAACGGAGGAAGAACATCTTCGATGGGGGTACAATAATAATATACAATATGATATCTTTTGGAGTTACATTTACAACAACACTCCCTCTTAACTAGGAAGGTATTCTCTCATCACAATCATCAACACTTATGGACACGTCATCATCGTCGCAACTGTTGTAGTCCTCATCTTGTCGATCATTTATTAGTGACATCTCTTGAATCTATCTATCATAAGAAGTTTTTGTAGTGCCAACCCTGTTTCATGTTGGATGTAGTCCTAAACCGTATTTAGGTATTCATCATATTTACGAGCAAGTCATCATGTAGGTACAACTCAGGGACATACATTACAATGCCATAATAATCACATGGGTCTCCTACCATCATCTGATCATCTCATCGTCACACATGGAGAGCATCCCAGATGCACACCTCATGTCCAATAGACAATCTGATTTATACCAGCATGGGAGCACCCCAGGTGCATTATGTCCCAAGGACCACCTGCGTCTTCCATCATGTGAGAATAGCCTAGGAGAACCCTAGGTGCATTATGTCTATCAATGGTTATCCCGCTTCTACCAACATGGGAGCATCCCAGGTGCATTATGTCCCAAGGACCACCTACGTCTTCCACCACGCGAGAACAACCTAGGTGCACACCAATTGTCTTTGTGACCGGTGGACTTCTCCTCATCTTCAGCATGGGAGCACAACCAGCAACACCCTAGGTGTATTACGTCCCAAGGACCACCTGCGTATTCAACCATACGAGATCTCGCTCTAGTGCATTTGCATTTTTCGGTCTTTCATCATCTCCAACATGGGAGCATAGTCAGGAGCACCCAAGGTGCATTACGTCTCGAGGACCACCTACATCTTCCACCATGCGAGAACTCATCACTACCTCTTTCTAGGGACCTTGACCTGGATGACACTAAGCTTCTCTATGAAGTATTCGAACTTCACTTTGGCTAATGGCTTGGTCAACACATCGGCTATCTGCTCGTCTATAGCCACATACTGGAGCTTAACCGTCCTCTCCACACCATATCCCAAATATAGTGATACTTGATCTCAACATGCATTAACTTGTCATGGAACATCGGGTTCTCTGACATCTTCAAGCAACTCTAGTCGTCGCAAAAGATATAAGTCGCCTCTAACTCGAGATCAAACAAATATGATAGTAGCTTCCGAAGCCATACTGCCTCACAACTAGCCGAACATGATGCAACATACTCTGCTTCGGTTGTACTCAGCGCCATGCATGACTGTGTCCTACTAAAGCAGGACATCATACCAGATCCCAAACTAAACCATCATCCCGAAGTATTCTTCCTATTGGTGGCACTGCCTACCCAATTAGAATCAACATAACCATGTAGGTTAATCTTCTTATTTGCTTCATACTTGAGTCCATAATCAACTATACCCTTTAGGTATCTCAATATATGCTTTGTAGCAATTAAGTGAACATGTCTTGAATTTGTCAGGAACTGGCTCAGGGTGTTCACAACAAAGCATATTTCTAGACTCGTGTTCGTCCACTACATCAACGAACCTATCATTTGTCGATACATTGTGGCATGTGGCATCAATTGACTCTGATGAAGCATCACACAATAGCTTCAAGTTCGATGCCATAGGTGTGGTCGTTGCCTTGCAGCCCATCATTCCAAACTTTTTTAGAATCTCCACGACATACTTTCCTTAACCAAGGAAGATCCCATCCACACTCTTCCACACCTCCATGCCTAAGAAGTAATGCATCATCCTTAGGTGTTTCATATCGAACTCAACGACAAGCCTCCTCTTTGCATTTGTAATGACTTCATCCTGACCTATTAGAAATACATCATCTACATATAGCAAGAGTATCACTGGTATTCCACCTTCAACCTTGGAGTAAAGGCTGTAATATGATTTACTCTTGGTAAAACCTAAGCTCATTAGGAAGTTGTCCATCATGTCGTACCATGTCCTGCGTGCCTTCTTCAATCCGTACAAGGCTTTCTTTAATTTGTACACATGATTTTGTCTATCATGTGTCTCAAATGCCAGTGGATGCTCGACATACACTTCCTCTTCAACTCCACCATTCAAGAACGTTGTCTTGAAATCCATTTGGTATACCTTCCATTTCATTACTGCAACCAATGCAAGTATATATATGTTTTAAGTGTGTCTTGCTACATGTGCAAATGTCTCCTCGTATTCTATGCCTTTTTCTAAGAGAATCCACGTGCCACAAATCTTTCCTTGTGTTTTTCAATGTACCATCTGCAGCATGTTTGATCTTGTAGATCCACTTCAAAGTTACAACAAACTTCCCTTCTGGTCTCGGAACTATCTCCTAGACATCATTCTTCATAATCGACTCATACTCCTCGATCATGGCATCATTCCATTCTTTATTTTATGCTACTTCTTCGTAGTTGGAAGGTTCCTTATTAATGATGTCACATAACAGGGCCACATAACTGTTGTATGGTCCAAGTCTCTTACTTTCTCTATGCATCATGTCTGGAGTGCCATACTTCTTTGCATCTTGTATTACTTCTCATGCCCATACTGGTGTTATTTTGTGTGAGTTCTTGTCATGAAGTGGTTCTACAGGTTCTTGTGGTTTTGCCATGTCATGGTCTTCATGGTCTTCTGGAGTCACTTCTTCCATTTCCGTGTCTCGGACTCTGGTTGTTTTAGGTTCTTCAATCCCTTCAATAGGTAGTTTTCTTTATTTTATGAATGTTGGGTCTTCGTTGAAGGTTACGTCTCTGCTAATGTTGATATTCTTGAATCCATGAAAGTATATTCTATAGGCCTTTGAAGGGTCACTTTATCCCACGAATATTCCCTTCCTTCCTAGAGGATCTAGATTGGTTATCTTTTCCTTTGGGATGTGTATGTACACTGGGAAGCCAAATATCCGGAGATGGATGACTTCTGGTTTCTCACATGAGAAAGACTCTTCGGGAGTCTTGTTATCTAATACTCAGTGAGGTGTACGGTTCTGTACATACACAGTTGTCCCTGCTGCTTCTGCCCATAAGTGCATCAGAAGATCTTGGTCATGTAGCATTGCTTTTGCGCTTCCATTATCGTTATGTTCTTCATTCTGCAATTCCATTCTGTTGAGGATTGTAGGGAGTGCTCAACTCCCTATTAATCCCAGTTTCTCTAGAAAGGTCCTTGAATTATTCTGAGGTGGATTCTCCACCATTCTCTAACAGTTGAGTCTTTATCTTATTTTCATGTGATTTTCAACCAAGGATTTTAATTCCTTGAACTTGCTCAATACTTCATCTTTTATTTTCAAGATGTAGAACCAAGTCTTACGAGAGAATTCATCTACAAAGGAAACATAATATACATACCCACTTAGTGAGTTGGATGACATGGAACCACATACATCTGAGTGGAATATCTCCAATATCCCTTTTGCTTTGCTTTCACTGATGGGAAACGCCTTCTTAACATTCTTTCCTTGTGCACATCCCTTGCAAATGCCTTCATGTTTTGTCTAGATTTATGGGAGTCCTGAAATTGCTTTGCTTACAATAGGTAGTGCTCTATAGTGCACATGTGCAAGCCTTCTATGACATAGTTCACTTGGTTCGATGGAGTCATGAACCAATGCTTGTTCAGGTTGTCCCTACAACTTGTAGAAGCCTCCCTCTTGCTCTCCAATTACCGTTGCATCATCTATTGTCTTTCCTTTTAGCCACATTAGGACTTGGCCATCAACAAATGCAACCCTTATTCATTTCACATTTAGTACAGAGATGGAGAGAAAATTCGTCTTCAATCCTAGAACATATAGAACATCTTTAAGAATTTGCCAGAGTCTAGCTTGCAGGAAGCTTCTCCGCTTCCTTTTATGGGGTATTGATAGTCATCCCCAAGTTTCACCTTATGAGGTGACTCATGCTCAAATATATTGACGAATGATTTTTTGTATACTATAATGTGCTTGGATGCTCCCATATCTACAAGTTAATCATTGCTTCCATGTGTGATAGTGTCCGTGAGTGCTGACATCAAGGCATATTCTTCATCACTTGAAGAATCAACTCTTTCTTCTTTGGTTCTTTTCTTTGTTGGTTCATGATCTTCAATGGTGTGACCATGATGTATTTTCTTGTTGGACTTCTTGTTGGAGGAGCCTTTGTTTATGGGACAATCGCTAGAGTAGTGTCCCTTCTCATCACATGTGTAGCATCATCTCTTATGGGTTTCCTTTGTCGTTTGTGATGATGGTCCTCCGTCTTGTTGTGATTTATTATGGCGTGGAATGTGAGAGCTTGACCATCAGTTGATCCCATCTTCTCTTCTCTTGTTATGGGCCGAGCTTCTTTTTGGGTGAATTCTTCCCAAATTTTGTTGAAAAATATCAACTTCTTTTTGGCACATATTCCTTGAATGAATGAATCCCATGATCCTGGGATACCATTTAAGGTGGTCATAACAATATATCATTCTTCTACCTTCTCTTCAACTGCTTCAGGTTGTTCCTTGATTCGGGAAACCCTTGTGAAGTATGATTGCATGGTCTCTGAATTTTGTATCTTCACATTCTTGAGATGGTTCCTTAATGTCATATTTTGATTGAAGTTATTTCCTTCGAATAGCTTCGTCAAAGCATCAAACACTTCCTTGAGTGTCTTCAAGGATGACACATGAGGGACAAGACGATCCTTAATAGAATCTATAATAATTCTCTTGGCCTTGACCAAGTTATTCTTGTGGATAGCCTTAGCTACATCTTCCTTTGGAGCTAGAACTTCCTCATTAATATACTTGTCCAAGATATTTTCTTCAAGGACAAGAGAGATCTTAAATATCCATGCTAGGAAGTTGTCAGCTCCCCCAAGCTTATAATCAAGTTGGGCGTGGTGAGTGATTTTGAAATGAGAACCTCAAATGGAAATATCAGAGATTTAGATCTTACCAATTTGAGATGCCCAACCTGGTTCTAGAGCTGTCTGGCCCAGGGTTTGTTAGATAAACCCTAATTTTCCAAAGTAGGGATTTAAAAATTTTGTTTGGATAGGAAGATGCACCTATCCAAGGTGAGTTTCATAATGCACTCCTTTTTCCAATTTGATGGACGAAAACCCCAAAAGCTTGATGCCCTATATTTCTCCCAGCACTAGTGTCTAGCTCAAAAATGAAACTTCTTCAAATTTGTTTTTGCTTCCTCCAAAAGATTTGCCCTCCTAGGGCATGTTATCCTAGCCCTCTTTTTCTGATGATCTGTGGAGAGAAGATCTTGAACTAAGAAGCCCTATTTTCCCACTGCTGCACAATGCCTTCTTCTAGAGTAACTCCAATACCATGTTAGATTTTTTACTTTAATTCAATTTGATTAGGATCTTTGACTAAAAGAATAACAAGCACAATAAGATACACAAGACACAAATATTTTCCTCGGGGAAACAATAAAGGAGAAAAACCCGCAAACTTCCTCAGAGATAGATTCGTCACTAATACAATATCACAAGATGAAAAAACCCAAGAATAAGAAGTCTTTTGCAGCTCTCTTGTTCTCCTCTAACAAACTTTTCTTTTCTCTCTCCTTATGCGAACTCGAGAGTGAGTGTGTGTACAAGGGAGGGTGCCTCTCTATTTATACCCTCCAACTAACATGACCTAAAACCTAACTGGGCTGACCTCTTGACCTATCAGGGTTGACTTCTCCTAGGGAGACTCAAAAAATACATTTTATATTATTCTTCTAGGGGCTATTACCCAAACTTATAGTGCAGGTTTTACCTCAATGACCAAACATAATAATGACATCCCGAATGGAGGAAAAACACCTATGACGGGGGTACAATAAAAATACAATAATAATATACAACATAATATCTTATGAAGTTACATTTACAACAACAATATACATAATTACCATGTCTAATGTCTACCCTCTCGACCTTGGTAAAACCAAAAAAATCAAAGTCATACACAAAAGGGCTATTTTACAAAATAAAATTGCTCAATTATCTCGAAATAAATGAGCGACATTCAGGCTGAGTTGTGTTTTGGATGTTTCTCCTTTTTATCCTCAACAAAAAGAGAAAGCCAACATGACACCTATGATAGACCAATTTGGAAAAAGGATAAAAAAGTGAAAGGCACAAAATAAAAGGCAAAAGGCAATTTTTTTTAAAGAAAAATGTCAAAAATCAAAGCTTTGTCCTTATCCTATATCTATCCGTTGTGCCTATAAATGAACCATCAAGCTCCATCACTCGACACCAATTCTCCATTCATTATTGAGGTCATTGCTCTATAAAATTATCCCCGAGATCTAAACTCCCTCTTGTGTTCCCTTCTCACCTTGCTAGAGACCGCATACGTGATGTGTGGTCGAAGGATTAGGGACTACCAGGAGATCAAACAGACCCTCCCTCAGACAATTGCAGGGGACCCTACCACTGCTACTCTAGAGTGCTTATTGTAATCTTGTAAATCTGTTTTTATCATGAAAAGGGGAATTCTTTATTCTTTAATGATGATCCAAAAATACGTCTATTGAATAACATATGTTAGTTTAGATTTATGTCAATTGTTGCATGCTTGTTAGATTAGTTATTTTCATTTATTTTTTGTTTATCCTTTGAAACTCTACTAAGTTTAATACAACTCTTAGTATGTGCCTTTTGGCATGTGCTTATGTGAAAACAATAACAACAAGTTAGATTCAACATAAGTTTCCTTGTTAACTAGAGGAACTTGACGCAGTGGGGACCATTGCTTTCTGAGGGGGGTAGGTGAAAGCCTTGATAGGGAAACTGGTTTCTTCAAATCCTAATAAAACCAATGAATGCACTCCAGACCATAAGGAGCACAGCTGGTTCCATCAGATAGACCTGTCCATTCTCACCAGAACCAAGCTCTCGGCGAAGCATCATGATCCTTCGGAAATTAGATTAGAAGAGCAGGAGTTTATTAAATGGAGATCTGCTCTGAATGAGCACATTCTGCAGGTTGACGGGGCCTCGAAGGGAAATCCAGGGCTGGCAGGAAGTGGAGGAGTTATAATTGATGTTACCGGGAGGATTATCCTCAATTTCTCCTGGGGACTGGGCAAAAAAACAAACAATGCTGCTGAAATCCTTGCCATCTGGCAGGGTCTCACTCAGGCTAGAGCGCTCTCCATCAAGAAGCTAGCTATAATAAGTGACTCCCGAATCATCATCCAGGCACTCATTCTGAATAAGGCTCCAAATAATATGGAGCTGACCCACTTCTACAGGAAAGTCTCACTCAAGATAAAAGAATTTGATGAGGTGAAATTCTTCCACGTCCTCCGACATCTCAACAAATTAGCTGATCATGAAGCGAACTTGGGAGCCCAGTTGAACAAAGGAGAACTTAGTCTAAATGGAACCATCATTCACGTGACCATTCCTTAGTCAGAGCGATTCTGTCCTTTCCAGCTCTGTACAGGAAAATCAATGAGAATCTCGTGCTCCCTAAGCTCAGCGTTGGCGAATATCTTGAGGATTTTGATTTGTACAAATCACAGGAGTAAATCAAATATGCAGCAGAGATGGTATCATGACCACGATCCTCTATGTACTGGGTCTGTATCCAAAGGAAATGGCCTCCAATAGACGCCCTTAAGGAAGATCCTCCTCCAGCAAGGTAAATCGCCTTTTCAGTAAAGGAAATCTCAGGGAATCGTTGTGATTCATCCCTCATTTCAGATGAAGCCAAATACTCGAGCCTATATCAGGCAGCATCCTCCTTTCATCTCCATCATTCTCCTCTGGTTTTCTCTGAAGGAAGCGTTGAGCCACTCTCAGATCGTGAGCAAAGAAAGTGGAAGGAAGCAGCGATATGGCCTCCAGCTCATCCTCCCTTGAATCGCGCCTTTCTCAACTCCAGACAAACCTCAACGAGCTAAAGTCAGCATTATGCAAAGTGGAGAGCAAGCAAGTCAGGATGCAGGCTCTTGGAACAAGCAGATGGGACAGCATGAACATGGAACTAAAAGAATTGAGGGACGAAATCTATGATGATAAGCTGAAAAATATAAATGATTTGGCTGAGGCCACTGGAGGAATTGGTTTCCGGCTGAAAGAGTTGGAAAAGAAGGTAGCCGAATTGACCAAAGAGAATGGAAAGGGGCCAAAACTAGATCACTGACTTTCTTCTTCTCAGTTTACAAGCTCTTCTTTGTTTACAAGTTCTGTTTACAAGTTTAGTCTCCTCTATCTGTTTACAAGCTCTTCTGTTCATGTTTATCTCTATAAGTAACTGTTTAACTCTCCAGATCTTTTGTAAAGGGCGCAATCGATAGATTGCAGCCTGTTTATCTGGAATCCAAGCTTATGATAGATTAGTTTTCTGGATGTAAAGCCTCTGGCAGCTGTTTTGCCAGTCGATAATTAAAAATGCCCCATAACCGTTTTAGTAAAAAAAAAAAAAACATAAAGACATGTTCTATATGTTAATGTATTGTTTAAGTCACTTGATCAAATTTTATCATTCTTAGATAAGGACACACTCCTTGAGATCTTTAGATATGTTGGCTCTTATACATACCCTTTTATAGGGTATAGGGTTAAACAAGTGAGCAAGCTTGTGACAAATGAAATTACCAATTGACATTGAATTGTTCTTGAGAAATGACCAAAATTGCATGCACAAGCCATAAATCTCAACCCACATACTATAATAAAGTTACATAGTGTGGTCAACTAAC
>LPNX010813592.1:329277-421317 GCA_001517045.1 Pseudotsuga menziesii | reverse complement strand
TTAGATTTTCTCTCTTTCCATCTTTCTATAATAGAGCTTCTCTTTGTACATGTTGACTTAGCTATCCCATTGACCTATTTGTGTTAATTTTTTCAACATCAATAAAATTATCTTATCTTATCTTTATCTTATATTTAATGTCTTGGCAACCTTGGAGATGAAGGAAATTATATTTTACCCTATGAGAAGGCACTATAACAGTGTCTGCATCCCAATCCAAATAGCGCAAATCCACAACTGTATAATTGATTCCAACAATAAGATAATGTTATTGTGTCTCCAGTAATCTGGTATTTGTATGAAATCCAACTTATACTTTTTATAACCTCTATCTTAACGTGAATTGTTGAAGTTTTAACTTTCTGCAGCTAGCCTGTTTACTGTGAATCATGCGTACAAATCTTGAAAGAATTAAGGTTTTTATGGGGTAGTTTCAAAATACTTCTAAAGCTTAATGCCTATATTGAGAGTTTTGTCATTTTTTTGAAAACAATTCATGTATTATTTGAATTTCATGCAATGCACATGACAGTCCATATTGTCTCACAGATTCTTGTGTGAAGCTCTTAAGTGGATGACTTCAATTTTATCTTGAATGGGCCTACAAAGTCTTCATGATGCTCTAGTTCATGTTGAAATTATGACTGTGATCTGATTAATGTTCTTTTGGTGTTGGTTGTGACAGGAAGGAAGAGTTGATGGAATTGCTAGCCTATCTCTGGATTCGAGTGGCACATTTCTCATAACATCCTGCATGGACAACAAGTAATTTGGTGTCATGATTTTGTTTTACTGTCCTGATCTTTTATTGAGTCTTGACAAGATGAAATTTTTCTGTACCTTTATATTGTCGCTAAACTAAAACTAAGTTTGACTTGAAGCCTTGAAACTAAGCAGTGGTTTTAGCTAAAAATTTGCACATGCTGAGAGATTTATTGTAACTTTCTGCAGGATTTATTTATATAACGCTCTACAACCAGATAAAGGTCATCTGAAAAGTTATACAGGTCATGTGCTTGTTTCTTTCTACATAAAGGTAAATGGATTTACTTAACATATAATATGCTTTGAATATACTGATATTACTGCATTTGTAGCTGTTCTTTCTTTGCTTTTGATATCTCTCGGAATTTATTTGGATTTTTGATCACTGCTTGAGGTTGTTTTGCTCCAAAAGATGCAATGTGAAGATGATAACTTGTGGGGTTCCACCTTTTCACTGGGTTTATGTGACTTGCTATTTTTGGTGTGGATGTTTATGTTGTTGTTTTTGGTGCCCATCCAATTCCTTTCTCATCTAGACTGATGTTTGAAAATTGGTAAGTGGCCAGTGTGGACCTGATGAGCTATGTTGAAAATGTGCGTCTAATAAGCTTGTAGTTATTCTTGATCCCTGAGCTTGTAGTTATTCTTGATGACTGATCTCATTCCAAGATTAATGTGTTTGAATATTGATTTGACAACATCGTTATATGGTAATATTATTGGTTTGTCGGCAATCAAGTAAAGGATGTGCTTTCTGATATTTCAAAAAACCTGTAAGTCATCATGGTCCTTATGGAAGTCTTCATTGACGAACATTCTATACATGTATTTGGGCACTCAAGGTCATCTTGGAATCCAATGAAATGATTTGTATCCGTGAGCAACATTGGATCTGCATCTTTCCAAGGGTTGGGATTTTCTTCAACTTCCCATTATAAGGTAGCTTCCCTATTCCTTGTGCTTTTGACATTTTAAATAATAAATATCCTACAATAAAAAACGAAAATACAAATATTAAATCTTGTAGACATAATTATGTCAATAGGTGAGTTATGAACATAAATCAAGTCTACCTCAAGTTTCGAGCTATAAAACAAATGGACTTTGAGAAACAAGATAGCAGGTGAACAAACTTGGCTTCTCTAGCAAGTTTACAAAGGATATTGGTGAATATTAATTGTGAAATACCTCCCTAAGCTGGTTAAGATTATTAATGACAACCATATATATGCACGGGTGGCAAAGTTTGGTGATAAGTTCTGTATTTTGTTTTTGCAATGATTTATGGAGTTTGAGGATATGCTCTTATCTGAAATCCTTATGGCATGTTTAGGTGGCAAGCTAGGGTGCTTAACTTTTGAAGAGAAATGTTTTGACCATGTCATTTGCACCAAGGGATTCACATGAACCCTAAGTGCAGTTTTCTTTGGAGCGAGGCGTGCCTGCTGTGATTGGTGTAATGGGGACACAACAACTTCCTTACCCTTCTCATAGTAGGGATCGAAACGTCGAGATTTGCGAAATCATCTAACGTAGCTCCTCCTTATTTACAATTCTCCACTGCGTAAATGACTACTTTCATAAATATTAGTTATTGGTAAGTTGTAATAGTAATAATTATGTAGTTTGTAGATTGATATCTATTATAAATTTGTTTGAATATCATCATTGTCAAGCAATAACAACTTTTTAAAGGGTGCTAGCTCAATGGTAGAGCGCCTGCCTAATTATAGGCAAGAGGTTGGTGGTTCGATTCCTCCATGCCCTATCATAAATTTGTGACTACAAAAACGACTAAATTTACATATATACGACTATTAGTAGCTAATTTCTCCTATCTTAGTCGTATTTAGATTAGTCATTAATATGTTAACATTTAGTAGTTTATTTAGTCGTATATTTGGTCATTAATGGTTGCAATCAGTGACTAAATTAGCGACTAAATCAATGATTAACTCAGTGACTAAATCAATGACTTAATCTGTGACTAAATCAATGACTAAATCATTAACTATCAATGACTAAAACAATGACTAAATCATTGGCTATCAATGACTAAATCAATGACTACTAAGTCAAGCTATTAATGACTAGTGAAATACGACTAGCTATAAGATAGTGGTAATTTGCTACTATTAGTCACCGATTCAAAAATAGTCGTTTATAGCCTGATTTTAGTCATTTTTTTAGTCATTAATTTCTCATTTTCTACTAGTGATTATGGAATCGAGGATTGATTCCAGGCTTACAACTAATGGGTGTGTTTTAGAATACAAGGAGAGCGTTGTTGAATTATCTCTCAAAAAAAGTTGATAGTGGTGTTACTCTTGCTTCAATATTCTTACAGGATGAGGGAAATGACTTAGTTTAGGTTTTTTCAATGGCTACACATTCCAAGGTACATAAAAGGGATTCTCATGTTCACAGGTTGTCGTGAGCCCTACATGGGTTGTTACCTATATAATGCACTTGGTATTTTAGGACTAATGATTTTAATTTTGAAGATTTATATATTTGTGACATTAAAAGATGTGATTCACTTGTCTTAGTCTTGTATGGAGATATGATTATCTTTGCAGGATGTCCCAAACAACTCATGATTCCATGTCTAGAGATTTTGGCATGTGATGTTGACTTGAGGGATGGTGGATTTTGGTATATTGTTGATGGTACATTGATATGTTCCTTCAAATTCGTAGGTGGTAAGCATCCTATGGAGTTCCAATATGTGGTGATAACATCTTGTGTTGTTGGATATAATGACACTATTACAACATACAAGGTTGATATTATGATAAAACAAGAGACCATGGTGACAAAATATGGAAAGTTTGATGGGGATGTGAGATCTTCTAGTTCACATCATTATCCTTCAAATATTGAAGCAAGTGAGGAGGTTTTTTGTTCCATAGACTGATTAAAAGACTTGAGATGAGTTGGATTCAAATGGAGATGAGGTAACAATGGGTGTGGACATGCCCTCACCTTATAACCCAACATGTAGGAGGTTGAGATGGATCACCTAGACATTTAAAGAGGTTGGGGAGTAGGTAAGAGTGTTCATATTTTTAGTGAGTGTGAGATATTATAGCCACATGGAATTGATTCCTTCCATATATGGGCCTTCCAGTTCTCTTCGAGAGGAGAGGTATGATACCATGATGGAGGATGATGTTTGGGTTATTTATGAGACTACAAAAATTACATATTTGTAAAAGGTAGGTTTGGTGGAAACGCAAAGGGAGTCAATAGGGTTGGTGAAAAAAAAATCTTTACAAAGAGGGAGTGTTAGCTTTCAGGGTTACTCTAAAAGTATCTACACCATGTTTGGGGGTGCTTCAAGATATTTGCAGTGCATGGTGTATAATCAACCCTATATGGTCCATGATGTATTTTCACATTGTAGGTGACTTAATCAATGGTTGCTTAACCTCAATTGGATTCTTTCATGGAATTCTTCCTCAGAGCATTGAATATATTTAGATATATTGGTGACATTATACATGTTGACTTGCTTCAAGAATACCCTACATTGGAGGAGCATTTGGAATTTCAAAGGATTGTGTTGAGCCCGAAAACATCATGGGTAGCTTGGATTCTTGCATGGAGGAATGGATTTGAATTAGGGAAATATTAGTTATAGCAATGCTCATTTATGGGGAGTTGACCCAATGGAGCACATGTCTTAGGAGGTGTTAGAGTCCTTGGAGGATTAGAGGAGGAGTGTTGTACACATATCATTGAGTGCCCTTGCATTGGAGCTTTGATGGTGTACAATATCACTTTGGAGCTTAACATGTGTATCATTCAAGTGAAGCACTCCACATGTGTGATCCCTCTTGTGGTTCGGTAAGTTGATTGTAAGGGTTTAGCCCTACATATGTATTGTTGTCCTCCCTTACATCTCATATATATATATATATATAGGAAGGAGAAAGTCATTCCATAATTCAGATTCTTGATCACTCATGTTATGAATGTGACTAAGAGGAGTGCACTACTCCCTCTCTCTCTCTCTCATATCTTCATCTTTGTACTCTACAAGGTGCCAAGGTTTCTTGGATATTTTTTAGCATCTTGAATACTAGGGATAGGACTTCATTCTTTAGAGACATTGGAGCTAGGGTTTTGTGATTAAACCCTAGGTTGTATGTCTTGTCGATGTGGAGAAGAAGAAGAGACATCTTGCTAATGATGCTAGGATGTCAAGTATCTTTGGTGGGGATATGTTTTTCTTGGTTTTCCTTGGCTAGGGTTTATAAGAGTGGAAGGATTGTACTAACTTTGGGATGAGGCTACGATATGTACATGAAATTCAACTTTATACACATATACGAAATTTTTAGCCATCTCAATCATTTGTATTACAAATTTGATTTTCAACCATCTATTTCTACATGCTTTGATAATTTCCAACACTAATGTATTGTTGATTTGACATAAGTTAAGGCTAAAGTTGTTAAGTGATTTAACATTAATATTAAAAAATATAAAGTAGATTTACTATTGTAATTAAAATTGTCATAAAGTGAATTTCATATTTATTTTATGCATGGTAAGGCTACCTTGGAGTGCTTAAACCTATTTGTACACTTGTGTATATTTCTTTGTTGATTCAAGTTGTTCAAATGTGAAATATTTTCAAATATTTATATTGTTTTATTTGTATTCCATAACAACACTAAGGCTGAAAATTCACAAAGTTAATATCCTATAAATTTTTGGGAAAGAGGTGAAATTTTCTAAGTTTCATCAATTGTCTTACTCTAAAAGAAATTTACATACCATGCCATCACCTCTTCAAGTTCTTGTGCATGACCTTTCATCTTCCTCTATGCATAGACACATTTAATCTCAAATGCATGTTGTCATGCAATTGCCCTGTCTTTTGCACACCAACATTCTATTTGCATCTCCAAACCACATCTCATTCCACACACCAACTTCATTAATTGTCATCTACCTTTTTTTTTATAAGAATTCATTTAGATGCTCCTACATTAACAAGTATATCTATCTTATGGAACCAGTAGTGATACTAAATTGATGTAATCACTTTTTATTTGATGAAATGGCATGTTTACTTGAACTAACCAATTTAAGCAATTGAATTTCTATGCTTACAAGCATCAACATTAAGTAGGCACTTATTAGTTAAATTATTATGTAGAAATTTGCAAACATAAAGACTCCTTTGTGAATCAAACCATAGGGGCTATCCAATTAATTTATTTAATGGACATTTGAAGTCACATATTTAAGAAATAAAATACAATAAACATAAATATATATATAATAAATAGCAACAATAAAAATAGGAAAATATAATAATTAATAAAGTGACTTAACCTAACTAAAGGACATGACCATTCAACCAATGTGACTGGTCAATGTATATATATATCATCATGGAGGTCATGGAATTCATCTATTTATTCATAGTCTTATTGAATCATTATTACTTGACATATATGGATTTATGTTCTTTGTCATTCTTATGTTGCATATTTGTTATTAAATTAACTAACATTCATTATAATGTTTTTTCCATAAGTATGTTTTGAGGACAAAGTATTTCTAAAGGAGAAGGGAATACAATAAACATAAATACCAATAATAATAATAATAAGATCCACAAGGTGGCAATGTCCTTGCACAATTGCTAGAAACACATGGCAAGTAACACTATTGGTATTGCTTGCCTAGTTATTATTTAAATGTATTCAGTTTTTTAAACAATCAACCAGAGAGTAAAACAATCAAAACATCTCAACTTGATCTATAAATCAAATCTTAGGATATGTTTCTTCATATATCATTGACATAATGTATAATATACAAAGAAGAATATTAAACATGTAATAAAATGCATTTATGGTGAAACTTTTGTGCAGTTGGCAAGGCCATAAATTGATTTTTAGACACCAAAAATCAAGGGCAAGTAACACTGTAAAGGTGAATTTTGTTTCAAAGGTTTATAGCAACATCTTTACCTAAAGCTAGAACTATTTTAGGGTAAGACTTTGGAGAATATTATTGAAAATTATTCTAACTCCTTACACATCCCAGAAGCATATTTAATTTGGTTTTGGTATGTTTCAAAAAATGAGATGTCAAATATAAGACATTTCATACTTAATTGTTCAATTTGTTATTTTGAATTTTTTTATCTTTGGATACTCCATATTGCTAATTTTGGCAACAAAAGCTCATCCATATAAAGTTTCAAAATAAATTTTCAAAGCGCATCAATAAAGCTAAAAAATGTTTTTAGTATTTGAGTAGTAATACAACAATGAAGCATCCATGAAAATTTGTTTGTATATATGTTTAGTAAAAAATTAAACCAGAGTATAATGCACCATGGGAAAAAAATAAAACTGCTCAAAAAAATAATGGGATACATAAAATGTACTCAATTGTAGACAATAATAGACCACAAGAGTGATGATTTTTAGGTCTAGATCTTATTGTCCCCAACCAAATATTTATAATTAGCAATAATGTGAACCGATGGAGGAATTTCATAATGAGTAATAACCAATAACGATAAAGACTTTCCTAGAGTTTAGTTTCATGTCAACTTCTTTGACATGAACATGCTTTGGCACCTTGGTTGTCTATGGATATTCAAACAATCCATGAAAAAAGACAACACTGGTTGATTAATTAACATCCCCTATATAGAATTGCACATACAGAAGGAAACAAAACTATGTGATAGACAAATATAAATATTCAATAAACAACACATATATTGACTAAGTCCCTAACAACCTACTCCAGATGAAACTCCTAGTTGCTTTAATCATACAAGTGAAAATATTTAATTTTTTCACATATCCAAGGTTGTTGAACGAATCAAAGTAAACCATTCTATAATTTTCAATAATGCACTCACTCCAAAAGTAATTATAAAATCCTTTAGTTGACAAGAATATTAAATAATTTTGGTAGCTTAAACATAAATGGGTCATCTTAAATAGAAAGAATGAAACACATATAACTAATCTAGTATGTAAATTGGGAAGCTCATACAAAGCTATCTAGCTGGAATCCTTATAACAAAGAACCGTAGCTTCAAACAAAATCCATTAGTGAGAGAGATTATTGTCTCTCTTGTCTAGTTATGTTTTAGTCATAGATATTTTCAAAAGACAAGGGCTAGATAGTTGGGGGATTTAAAGCAACCCAACTAACCAAAATAACATTACAAAGCAATAAGCATTTAAAAAGTGCATCCTCAAATATAAATATCAATTTTTCCAATTTTGTTGGTATAGGTATTCTTCATGTTTTGTAAATTTAGTTAAATGAAATTACTTGAATACCCCTAATTTTGACTTGGAATGCATTGAATCAAATGATGAAAATATGATAGTATGGATTTCTAGTGCGAAGTTCAAGGCCGAGGTCCTACTAGTGAATGGCTAGGCATGTACAATGTAAATATTTCTAATGGACTATGTAGTTAGCTTGTCATGCTAAATCGAATGTTACGCAAATATTATGTTCAAAAAATAATAAAATTGTCCAAGAGGATGTGTAAATAGAACTATAGGGGCTATGATTCCACTAGAGGGGAAGAGGAAAGGAGGCCTTTGGGAGATTAAATCCTCAATTGCCAAGTGTCAACCTTAAAACTCATTCATTTGCTACCATATGCCCTAATGAACCAATTATTTCCTTTTGACTATTAAATCCAATCATTTAATGCATGTGTGAGGTTGGCGGGGGATGTCTTCTCATGTAGTTATCGTAGCATGGGATGAATATATTTCTATGATTATTGTCAGAGTCCTCTCTTCTACAGTCATAAGTTATGTTTGTTGTGTTTTCATCATTCCCTCATTGGGCCATTGGAGTCTACCAATTATTCTCAAGCAGATTCTACACTACTCGAAGTTGTTTCTTTTATTGCTCATTCCATTGCCATTTTACCATTACCAAATCATGCATTAACTAGAAATTCGAAATTGTGAAGGAAAAATTGCAGATTTGAGAGAAAATATATGGTTGCAAAGGTTGGAAATATATGAACATTTAACCATTGAGTTTTTCTACCTATAAATGCTTGAGAAGCCATGAATTAATATTGCAAGAGGTTCTCCAACTACATACAATAAATTGGATTCTTTTTTCTTATACTAGTAAGAACTGTAAGGGTTGGATTTCCCGATGGAATTGTGGAGCAATGAATAGGAATTCCTTCCTTGAATTGTGTGGCATCGTAGAAAAACGTGCCATGGGTGGGATGACTGAGTGAGATCTTTGTAATTGCTCAATGATGAGGAATTTGACTTAGCATGAGAGAAAATGGATCGTGGACTAAGAGAGAAATGCCTTCCTTTTGTTATGTGGGGCAGAAGAAAAGAGTGCCATGGATGGGATGGCTAAGTAAGATATCTGTATTTTTTCAGTGGTGAGAAGTTTGGCTAAGAATATGAGAAAATGTATTATGGGCTAAGAGAGAGAAGTCGATAGGTGTTTCATTCACCCTGGCCTCATATACCAAACTGGGGATAGTATCTACTGTTGATACCTACGATTGGGTGGAAAATCACTCTTACACAACCAGTGCTTTGGATCTTCTTTGTTAAAAGATAAGTATTCTATTGTATTTGAATATGGTATGATTTTATTTTATATTTTGTTGAACAAGTCTATTTATGCATGATGTGTGTGTGGTTAGGTTTTTATTTCCATTTTGTTTTACAATTATGCATCTGGACATACATTTCATATTATGAATTCGTTTTTATAGCCCATGGGGCGAAATTTAGAAATAATTTGTAAATAACCCCCTTTGGTTGTCATATTATATATGTGGACATAACAAAGTGGTATCAAAGCTATTGGTTGCAACATTTGTGTTTTATGGGCCGGAAACCATAGTTATAGGAATAAATTGAGCTTGTGCAAGAAGTGTTACAAAGGATTCTATGCAAACCATGGTTTTAGTAACAAATGATGTTTTAATGGAGCCTATGTATTAAATATGTGATTTACCACCAGGAATGGTAGATTGGATGAGGAAATTTTGGAGAAATTTTTGGAATTTGCAGAGCTATACGTGAGAAATTTTGATTTTGTTATGCGAAAAAGAAGCTCCAAAATGGAGGAAAGATCATGTGAAAATTTTTGTGTGTCCACCTATGATGGGAAAAATTTGACCTATTTGCAAAATTTTGAAAAAAAAATAGGAAATTTGAGACAGGCCCACCCATGCCACATGAGCAAAAGTCTGACGTGGAGGCACCATGTGAATAAGGTGTATGACGTGAAATAACAAGGTCAGATGAATGCGTAGGTGGCAGGACTAGAACAAAGTAGCCAGAAGAATCTTATCTGGTGACATACTTTGGCATTTTAACTCGTGAATTCAATACGAAAAAGTATAAAAGCCCAAATCCGACAAGGATCATCCAACTTAATCATTCCAACAATTATATCAGGGTCAACTCATAGGAGAATGTTTCCAAAAGTGAATATGAGATATCCCGATGGAATGGGGATTCTTGATGGATCTGAATCCAATGGTTCCAGAGTACCTCATCAAGAGCGGAGTATCGGGAAATCCTCATCAAAGGATAACCATCGGTTAAGCTACCAAATGTGAATACGAAGGATCCCGATGAAGTAGATGATCGATGTCATATCGGAGTCGACATATAATGAATGCCTAACTGGAGGAAGACCTTCGAGAAATACTCTTGAAGGAGAATGTGGGAAGTTATGATGGATCAAAACTAGACGGTTCAAGGATTCACTATTGGAGGTAGGTCATAAGAAAGTATTCTCAACATAGCATGCAAGAAGTTTCGATGGATCAAAACCCCAATGTATCATGGAGGAGGACCATTAGGAAGGAATCCTAACATAGCATGCATGGAATTTTGATGAGTTGAAGTATGATGATTGGAGTACGATGGATTGGAATTTTGATGAAAGATGTCTGATTCAAAAACTTTGATAAAGGGAGTCCAACCCAATGAGATGAGTTTGAGCTCATGGAAGTAATCTGATGCAATATCAGACATTAGCCATCAGAGCACACAATAGTTGGCGATGTAGATAAATCCGATGGGATAAAGTTGATCCGATGGGAGAGGGTTGACGCAATGATTGTATTATGAAAACAACTATAAAAGAAGTATGGAGCTTGAAAATTGTTTTGTCAATAAAAATAGCAATTTAGCTCGGAATCCGATGAGAACTGCGATATTTCAACACCATTGAGAAAGGATGAAGAACTTCCAATGAGAGGCGTGGGATTATTCGACTCCAACTTTATTGAAATTTTGAAGTAGTGGTTTTTAAAGATTAGTGCCCAAAGACCTAGTAGGGGCCTTGTTGGTGCCAAAATCGCTATGGTGCAGTTGTGGACCGGGAACATAGATAAATTTTGTAGCATATGTCCTAGTTCTGAAAGGTGTCAAGCTGAGGTGCAAAAGAATACAAACATATACTATTCCGAGACACTTTTTGCAGAATTCAAAAAAATGGAGGTAAAATTGAAACGGGTAGGGTTTCACATCGTTTTTTTAGAGAAAAAGTATAAAGTATTTTTCAAGAACAAAGTATGTTTTATCTATAACAAGTATTCAAGTAAGCAATTGATAACTAGGGTAGAAATGATGACGAATAGAACATTTCTGCTTATTATGAGGAATGGTTTGACTAACTCTTTGAATGCTTATAAAACTAAGAGTTTAGATCAATCATGGTTGTGACATTTAAGGTATGGCCATTTACATTTCGGTGGCTTATATTTGCTACAGAAGAAACATATAATGAAAGGGTTGCCTAGTATTCAGCAGCCAACAAGCTCATGTGAGAGCTGCATATTAGGAAAGCATCACAGAAAGAAATTTGTTTCAGAAGTTTCATATAGAGATAAAAAACCATTGATCTGATACACATGAATTTGTATGGACCAATGCAAACAACTTTCTTGACTGGCAATGTTTATTTTATGACTTTCATTGATGATTAACTTTCTTGACTGGTAATGTTTATTTTATGACTTTCATTGATGATTTTAGTCGAAAAACTTGGATATATTTGCTGAAATATAAATCTCAAGTGTTTGAAGAGTTGAAGAGTTTTAAAGCTATGGTGGAAAAGGATAGTGGCGGATGTATTAAAGTGTTTGAAGTGTTGAAGAGTTTTAAAGCTATGGTGGAAAAGGATAGTGGCGGATGTATTAAAGTCTTTAGATTAGACAGAGGAGGTGAGTATATGCTAAATGATTTTGTGGAATTTTGTCAATATCATGGTATTAAAAGACAATTTACTTCTCGCTACACTCCACAACAAAATAGAGTGGAAGAAAGAAAGAATCAAACCATTATGAACATGGTTCGTAGTATGTTGAAAGAAAAACATCTTCCGAATCAATGTTGGGGAGACGTTGTTACTTTCTCAGTGTATATTTTGAATAGAAGCCTAACTAAGAGTGTGAAGGACCAAGTTCCCTAGGAAGCATGGAGTGTTAAGAGTAGCAACATATCTCATTTAAGGATTTATGTTTGTGTGGTGTATGTACATGTACCTAAAGAGATGAGGAGAAAGTTAGATGATAGAATTTAGACGTTTATCTTTGTTGGATACAATGAAGAGTCTAAGGCATATAGACTCTATAATCCAAACACCAAGAAGTATGTTGTCAGCAAAGACGTTGTGTTTAAGGAAGAGGAAGCTTGGGATGTCAGCATAGACAAATCAGTTGTAGAGGGTATTGTAACTCCACATGCAAAAGATGAAGGAGATGAGCAAGGCGTACAAAGTTGACATTTGGTTTCACGCACACCTACACTAGCAACAAGAATTCCTACAAGACTCATCCCACCGCATTATAGAATGCCTAGAACTCAAGAGTGTGGCGAACCATCAAGCGTTGGTGGATAGCAAGTAGTAGGATCAAAGTTAAGTGATGAATGAAATCCTGCATTAGCTTCATTAAGAAACAAAGTAAGAGGTCAAAAAACTAGAAGTTTAAGAGAATTGTATGAGCAAAATTAAGAAATAGATAAAGTTTCAAATTTTGCATTGATTGCATATGATCTTGTAAATTTTGATGAAGCAATTAAAGGATATGTTTGGATAAAAGATATGGATGAAAAAATTGATGCTAAAGAAAGAAATGATACTTGTGATCTTGTAGATTTACCTGATAACAAAATTTTTGTTGGTGTAAAATGGATTTTTAAGACTAAGTTGAATGCTAATGGTGAAGTTGAGAAACACAAGGAAAGACTTGTAGCTCAAGGGTTCAGTCAACAACCTGGTGTTGATTATAATAAGACTTCTTCACTTGTAGCCAGACTTGATACGGTAAGGATGGTGTTAGCCATTGCCACTCAGACTAAATGGAGCGTGCATCAAATGGATGTTAAGTCTGTGTTTTTAAATGGATATCTAGAAGAAGAGGTTTATGTGAGATAACCTCTAGGATATGAAATTTATGGACATGAAGATAAGGTCTACAAGTTAAAGAAAGCATTGTATGGACTGAAACAAACACCCAGAGTATGGTACAACATGATTGATGAGTACTTGAACAGAGAAGGATTGACCAAAATTCCAAGTGAACCAACCTTGTATACAAAGGTAAACCAAGAAGGTAAAATGTTGATTATATGCTTATATGTTGTTGATTTGATCTTCACTGGAGATCTTTCAATAAGTGATTTTAAAACAACCACGAAAACAGAGTTTGAGATGACTGATTTAGGAATGATGAAATATTTTCCTGGTATTGAAGTAACCCAATCTAAAGATGTATTTTTATTAGTCAATCTAAGTATGCAAATGATATATTAAGAGAATTCATAATGATGAATAGTAAGCCAGTTGTAACTCCAATTATAACTGGCACAAAACTCAGTAAGAAGGATGAAGGGTCAAATGTTGATCCAACGTTGTATAAGAGACTAGTTGGAAGTCTCATGTATTTGACTGCAACAAGGCCTGATATAGTGTTTGCATAAGTTTAATTTCGATATTTATGGAGTCTTCAAAGAGCATCCATTGACAAGCTAGAAAGAGAATCCAAAGATACATAGTTGGAACAATAAATTTTGGTATCCTATATACATCAAACTCCAATTTTAAGTTGATTGGATATACTGATAGTGATTTTGCAAGTTCTAGAGTCTCATTTTCTGCCGCCTCCAACACATGGGATGCATACACTCTACAACCTTTTCTACATAACTTCTTCAGCTACATGGCCAAAATATGCCTAACAAAAATAGTCTTTGGAATGCCTTTAACAGTCCTTAAGTTGCCTCCTTCATCCAAGCACTCAAAATTCTTGTTGTAGCAATTAAGCTTTACTTTGTGTGCTTCCAACCAATCCATTCCAATGAGGACATCATAGGAACCAAGGAGTAGAACATTCAGATGTACACAAGTAACCAATCCATTCATGACAAATGGACATTTTTCTACCACCTCACTAACCTTTCTCTTAGCTCAAGTGGCTAATTGGACTAACGATGACTTACTATGCTTCAACTTCTTAAAAGCACAAATCTCAACTACTCTAGGAGTAATATAACTGTGAGTAGAACCAAGGTCAATCAAAACAAAAACAGATTGCTCAACAATATTACTTGCAACCTCAACCACCATTGATTGATGGTCTTCTTGGTAGTCCTCCAGTGCTGCATAGATACTAGGGATTGTCCTTTCTATTTGATCCACAGTTTCTTCCTCCTAAACGTGGTAAGTTGACCTTGCAATCCCATCCTCAAGTGGACAATTCCTGTGCATGTGGGGTCCTCCACATTTCCAACATTGGAGAGGTTCTTTGTTCTGTTGTGGGTCTCTTGGATTTTCCCCCATCACTTTAGTTGGTTGATTTACAATCTGTGATGGTTTCCTTTGATGTTGGTTCCTGAAGTTGGAAGGTTTGAATCCTTTCTTTCTCTGTTCCAACTTCTCATTCATATTTTCCTTCCAAGCCTTATGATGGTTGGGCTTTCCTTTGTTTCGGTTATAAAAGTACTTAGCCTTTCTGATGGCCTCTTCCAAAGTTCTAGGCCCATCAAACTCAATTCGGTCTTTGTAATACTGAGGTAATCCACTCATAAAATGTTGGATTTTTAACTTCTCATCTTTGATGTACTTGACATATATTGATAGCTGCAAGAACTTATTGGCATATTCCTCCATTGTCATCTGTCCCAATATTAGCTCATGGAATTCCTTAATTTTTCATCATAATACTTATTAGAGAGGTGTTTCTACTTGAAATAATTCTTGAACTATTTCCACTTAAGTCTTATTTCACTAATCCTCTTTACCTGTTTGAGGCGCTCCCGCCAAATAGATGCTCTTCCATTCATATTGAAGATGGCAACTCTTGCCTTCATATTTTCATAATAGTCCTGGACTTGGAAATATTTCCTCATCCCAAGAAGCCAAGCTTTAGCTTCATGTCCAACCTTTACCTCACCATTAAAGGTAGGAGGTTTTTCCTTCTTAAACTTATCACGTGAGTTGTTTCTATAACGTCTCTTTCTCTTTTCTCTGTGAGATGAAGAGCTGGAATCCTCAGTGGATCCTTCCGAGTCAGGAGATCTACTAGAAGACCTTCTTCTTCTTCTAGTACTGCTCTTACTACCTTCTGGTTTTGTTGTACGACGCCCCGAGCTCATCCCTCATTGGATGTCTACCAAGATTTACAACTTAGCATCATTCATTTGATGCTGCTCTTCCTTAGATTTAATCAGGCTTCTCATGGTGGCTTAAAGGTTGGAGGTTTTGCCTTCTTAAACTTATCACATGAGTTGTTTCTATAACATCTCTTTAATTAGGCTTCTCATGGTGGCTACAATGTCCGACGATGTCTCTTGAAATCTCCTTCCGTTAGATTATGTGTCATCATTTCTATCTTGGACATTTTTCCCCATAGCATCTTGTGCGCACTCGTAGGAATCCCGCGCATCATACCTGTTGTAGGTTCTCATGGCTTGAGTTAAAACTCACCTTTCTAACCTATACTGTGACTCTGCAAAATGTGTTAACACATCATTTGTTAGACACATAAAAATTTCCAAAATAAAAAACATAGTTAGCTACAGTGCTGCACCCCATAGTTCGGGAAAGTATTCACATGGCCCTTCTAGGCCCAATACTGCAACCATTGGCTCTGCTAACTTCTCGAATTGGCCCAACGAGGCCCAATGTTGTAACCATGACCTCTGATTTTTTGTTTCCTGTTTCTGGCCCATCCAAGCCCAATATTGAAACCTCGCTCTGATACCACAATGTAACATCCCCCTACCCCATAATGCGGATTATTTAAATTTTTTGCTTGATGAATCTCTTTTGTTCTTCTGATAAATACCAAGTATGGGCGTTAACCTATTCTCCATCCTTAATCTCAGGCTTAGAACCACTATTAATGTTGTTTCGGCCTTCAATTATCTAGTCTGCATCCAGAATGGCCATTTCCGAACTAAGCTAACCTTTCCGACTTCTGCCCTCTGAATTCAGACTTCAGGAATCGGAAATCGAAACCCCAACATCTCGACGAAGCGAAAGTCCCACTTCCGCCTTCCGCATCTCAGAGATTGGAAATCAGAAACTTAACATTTCGACGAAGCGAAAGTTCCACTTTTGCCTTCCGCTTTCCGCTTTCTGCCTTCTGCACCTCGGAAACCAAAAATTGGAAACTTATCATTCCGACGAAGCGAAAGTTCCACTTCCACCTTCCGCTTTCTGCTTTCTGCATTCTGCACCTCGAAAATCAGAAATCGAAAACTTATCATTCCGACGAAGCAAATTTTCCACTTCTGCCTTCTGCTTTCTGCTTTCCATACCTCAAAAATCGGAAATTGGAAACTTATCATTCCGACGAAGCGAAAGTTCCACTTCCGCCTTCCGCTTTCCGCTTTCCATTCCTCGGAAATCAGAAGCTTGACTTCCTTACTTAACCCTTTTTTCGTTCTTCGATAGGAAGAGTACATCAGGATATATGTTCAGTCTTGGATCAAGAGCAGTAGCATGGGATTCAAAGAAGAATCCCATAGTGACTTTATCCTCTGCTGACGTAGAGTATGTTGTAGAAACAACTGATGCATGTCAAACCACGTGGATAAGAAGAACACTTTTTGAGTTGCAACATGAACAAGAAGAACCAACTCAAATTTTTTTGTGATAATAGATCAACTATTGCATTATTGAAAAATCATGTCTTTCATAAGAGAAGTAAACATATCGATACAAGGTATCATTTTATTCAGGAATTGATAAACAATAATGAAATCAATATTGAGTTTTGTAAATCAAAAGATCACTGTACATATTTGTTCAAAAAACCTTTAGGAAATGATCTATTTGAATTTCAAAGAGAAAATAGAGGAGTTTGCATGAAATAAAAACAGTTTTGTAATAAGCATCATTTTTATTTTTGGGCGAAATAATTAAGGGGGAGAATGAATGAAATTGATTATTCCACCGCCATAATTTTGACTGCTGAAAACTTGAAGAGTTATCACCACCACACCGACTCAACCATCTAATTTTGAAAAGCCGCAGTTTATTGAATTTGTGAAAGGGGCAGTGTTTCACATCGTTTTTTGAAGAGGCATTGTCATCAGAATTTTGACTTCTCAAAGCTTGAAGAACCATCACCAACAATCAGATTTATCGACTGAGTCTCTGAAGGGCCAATAAAGTCGTAATTTTGTTCGACTGTCTTTAATGTTTCATCATGTTAAGAAACATAGTATTTATCATTAGTGTAATTTTGATGCAGTGAAGGGTTAAATGTAATTAATGATCCAATCCCATAATATGTATATATATGTAAGACTAGTTTATGAAGTTAATCAACCATATTGAAGTCTCTGAGATTAATAGAAAACAAAATATTTCTTGTTCTGTTAGTTTATCCTATGTTTTTATGAGTTTGTAAACTCATCATGAAATGCTTAGTTTTGCTTGTAGCAAGTTAAAATTCCGAGTTATATTTTTAACTACGTGTCTGCTAAATTACCACAAGTGTTGGATCAAAGCATTAGTTTAAGTTCTTGAATGCATGGGTGATCAAAATCTTGCTTAAGTCATTTGTTTTTACTCCTTGCTTGTAGCATGTTGTTTGTTGTTACTCGCATGTAGGTGACTGTTTGTTGCATAAAATGGTATTGTAATTCTGTAAGTGTTGATTTGAGTTTTGCAGTGATTTGTAAGTGTTGCTAGGTTTCAAAACAACACTCCCCTGTGTTCCTTCAAAAAATGGTGTAGCATCTCGGAGGTTACGTTCCAAAAAGTTTCGGCTGGGGAGGCTTACTTTTTCGGTTAATTAATGGAAAAATTCAGGTATACTGAAGCATGGACAGACGCACACAAATTTGGGGGCGAGTAAGATAAAGAGGAAACCTATCTTTAACATTTCATCATAATTAGGCGACATTTACAACGTGCAGCATCTTTCAAAATGAAAAAGAAAACCATGTAAAGGTAACATTCAAAGGCACTATGGAAAGGTGATACTATGGAAGCATGTCTAAAGGATTGGAGTTATAATGAAGAATTAAAAGATATTATATATTTCTTCCTTTTATTGTTGCATGGGGCATATTGCTGGCCAGAAATCAAATATGTTTTGATGATTTCTTTGTTTTTCCTATCAAATGTGCTTTATAAAGTATTGGTATTATCAACTATTTCCCTCGGGATAATGTGAAGATAAAAATTAGATAGGTAATAATGGAAGAACTTGATAAAAGAAATCCTTGAGGATATTTTGATGGGGAAACACAAAGCGATCCAAAGAGATGTGGAGATAGAGGATTACTTTACATTTCTGACAAGCATTGGTACAGGCTTAAAGTAGGACTTGGAAATGGTACCAATAATTTTGCAAATTTGGGTTCCTTAAGACTTCTTTTATGGATGACAGTGGAAAAAGAGGTTAAGAATATCTCGATATTTGGAGATCAAAAAATTATTATTAAAACATGTCTCATAGTGTTCAACTTCCTCCTTTATTAGAAGAAACTCAAAGGATCAAAGACATGATGGAAATTGTGGACATAAAGCACATATATAGGGAAAGGAATGTTCTCGCAGATGAGTTGGCAAATTATGGAGTTGCAATGGCGAAAGGATCTTGGTACAGAAAATATTAACTCAAGTGAATTTGGATATTTTCATGAATCATTTTAACTTTGGTTTCTTGAAATTTTTATGAAGTTTCGTATGGAATGTTTTTTATATAATATTAGGAAGAGTATGATACAATTTACAGATAGATGTTGGAAAGTTTTTTGAGTCATAATGAAAGTTTTTCTGCTATAAAGAATTTTTAGAAAAATTTATTTTTGAATGAACTTGGAAAGATTAAGAAAGATGTCTCCTTTGGAGAGATCTATGAAAGCATTTTTGAAAAATGTAATCTTGGATTGAATATGAATGATTGGTAGGAAGGAATTTTTGGATATGCTCATGAATGTTATTTACATGAAAGCATCCGAAAATTGTAATTTTTTATATGAATAAAAAGATTTGAATATGAATGATTGGCACGAAGAAATTTCTGGATATGATCATGAATGTTATTTACATGAAAGCATCCGAAAATTGTAATTTTTTATATGAATAGAAAGATTATGAATTTTTTCTGTGAAAAAAAAACATTCAAAGGCACTATCCATTACAAAGGAAAGAGATGAAAACAAGAACAAATGCAAAGGCTACAACACTTGAAACACATTTTTAAAATATAAAATCAGTACACATATTTGAACCCATTAAATAGATGGCAACTAACACCATTAACAATATAACACATTAATGCACATTTCTATTGGACATCTGCTTAGTATGATTATATGTATAGGACGAAGACCATCTCTTTGGTCTTATGCATTGTAAATATCAAGAAATATTTTTTTTGATTCATGACTAATGAATATCAAGAAATAAGTCATTTCTTTAGTTAAAAAACACATTAATGCCATTTTAAAATCACAAATTAAACGTGAGAATTACAAGAAACTAAAAGGAAAATGTGTTGCTAAGCTTTAACGTTGAAATTTTTTGAGGAAATGTGTTTGCACTTGAAAATGACTCTTGTCACCACACTGTGCCAAATTCTCGAAAGTCAACAAATTTAATGTTCACAACTGCATCTCAGCCTCTTCAAACTTCAAGCATAAACATAAAAAATAGGTATTGGAAAATGAGCAATGCAAACAAAGCACGTTGTATGATCAAATGCAAGCAAAGTGGAATACCACTTCTTGGGCAATTAACCTATTTTCATTAAAAGCACTATAAATGAGGTTATCCTGCCAAATTGTCGACAACACAAGGGTCCTTAAAAGCACACTAGCAAGATTTGAGTACAAATTCAATTACGATATAAAAAAAACTTAACGAAAAAATCAAGTACGACTAAAATACAAGAGTAGACATTTTATAAATACAAAAAACATACATTTTTAATTTTAAAAAAACTTATACATTCATTATTCATTGAAAACAACTTGAAATATATCTCAAATTTGAATCATAGCATATGACATCATATAACAATGTTTAGTATGTCACCATCCACATTTAGAACTACAAAGAAAAGATATAAATTATAAAAACAACAAATAATGCATAGTAAAATCTGCTCAAGCCTTCACTTTTACATTGTTGTGATATTGTTTTTTTTAAATCTATATATTTTTAAAATAACCATATACATATTTTTTTATGAAAGATTGTATATATAATTTGGATGTCAACCTCAACTTTTAAAGAAAATTAAGTAACCTTAATTCTTAAACTTTTAAGTTGCTTAAATTGGTAAATGGTAAAACTGAAAAAAAATAAAACTTAAAATGGTAAACTACATTAAAAAAACGTATAAATTTAAATGACAAAGTACATAAAAAAGACGATGAGTAATTACATAAATTAATTAAAAATTCTATACTCATATTCACTATTCTACTGTAGACAACATACAAGACTCATGATAGTGTAGTAAAAATTAATTAAAAAATCAAAATGTGTTTTTTTAAATGAGCTTTTCTTATAAATAAATAAATTGGCCACAATAGTATTTGGTCTAAGGGTTTGTTGAATATATTGTATCTGAATTATGCAGAATATTTGCTGTATTTTAAATATGACCTGAATTTTCGTACAAAAAGTGTCAATACGATTGAATCTTGCTACTATGCTTAAACGTCCTTCAAATCATCAAAAATTTAAGCCTATGATACTATTGTAACTTTAAATGGGCTTGACATAGACAACCATGGAATTACTTTTAAGACTATGCTCCACAATGGAAAATCATCTTTTCAAAAGTCCTGGCAAACATGTAGACAAAGTATCCTAATTTTCTACTGGCCTCTTTAGTTCTGCTGAAGTATCCTTCTCCCCATCTCCACACCAACAATATTATTAATTAATTAAGTACTATCATCATGTGTTGTATGTATCTATTATGTGAGTGCTTTGGATAAAATATTAAATGATCCATTCTTGAGAAGAGCCCCTTTTAGTTCTGCTGAAGTATCCTTCTCCCCATCCCCACACCAACAATATTATTAATTAGTTAAGTACTATCATCATGTGTTGTATCTATCTATTATGTGAGTGCTTTGGATAAAATATTAAATAATCCATTCTTGAGAAGAAACAACTGATAGTCAATGCACGATGTGGGAAGGATCTATGGTTGAGCAACTCATTTAGCATATCAACAATTCTTCAGCTAGTCTTACATATAATCAAGCACAATACAATTTTTAGAATATCATAATAAATTCATATCACATTAGCATTAACATGGCATTAACACAACACATAAAGAGTTGGCGTAGGTTTGTTGCCCCATCTATCGACACAAATATTTATGTCTACATCATCTCCACTAGGCCAATCAGTTGCAAGATATTCAAATTTAGAAAAAAATGTAAAAAATAAATAAAATCTTTACCAAGGTCAAACTTTGGCAAGGCAAACACTAATGAGTATGAAAAAAAATAATGTTTTGCACCCATCACTATATGACCAGAGACATAAAAATGATGATGATGACGAAACCATGATTAATGAAATGATGAGACCTAACTAGGACATGACTATTCAACTAACTTGACTAATCAATTTGCATATTTACCATCATGGAGGTCAATTTTATTCATCTATTCATTCATATTCTTATTTAATTATTATTACTTGACCTATATGGATTTATGTTCTTTGTCCTTCTTATGTTGGATATTTGCTAGTGATTGAACCGTATGTTTATTTTAGCAAAACCCATAATCACAATGATCCACATAAGCATGTGGCCATATAAGGCACTTGAATTCAATTATAACTAGACAAAAAGGACCATCATTGAGTGAGTGAGTGAGTGGACAACAACCAATCCAAAATGATAGTTAAACATAGACTACATTGCATCAAATATAAGAGAACTAACCAAATTCAATGTGATTATGTGATTTTGGTTGTCAAAACACATTAACACTTACTACAACATTGTTGCAGGCAAAGTATTTATAAGATCCACACTATTTTGATGTCTAGTTGTTATCACATAAAATCTCTAGCCATTTAAAATAGAACTAGAGCTTCAAAATAAGAACCTAGGTTTACTCAAATTTTCTAATCAAGCTCCTTAAAGAGGATTGATACAAATCAAGGTTAATATTAAAGCACCAAAAAAGTTCCAATAAAGATCAATAGTTGAGAATAACAACAATATTAACAATGACAATGATACAAACTGCATCAACAGTAACATATCACAAATAATAATAACTAATTTTATTACTATCACAAGAAAGCTTAATAAGAATTATGTAGTGCACCTTAAGTAACTCTTCAAAATTATCAGCATAATAACACAATGTATTTTAATCTTTAGATGTATATAGAATAATAGTGTAAATGTGATTGTAAAATATAAATGTTAGATTTTTTTTCTTTATGATATAAAGTTAAATTTAAGTGTTTCATCCACCTTGAAATTTTGGAAGTTTCTTAAAAGTTTTTGTTTGAAATTTTTTTTTTCAAGTAATAGATCACTATATGAATGTAAATATTTATTAAAAAATATACGCTTAAGAGTAAATACATACTAAGATTGTCAGGGTGAAGAAAATAAATGCTTCTACCTATTCATAACGACCAAATTGCAAATAACTTTATTTTGTAACCATTTAACATTTCAAATATATTGAATCTTATTTTGTATAGTTACAAAATACATAAGCACAATTATTAAGAATATTGCTTCTTAACATTTTCCACATCGTTACAAACTGTGTATATGATATGATGCAACTGTGTATATGATATGATGCAAGCCAATATACATGAACCTAGCTTTTTTTAATGAGGTATCTCTCCCTACGATCATTTATCACCATTTTGGTGGAATAATGCACGGGATATGTTCTAACGAATATTTATTGATATTCATGATATAAAGCCAAATAAATTCTAAAAAATAGTTAATATCTTCAATGAACATTTTACTGAAGTTCGTAATATAAAGCTAAATATTTTTTTTTAAATAGTCAATATCTTCATCTATTAGAGGACAACAAATACGATTATACACCAATATGTACTCTGTGCTCAAACCCTTCCCCTCCTTATTAGATAAGAGGATTATCCACCAATATGCACTTTGTGCTCAAACCCTTCCCCTCCTTACAAGATAAGAGAAAGAAATTTTCAGCAATGTTATATGCATAAGTTTGACCTTAGTATTCCAGATATATACTTCTAGGTACACCATAACTTTTTATAGGTCCCACTAGAGCAACGGCTTCTTCTAGTGCCTCTAGCAGGTAACATGGAAATTTCTCAATATGCAGACTTGCAGGATGTGAATCTTGCAAAAGAAACATTTTATGAAGTATTTTTCCAACCACCTGCAAGACAATTTGGATACAAATATTATAGAAGGATAACACTAAAAAAAACCTCATATCAGAGTTATCTTCAGTTGAAAGAAAAAAGGGTTGGAAACAATAAAAAGTATAAATGTATACTTTCAAATTCTAGTTAATAAAGAGTTAAAATAGAATGTATAATGCATATTCCACATCTATATTTGAGCAAGCAAAAACTTGCTTTTCTCCCTGCCTTCAGTTATGAAAATAGGTGCATTCCAAACTCACTTTTAACTAATTTTCTCGACAAGATCAAAATTTCAACTGGGCTTTCTTTTTGGATAAAATAAATTTTATGTCATTAGCAAAAGACTGCCAGATGAATTACCTTTCGTGCATACCCTCCATAAGCTACACCTGCAATTAGAGCTTCAGTGTAAATTTTCTTCCAATAAAAATATCCACTCTAGCACAATTTATTACATAAATATTACCCAGTAAGCAACAATTAACAATTTCATGGCTTAATGTTTCAGCTTCTCATTACATGGGAGGGAAAACATTCAAGTAATGTAATGATTTTTATTTTATATAAATATAATTATAGTTTATAACCAACCATGAGCTGAATATTGCACTGTGATGTAGTACTGCAATAGTATCATGCAAATAAATGATGCGTAGAAGATTTGATATGTACATTTTCATTTTGTCTATCCATTTCATCATCTAGAGACGCAACTTGAAATGGAACAATAAAACAAAATGAAAGGTTTTAAACTAGATATTTAAGTGGTTCCCATAGGCATGATAAACCATTTGTTGAAGATAACTTTTTAACCTAATATCAAATGATAGAAGGCCCTATATAATATAATATAATATGAGAAAGTGTCATTGTTGAAAGGTAACACCCCAAATATTATATTAACAATAAATATTAGTGATAATACGGCCTACACCAATATTATACACTAACATCCCCTCTTAAGATTGACTTCAGGGTAAGGAAAGGACATAATGATAATTCCCTCCTTGGTGACAATTTTCTTCATCCCACTTTAGCAATGACGTGTGCAGGTAATAAGGATGCCCACACAGTGTAAAGTTCCCAACTAGATCTGGACTGATTTTTGAGTTAACTGCTTATGTATTCACTTGAGCAATGACATGTGCAGGTAATAAGGATGCCTACACTGTAAAGTTCCCAACTAGATCTGGACTGATTTTTGAGTTAACTGCTTATGTATTTTGGTTTGGAACTTTTGGCAAAAGTACTTCTCATACCATTGTAGTATCCCCTTCTAACTGCTGATTTTTTTGGTCATTTTGTATGATTGTCTTAATGGTTCATTTCAGATTACATATATGATATATCATAATATTCAACCCAAAATATGCTCACATAAAAGGGAGATTCATTTGCATTTAATGTCCAAAGCACACTACACAATACATGAAAGTTATAGCTAAACTCCTACAGCTGTAACAGCAGTAAACAAGACACACAATTCAGATTTAAACAGTACCTCTCAGATCTGTCGGTAACTGTAGTTGGCAACCCTTTTAAACTGTCAAACGCCTTCTTTGTGGGTCACGAATTTTCCTGTAGCTGAAAGTATGTGAAATCCCTCTTTGAGGATGTAGTTTCCCCTCTGGACGATAGCATCAAAACGCTGGTAGAGTAGCTGGAGTTTACAGCATCCTTTTGGCACTAAACAGTCTCTTCATTAACGCCCAAAAACTGCTGTGAGATGACACTGACAAAGGGAGTTGATAGCTGGTGATGTGAGCAGTGAATACCATTTGAAAGTGCGCCCAAACAGCTAGCAAACAAGTCTGGAATAGAGCCTTGCTTCAGCTCGTTGACAGCAGTGAAAGATTGGCCAAGATCCTTGAAGAATGCGCCCTTCTCAAGCCCACAATTTCTCTAGGTGTGTGCACCCTCTTTCCCCAAGCGCAAATGTACGAGAATGTGTTCATTTTCCTCGTTATCTCTGTTAATGCAAGCCACCAAGCAACCACCATGATCTGCCACCCAAAAAACCAATGCGCCCTCTCCAAAGCTCCTCAAACTAAAAATTTCTTCATAAATTTGCAACTTGTTTCCTTCCATGGCAATGAAAAATCTGAGTGATTTTTCCTCTCTCAATCAGCTAGGGTGGATACTTTTACCACTGAAACCAATTTTGTCTTAGGGTTTCCATCCCAAAAGCCACAAGAACTCTCAAATCCTCATTTTCAAAATATGTCATGAATGAATAAGAGAGAATAGGTCGATTTGGTCTTTTATTCCATTTTTACCCCTTTTCAATCTTTTTACCATTTTTCCATTTAATTATTTAATTACAGTGACTTTATAAAGTCAATGTCACTTTATAGCAATTTTTATGTTGTTTTTCTGCCTGATTGACATCAAAAAATCATTTAATTCTATTTTCTGCTGACTATAGCCTACGGGAATCAAATAGGCTAATAAGTCATCCGCCTAGGGTGATCATTTGGAAGGAGACATTACAGTCCTTCCTTCCTGAGATTGCTTGTCCTTGAGCAATTGCAAACTAGGATGCTACAAAATCTGCTCTCCCTCCCAAGTAGCATCCTCCACGAGAAAGTATCTCCACCTGATAAGATACTCCCTAATGACTCTACTCCTCAAACACCTCTCCCTGACATCCAAAATCTCCTTCGGGTTCAGTTCCAACTGACCCTCCTCATCCATTGGGGGTAACTCTACTGAAGTAGTGACTTGCTATCCAACTTCATTCTTGAGGTACGACACATGAAAAACATTGTGAATCTTGTTCTCCTATGGAAACTCAAGCTCGTAAGCTATTTCCCCATCTCTCTAAATCACCTTATAGGGACCATAAAAGCATGGCTTCAACTTCTCTGCACCACTTTTCTTCAATGAAAACTGTTTATATGGCTGCAATCTCAGAATAACCAAGTCTTCTACTTCAAAATTACGCTCAACCCTGTGCCTATGTACAAACATCTTCTGCTGGTTCTAGGCTGCCTATAAATTATCCTTAAGGATATCTTGGCTCTCCTATATCCAGTCCTTGCCTTTGGGATCCCTGTTATCCCCAAACACCATGTCCACAAATGAAGGAGCATCATACCCATACAACGCTCGAAATGGGGTCATACCAATGGACATACAGTAAGAGGTGTTGTAGCAAAGTTCTCCCAGATGCAACCATTTAACCCATGCCCTCTATTATCCTGACAGATAGTTACGCAAATACCCCTCAACCCATTTATTCATAATCTCTACCTAGCCATCAGTCTAGGGGTGATAATTGGTACTGGGAACCAACTTTGTACCTACCAATCTAAACAACTACTACCAAAATGCACTAAGAAACCTGTTGTCCCTGTCACTGGCAATGAACTTCGGCAACCCATGGAGTCTGAACACCTCCCTGAAAAACAACGCTGCCACCTATGAGGTCGTATACTTTGATGAAATGGCAAAGAAGTGCACAAACTTGGTCAATTGATCAACCACTACATATATGCAATCTATACCCTACACTGTAACACCCCGGTTTTGACCCCGTGGTATTGAATTGCATATGATGTAAATATTGTATTTAATCATGGTGTGGAGCCCAAGGCAAAGGCCCCACCATGGATTTAGTGTCTTATGTATCGGCGATTAAAATCGATGTCGATGGTTTATGTGCTAGCCAGGCACGATATGCTTGAGACATCATGTAAAATGCAAATAAATAAAAATACCACAACTAGCTATGCGCCGCAACGTTAGAGAGATGGGGGGCATAGTTTCACAAAGAATAGGGAGGGAGAAATATTCAAACCTTTGGGCCAATGGGGAAAAGCCAAATGTCAAAGGGTAAACCCATAAAATTGTCAACCACCTTTTTTGTCTTTTATGCCCAGTCCTCTAAAGTTGGTGAAGGCAGTATTGCCTTGGGATGGAAAAGGTATGGAGGTCAAATTCGAATTTGGGAAGTCACCCATTTTTGGAAAACGTGTTTTTGGCTTCTTGGGCAAGTAAATGCTTGGAAATGCCTTCCCAAGCCATTATTCACCCATGCGTTTGCTTCCTCACGTAGTTGGAGATAGCTGGGGCATTCTCCCTCACATTTTTGTTGTTTTCTTCATTTTTTCCATGGCTGGGAATTTGATTTGGGCAATGCTCAGTGGCTGGCAATTTGATTTGGGCAATGCTCAATGGCTGGGATCCTCCCTGGGCGTTTTTGTTGTGGTTTCCTCCTTCCCATGACTAGAAAATCCCGTTTTTGTTTTGTTGAGTGAATGTGCGGCAACGATTCACGTTTTGGGGGTTCAAACGGTCATTTTTTATCTTCCTCACGCTACTGAGCTTGCTGGGCATTTCCCCCCACGATTTCTGATGTTTCCTCATTGTTCCATGCCCATAAATTCGTTTTTGTGTTGCTCAGTGGTTAGTAAGCCAAGATCTCCCGATTTGGGAGCGAATGAAGGTAGTTTTTTCTCCGGCAATGCTGAGAGACGTTTTTCGAGTTCAGATTTACGATTCAGGGGTTTGTGGTGGCTGAATTGCCTCCATAATGCACAAGAACGTTTCCTGAAAACGTAATTGCTCATCCTGGGTCGTTTTTGCTCTTTTTACCAGTCAGTTGGGTTGCAAACCCACCCCTTTTTGGTTATGCTTTGTGGCTGGGAGGGTAGTGTTATCACCAACCTTGTAGTTGCCTATGTATGATGAATCCAGGATGGATGGTAGAGGGGCAAGCAACTAGGGAGGTGGAACAAAGACTGCCTAGACTCCCAAATGGATGGTTGTCACGTCAATCAAGGAAGTCTTCGCTTTATGTTATCTAAGTCCAAGACAACAACAGGGGAGACCCGGATCTACTCCTGACAGGAGAGATCAGACCTAGACACCAGAACAGATCAAATGCACTTTGAGGTATGTAAGGTGTAAGGTGTTCAGAAACTCTAGATCTATAGTAGGATTCAGTAGATGGATCAGGACTTCAACAGTATATTGGTTGATCCAAAGCAGTAATCGGATGACCTTTGGGGGAAATGGTTAGATCTAGGGTTTTGGCACTAGCAACTAAAGAAGATGATCTCTTCCTCGGGAAGCGTAACTGAGGCAGGATGGGCAGGAAAATAGTCGAGACTATCTAGTACCTAGCTGACAGACTCAATGAAAAAGGTGAACAGGTGTGATTGTCTGAGTCAACAAGGAACAACCAATTTCAAGGGGAAGAGATCAATTCAGGGCTAGCGCTAAGGATGGGAGATCAGTGCCTTTTGTGCATTGGGCAATGGAGTCAATATACACCTAGTGTTGAGGTAAACCCACCTAGGGTAGACCCTGATGTGTGGACCCAGATAAGTGTTTTGGTCCAGATGGCTCAGTTAAGGCAGGAATTCAGTCAAGGAAGGCTAGCGCTAGGGTTGGATGAGACAGATATGTAGATCTGAGACCACCAGCAGACAACCAGCTCAACGTTGAAGGTGAAATGGGATCAGAAGGGGCTGATCTACACACTTGGTTCAGAGAAATTTGGAAAAAGCCAAATCTTGAAAAAGTCAAAGTTGATGATTGAGGATGAGAGGGTGAAAAACTGATTTCTTCAGATCTAGGGCAAGCAGGCTGAATCTAGCTCAGCGTTAGGGGTGTTCTGGAGTGCTGAGGACCTAATCTGTCAGCCTAGCCTTCTAGATTTCGGAAATAGTAAACTCCGGAAAGGTCCAGTTTTTCAGTAATGGCGCTAGGGTTGTTTCCAGTCTAAAATTCAGATCTAGGTCACAGTGTCATGAATCTGGACAGCGTTGGGGGTGATTTGGACTATGTGAGACCCGATCTATCAGTCTATGAAGTCAGAAATCAGAAAAAGTCAAAACCCTAGCAGGTCAAATTTTCAGTGGGGGCGCTATGCAGTTTTCAGACAATATTTTAGATCTAGGTCAAACCAGCAGGAATTTGACCAGCGTTGCAGTAGATTCAGTTAGGAGGAGGCCTGATCTATGAAACCCAGCAATGGTTTGGCCAAAGATCGAATGGTTCCCGGATTTAGTATTTTTTAGAGGTTTTTTAGTATTTTAAGGATTTTCAAAAAAATGGAAGGAAAACAGGTACAATGGATTGAGATCTACTAAAGAGAAGAGATTACCTGTTAGATCGTACCTATAAATGCTTGTAGAAGCCTTAACAGCGACGATCCTTGCTATCCCGATTAATTCTGGAAGATCCACGTGATTTCTATGACAAATGTAAGCCCTAAGCCACCAATGCGCCCCCTACCCTGCATGAGCAAATGTCAACAATATCAGATTTGTTAAAACAAGATAAAGAAACCAAATGCTATAGGAAAGTAAAAAGAAGTAATCATAGATCACAATGACACTAATGAAACCCCCCTGATCCAAGACGAAGATAACCGAAACGAGTTGAGGTCCCCTTGCAAAAACGCTCCAGCCAAAACGCCCTCTTGTAGACAAGACAATGATAGTAGAAAAATATAGATCTCACATGAATTTCCACAATGCTAGGAAGAAGAAGACTATCCAATCATCATTTGAGAACATCAAATGCAAAGCAGATCCTGAAAATATCTACGAAAAAATCTTTCTATTATTCAGATCCAAGAGCCAAAGACCCCTTACAAATGAGAAGCTCTCTCCTTTAAATAGAAATGAGAGAACCACAATCATAACCGAATCCTAACCACTTTCAAAACGAGTGGCTAAGATTAAAAGATAAAATATTCTAATCAATGGTTGAGATAAGCTCAACATACAATACATGGATCAATATAACCATAAAGTAACAAAGTGGACTAAATCACCCATAAAAAGGGTACCCCACTCAACAAGAAATAAATGAAGCACATGGTGGGTCCATGGAATGTTAACTAACTCCCTATGGGTGCCCCATGGCACAATAAAATAATATAATATTTTAATTCTTTGACTTTGTGCCTCCTTGAGGAAATCGTGAGCCTCCCAAAAGCTCCAGAAAATAATATAAAAATGCCCAAAAAATAGGTGTGGGCCAAATCAGGTGCTACAACTGCTGGAGAAGGTGCGGAGAACATTACTCTCATCATCATGACTCATCCCATGTCATTTCCTTATCTCAGTAGCCCAAATCGATTTCTTCAATAGCCATTTAATCATTTTTTAATCTGCCTCGGGAAACGTGAACCTGCCAAAACAGCCTCCTAGGGTGCCTCTGTTGTCAAACTGAGCCCACCAGGCTCTCTGGGATGGGGGTACTATGGTACAAACAAGTGGTTGCACCCCCTATGTCCATACAACACCCTAGGAGATACAAATAAAACATCTCCCTGCTTAGACACATCATCCTGCGAAGCAAAACTGCATCAGAAAGGTAAAATGAGCCTGATCATCTCTGCAAGTGCCCGGAACTGAAAATAAACTGTCTCATTAGACTCAGAGAGTCCAAATCCATCTAGGGTGTATACTCATACCCTTTCTAGGTCTCTGCCTGATCATCAACAACATCTAATAGACAATATAATCACCTGTAAATGACCAGATACCAATAATATAACTCTTACTATCATCCCTCTGCTGCAAGTGCTATAAGGTTGAAACATGCTCTATAAATCATTTAAGCAACAATCACACAAGTGGCAATCATTTCACTGGCGATACATCAACCAAATATATATATAAGACTTTATTTATTATTACTCAGACTAGACTTTCAGGGCTATACTCACTTCATAGTTGTAGTCACTTTGCTAGTGACAGGTGAAGGATGAAATTTACAAGGCTAGGGAAAAAGATGACTTCCTACTTAACATCATGACACTTTGGATATGGAAAGGAAAAACTCACTAAAACCAATGCCCGACAAACAACAACACAAAGAATGGCAGTGCCTCACAAATGGTTGAGTTGTTTAAAGAGTGCTTATTCAACTTAGGCATCATGACTACATCAAGTTTGATCCAGTTTCATTAGGATCATCAATTTTATTTCAATGGCCCTTTTTTAGCCTATATGACCCTTTGGGACTTCACCAATGCTTAAAAGCAAAGCTAATCGCAGCTTTCATTCGAGGCATATTTAAATTTATAAGGTCAGCAATATTTGGATATAGCATAAATTTAACCATTGCTTTTTTGGACCTTTTCTTATACCCTTCAAGAGGTATCTTAGCATTTCATTGCTCTTGCCCTTTTTTACATATGTTAAGAAACACAGCTTTAGCATTTTCATTTTCCATGGGCGCATATAAACATTTCCAATATAAGTAGTACATGAGCTTTTAGTTTTAGCCAGCAACATCTCAAGTGACTAGGGGGAGTTCTACATAGTGCCAAACATCGGGACAACCGACCAGAATGATTTAGGCATACAATCCAACTCACCAAAGGCAAGTTCTGTCACCAACTCAGAGCCGAGACACAATATAGACAGGGAGGTTTGTCCAACAAAGGTTCTAGCGGGGGGAAAAGGTCCTCCATGCCATAAGTCAAGAAGTCAATTAGGTTGAGAACAAAACTGGAAGGTAATGGATGGGTGGAGACAGTGAAAGGTGAAGCCAACACTACCAAGCCAAAACAATGGTGGGAATGACTACCTCTATTCTCCCTAAGGCGGGTAAAACCAATGAGTATAGATCATGAACTTTAAAGTCAGGGACATCAATACATAATACAAATACATCCAAGTCCATATAATTATGACCGCTAGATCATGACACCACATGTTAATACATGTCACAAAAATGAGTATAAGAGCAATGATAACCACAACACAATATAAAAAGCTGAGTCATAATCATGCATATAATCCATCTGAACCATCATTTGTCCAATGAGAAAGTGTTGATATAAAACTAAGCATCAATAACTGCTCTGTAAATGACTAAATGGCTACATCAGTCCTCAAATCTGAGTGTCCCGAGTCTCGGTCCTGACATGGGAGAGTACAATAGTCCACAAATAAAATAATGATCCGTCAAAACTGCTCATCTTAACATCTCATATGTAAGAGATTTGGCTGAAAAATGTACTGTATTTGAAAAATAGAATATGGTAGCCCAGCTACTATATATGTGATAACAATTAGATACATGAGTTGGTGTGAATAGAGGTCGTTTTTGCCTTGGGAAGGCCATCAAACGTTTGCTGAGTCGATTTGGTCACTTGGGAAGGCCATCAAAAGTTTCCCCATCTTCCATTCATGTATGTGGTTGCCAACCGTTTCTCTACAACCCAACAATTGTGTTTTGTTGTGGAGCGCATGATGGTGTTACCTTGGCTGAGTAAGTCCAAGGAACCCACTAATTGGTTGACTGTGTGTCTGATGTGAATTTAGGCTTGGCCGAGTAAGTCCAAGGAACCCCTATGTAATTGGCTTGTTTCCTTAGCAGTCTGTGAAACCCAACAGTGAGTTGGCTTGACTGTGGATGTATGGTTTTGGCTATGTGTAAGCCTATTGTTCTCTAGTGCCTTGTGGAATCATGCCCAGCTCGGGGATGGCAGTGATGCTGAGAGGTTAATGAGCACATTGGCCTATGGTTGGGTGGAACGTTGCAGCAACACAACTAGTTGCGAGCCAGCTTCTTTCAAGATAAGTATTCTTGTGCTTAATCTCTGCGAACTATTTGTTTAATGATTTATGAACATGATGAATGCATGAATGAAATAAATGTGTTTGCTTCCGCTATAGATTGCATTATGCATCTATGTATGTTTTTATATTAATGCATTTTATTTTTATGTTTATGATTGTGGGGCTAGATTGCCTAGATTGACAGCAACGGTGTGTTGGTCGTGTCCTCTCCATCGTGGGATGAGGGTTGGGGATGTGACATACACCTTCAATAGACCATGATGAAGTCCATCAACACACTATCCCACTTCTGCTTTGGAATGGGTAAAGGTTGCAATAACCCTGTTGGGTGAGTATGCTCTGACTTGTTCTACTGACAAGTAATACACTCCCACACATGCCGTAATACATCATCTTTGAGGCCCTTCCATGAGAACCTTTCTCTAATCTGCCTGTAAGTTTTGAAATATCCAGGATGCCCTGCCAATGGTGTATCATGTGTGACCCTCATAATCTTCTCTTTAAGATTGGACTTAGGCACTAAGTATATCCAGTCTTTGTAGAAGATGATATCACCCACCACTCTGTACCTGTGATCTTGAATGTGACCATCCATCAACTTGCAAGAAAACTTGTTCTTGGAATATTCCATCGAAAGATGGGCTTTCCAATCAGCTAAAACTTACATAAGTGAACATGATGTTGGTTTCCTGGAGAAAGCATCAACAACAATGTTTTTCTTTCCCTTCACATACCCAATGTTAAAATCATAAGCTTGTATCTTACTTACCCATTTTGTTGTCTCTCATCCAGGTCCTTCTGCTATAGGAAATACCGCAAGCTATTGTTGTCCGTCCTAACCACAAATTGGCCACCTACCAAATACTGCCTAAATTTTTCTAAAGCATGCATAATGGCGAACATCTCCTTGTTGTAGATGGAATAAAGTCTCTTTGGCTCCCTGAGTTTTTGATTCTCAAATGCTATCAAATGTCTATTCGGCATCAAAAAAACTCTTATACCCTCACCTGAAGCAAGCATCACAGTCAAGCACAAATGGTTGAGTGAAATCAAGAAGTGCCAAAACTAAACGAGTGCTCATCACCTTCATGAGCTTGTCAAATGCTCGTTGAGCTTCTTATGTCCACCTAAATGCCCCTTTCTTTGTGAGATCAGTTAGGAATGCACCCAACTGCGAAAACCCTTTAACAAAGTGCTTGTAATAACTGCAAAATCCATAAAACCCACTCAACTCTGTTAAGTTCCTAGGCGGTTTCCAATCCAATATGGCTTGGATCTTCTCCTAATGTACCTATACACCTTGCGCATCGATCACATGGACCAAATACAGGATCTCCGTCATGCCAAATTCACACTTTGAAGCCTTGGCATACAATGAATGCTCCTCCATGGTGCCCAATATCTCATCCAAATGCCTCGACTAATCCTCCCATGTCCTACTGTAAATAAGAAGCTCATTAAAGAACACCAACATAAACTTCCTCAATTGCTTGTTGAAGATGTGGTTCATGAAGGACTAGAAAGTGGTTGATGCGTTGGTCAATCCAAATGGCATGACCAAGAACTAGTATTGCTCATGACACCTAAAAGCAATCTTGTAAACATCCTGCTCTCTGGCCCTAATCTGGTAATACCTTGATCGAAGATCGATCTTTGAAAAGTACACTGCTCCATACAACTCATTGATCTTGGGAACGCGATACTTGTTTTTTATTTTTTTCTTATTCAGGGCCCAATAATCAATACACATCCTCATGGTTCCATCATTCTTCTTAACCAAGACAACTGAAGAAGTGAATGGACTGGAATTGGGTCTAATATGCCCCATCACTAACAACTCCTTTATGGCCTTCTTTATCTCATCTTTGAACTTCTTTGGATTCCTATAGAAAGTAGTGATCACGGGCTTGGCCCCTTCTTCTAACTCAATGGTGTGCGCAAAGCCTTTGTCAGTAGGTCTCCCTGGAGGGATCTCTCCAAAAACCCGGTCATGTTTGCTCAACAAGGATTGAATGTCTACATGATATGGCTGGTTGTTGTTTGAAGATTTCTGAGTTGTAGTCAAACACTATGCTACATATGCTATATCCCCATGCCTTAATAAGGCTTCCATCCGCTTCGATGAAACAATCCTTGGAGCACCATTAGAAATGCCCCTCAAAACTACCCTATTTCCATCCGTTGTATTGAATCCCATCTCCACAGTTTGATAGTTCCGTGAAATTGTTCCCAGAGTGCTAAGCCACTAAACACCCAAGACTACATTAGCGTCCGCCAACTCAACCACATAGAGATCATCTGTCATACTATAGTTACCCATCGTCATAGTCAACTACAAAACCTTTTGCATGCATGCCATAGTGCGTCCACCAACTACCAAAACATTGAATCCCTCAAAGTCCTCGATAGGAATGCCTCTCCTAACCACCAAGGTCGAATCTATAAAGTTGTGAGTGGCCCCACCATCGACCAGGATCGTGACACACTGTCCATGTATTACTCCCCTGACTCTAGAAGTGTGAAATCTAGGAGCACCTAATAGAGCAGCAATAGTTCCACCTTGAGTTTCCGCACGTGGTTGCTCATCCTCCGCACTACTATGCTCTCCCTCTAGAACTTGTCATGCCTCCTCTTCCTCATCACTATACAAAAGCACATCTATATAATGAACTTTACCTTTACCCATGCACCTGTGACCAGGTTCCCAAGGCTCTTTACAGCTGAAACATAGCTTCTTCCTTCTTAGCCCGTTCTAGGTCTCATTATCTAACTTGTTTTTCCTAGTCCACTCCTTTTGGAAGGGCTTCTTGTCTTTTTTTTCTGAGGAATGAAAGGTTCCCAAGGCTCTTTACAGCTGAAACATAGCTTCTTCCTTCTTAGTTCGTTTTGGGTCTCATTATCCAACTTGTTTTTCCTAGTCCACTCCTTCTGGAAGGGCTTCTTGTCTTTTTTTTCTGAGGAATGAAAAGCTTGGACCGAGTTTTATTCTTTGGTACTGCATCCTTCATGTTCCGTGCTCTAATGATGGCATCCTATAGAGTCTCTGATTTGAAGGCCTTAACCCAACCTTACAGTGGCTAGAATAATCCTTCAATGAACAACATAACGAGCCTATGCTCCAACACATCTATCACCATCACTGCAATCCTATGAAACTATGAGATGTAAGCATCTGCAGTACCTGTCTACTTGAGTTGTGCCAACTCTTTGAAATGCAACTTTGGGTCCTTATAAAATCTGTCAATCAGTCTCTGTGTGAAGTCCAGGTAGGAGGTAATACTGGCATGCCAAACTTGATGTCCTCTATCTCCATCATGGGGTTGAGTTAGAAATAGGTGTCCAACTTCTGAACCCAAGTTGTGGCAGTGCATTTGTTAGAACCATCAAAGGAAGGGATAGTCAGCTTCCCAACCTTCCACTGGAGATCCAGATTTTGTTGGCCCCTGTTGAAGTCCCTTGGTCTATTCCAATTTTCTGTACTTAATGGTACAAAATTCCTGTAATGACATCGCTGCATGAATCTATGCACCAAGAGTCTGATACTCCCTCAAATAATCATTAAAACTGTCACCTTGTCCCTGCTGACCTTGATTTCCTATTTGTTGCTCTTCCAAGAAGTGAGGTAAGAGAGGTCTAGGAGTCACTTTACTGGCTGTCGGAGTGTTGTTCTGTATGAGAATATGAGTGTTGCTCCTTTCTGTATCACTCCCATTACTTCCATTAGTTCCTCATGAGCCACTGTTTCCAGTAAGGTTTTGGTTGATTTGAGTACCAGTGATAAGCTGAGTCATAAGTTGGACCAACTTCTACTGCTGCCCCCTTGCTAGATCATTCAAAATATTCATAGTACTTCCCTTAGGTGGCTCATTCCTATTCCCCCATGTCTTCCTCCTCTGATTCTGGTTGATCCTCTTCCTCTTATTCTGCTTGAATTATGTCTTCAGCCCCCCTCTATCTTCTTCTGTTGTAAGTGATATAAATATTGTCCTCTAGATTTTTAAAATGACAAGCAACTCACAGGATGGAAGAATCACTAGCTTTGATACCACTGTAAAGTTCCCAACTCGATCTGGACTGATTTTGAGTTAACTACTTATGTATTTTGGTTTGGGACTTTTGTCAAACACTTTGGCAAAAAATTTCTGATACCATTGTAGTATCCCCTTTTTCTAACTGCTGATGTTTTTGGTTGTTTTGTATGATTTTCCTTTATGGTTTATTTCAGATTACATGTATCATAATATTCAACCCAAAATTGCTCACATAAAAGGGAGATTCATTTGTATTTAATATCCAAAGCACACTTCACAATACATGAAAGGTACAGCTGAACTCCTAAAGTTGTAACAGCAGTAAACAAGACACAAAAATCAGATTTAAACAATAACTTACAGATATGTAGGTAATTGTAGGTGACAGCCCTTTTAAACAGTCAGACGCCTTCCTTGTGGGTCATGAATTTGCCTTTATAGCTGAAAGTATGTGAAATCCCTCTTTGAGAATGGAGTTTTCCCTCCGGAAGAAAGCATCAAAACGCTAGTATAGTAGTTGGAGTTTACCACATCCTTTTGGCACCAAACAGTCCCTTCATTAACACCCCAAAACTGCTGTGAGATGACACTGCCAAAGGGAGTTGATATCTGGTGATGTGAGTAGTGAATACCTGTACCATTGGAAAGTGCACCCAAACAACTAGCAAACAAGTATGGAACAATGCCTTGCTTCATCTTGGTGATAGCAGTGAAAGATTGGCCAAGACCCTTGAAGAATGCGCCCTTCTCAAAGCCACAATTTCTCTAGGTGTGTGTGCCCTCTTTCCCCAAGTGCAAATGTATGAGAATGTCTTCGTTTTGTTACCTTTCTTAATGACAACCAGCAAGCAACCACCACGATTTTGCCCCTAAAAGACCAATGCCCCCCCCCTCCAAAAGTTTCTCAAACTCAGAAATTCTTCGTAAATCTGCAAGTAAACGTGTTTTCCTTCCACGACAATGAGGCACAATGAAAGATTTGAGTGATCTTTCCTCTCTCAATCAACTAGGGGGGATAGTTTTACCACCGAAACCAATTTTACTCTTGAAGTTTCCATCCCAAGAGCCAAAATTCACAAGAGTTCTCAAATTCTCTTTTTCAAAATAAGTCATGAATGAATGAGAATATAGGTCGATTTAGTCTTTTATCCCCTTGTTTACACTTTTTCGACCTTTTTACCTTTTTTCCTCTTAATTATTTAATTAAAGTGAATTTATAAAGTCAATATCACTTTATAACACCCTTTTTTATTTAATTACTCAAATGGCACATTTTTATGTTGTTTTTTCGGCTAAATAACATCAAATAATAATTAAATTCCCTTTTTTGCCGACTATAGCCTACGAGAATCAAATAGGCTAATAAGCCATCCACCTAGGGTGATCATTTGGAAGGGAACATTACACATAGCTTACCATGTGGAGAGCCAATCCACATACTACTTGACACCGAAAGTGAGCTCCTCACCTAAAAAGTAATAAGGGGTAAATGTCTTGTCAGCATTGTCGATCTTCAGCTACTGCAAATAGGTGGTAAATTCCTTGCCAACATTGTTGATCTTCACCCATTCAAAGACTTCACCTATTGAAGAATAGGTGGCTTCAACCACGAAAGAGTAGGTGATATAAATTCGCCTACTTAAGAATAGGTGGCTTCACCTATTGAAGTGTAGGTGGTAAAAATTCACCTATTGAAGGGTATGTGGATTCACTTAATGAAGCACCCTTTGTCTTATTTGTGCACTATTGCAATTGGAGATGCATAATAAACATTGAATGGATCTAAATCACTGGAGTGCTCACCTCCTAGAACAATTTTCTATGGGTTGATTCATACATATGAGGGAACGTGGCACTTGAGAGTCAAACTACGTCTTTTGCCATTTGATTAGCACATTTATCTACGAGGGATTGTTAGTTTTTGGTAGCTCGGGAGTACTTTTGCATTGTCGATGCCTAGAATGTGGAAGTGACCGAGCAAATGTCTCTCTCTAGTGACTTGACTTTATAAAGTGATTTTATAAAGTTTAGTGGAATACTTTTATTATTTAATGAATAAAAGTGACTTTTGTAAAGTTCGGTGACAAGTGATTTAAGTGATATCAACTTGATATTATGTCACGTCTATTGATCTTGTGAAGGAAAGATTTAATCTTGTCCTTTGAGATCTAGGATTTGTTAGAGTTTGCTTTTAATTCAAATATGTTAGATCTATAATCTAATGCAATACGATCACTAAAAGATAGACAAGCACAAATAAAAGAGACCCAAAGATTTTATCCAAGGAAAACCCTCTCTCAGGGAAAACCCAACAACTTCTTCAGTATAGATTCGTCACTTAGTACAATGACAAACAAAGATAGAAAACCCAAGAGATATAATAACTTCTACAGCTTCTTCTTCTACCCCAACGAACTTGTCTTTCTCTTCCTTGGAGCTAACTTGCTTAAGCTTGTTGTGTGTCCAAATGAGGGAGGGTGCCTCCCTATTTATACACTTCATGTGGGTGACCTATAAACCTAACTAGGACGAGTTCTTAGTCTTACTGGGCCGACTTCTCTTAGGGAGACTCAAAAATACATTTTACACTTATTCTTTTGGGGACTATCGCCTCGACATACAACCAAGGTTTTACCTCGATATTGTTACATGACCAAGTAAATCAAAGACACCTTCGATCGGAGGAAAAACATCTTTGAAAGAAGGAATAACAAAAGTACAATAATAATATAATAATATCTTCTGAAGTTACATTTTCAACAACACTCCCTCTTAACAAGGTATTCTTTTGACATGGTCATCACCATGACAGGACACAATCTCTAGACATCATTGGACATCATCATCACTGCTGCAACAATTCTCATCGCGTTGACCATTGACTAGTGACATCTCTCGAATCTATATGTCATGAGAAGTTCTACAAAGCCAACCCTTTTTCATGTTGGATGTAGGCCTGGATCCCATCTAGGACTTCATCATGTCTACGAGCAAGCCATCAAGTAGCTACATCCCAGAATCACATATTACATTGCCAAAGAAATCACCCACGTCTCCTACTGTCATCTCGTTGTATCCAAATCATCTCATCATCTCATGTGGAGAGCATCCCACGTGTCTCTATCATATCCCTCGGACAATCTACGTCTTCTTGACATGTGGATAGCAGCCTAGAATCACACACCTACGTCTTCTTGACATGTGGAGAGTAGCCCAAGATCACACACCTGCGTCTTCCTGACATGTAGAGAGTAGCCCAGGAACATTTGCATCTTCTTGACATGTGGAGAGCAGCCCAGGATCACACACCTGCATCTTCCTGACATGTAGAGAGTAGCCCAGATGTATTACGTCCCTCAGTCAACTTGGGTCTTCTTGACATGTGGAGAGCAGCCTAGGATCACACACATGTGTCTTCCTGACATGTATAGAGCAGCCCAAGAACATCTGATTCTTTCACCCAGTGGAAAGCAACCCAGATGTATTACGACCCTAATACCACTTGCGTCTTCTTGACATGTGGAGAGCAACCCAAGAGCATCTGCATTTTCCACCTAGTGGAGAGCAGCCCAAACCTCCTGCACCTTCCTGACATGTAGAGAGCAACCCAGGTGCACCTGCGTCTTCTAGACATGTCACGTCACTCCCTCTTTCAAGGAACATCGATCTGGATAACTCCAAGCTTCTCCCTGAAATACTCGAACTTCACTCTTGCTAACGGCTTGGTCAACACATCCACTGTCTCCTCGTCTGTCACCAGATATTGGAGCTTCACTGCTCCTCTCTACACCATATCTCGGATATAGTGATACATGATCTCAATATGCTTCGACTTGTCATGGAACAATGGGTTCTTGGACAACTACACACAACTCTAGTTGTCACATAAGATACAAGTCGTCTCTAACTTGAGATCAAACAAATCTAACAGTAGCTTCTGAAGCCATACTGCCTCAAAACTAGCCGAACAAGCTGCAATATACACTACTTCGATTGTACTTAGTGTCACGCTTGACTGCTTCTTGCTAAACGAGGAGATCATACCAGATCCTCAACTGAAGCAACATCCTAAAGTGCTCTTCCTGTCTGTGGCACTGCCTGCCCGATCCAAATCTACATAATCTTCTGATCCATCGCATACTTGAACCCGTACTCAATTGTACCTTTCAGGTACCTCAATACATGCTTTGCAGCAATAAAGTGCACATGTCTCGGATCTATAAAAAACTGGCTCAATGTGTTCACAGCAAAGCATATGTCTAGCCTCGTGTTGGTCAAGTACATAAGCGACCCAATCATTTGTCTGTACATCATGGCATCAACTGTCTCTGAAGAAGCATCACATAGTAGCTTCAAGTTTGATGCCATGGGTGTGGCGATGGCCTTACAATCTATCATTCTGAATCTCTTCACAATCTCTACTGCATATTTTCCTTGACCAAGGAATATCCCATCTAGATTCTTCCACACCTCCAAACCTAAGAAGTAGGTGCATCATACCTTGGTCCATCTTGAACTTTGCGGCAAGCTTCCTCTTTGTATCTATAATGAGCTCATCCTCACCTGTTAGGAACAGGTCATCTATGTATAGTAGTAGTATCACTGGTCTTCCATCCTCAACCTTGAAGTAGAGGCTGGAATCTCCTTTACTCTTGGTAAATCCTACGCTCATTAGAAAACTGTCCATCTTGCCATACCACATCTTGGGTGCCTGCTTCAATTCGGACAAGGCCTTCTTTAGCTTGCACACATGAGTCTGTATGTCATGTGTCTCAAATTCCAGTGGCTTCTCCATGTTCACTTCCTCCTCAACTACACCATTCAAGAAAGTTGTCTTGACGTCCATCTGGTGTATCTTCCATTTGATTACTGTGGCTAAGGAAAGTACAGATTTGATGGAAGTGTATCTCGCTATAGGTGCAAATGTCTCCTCGTAATCTATGGCTTCTTTCTAGAAGAAGCCACATGCTACAAATCTTGCCTTGTATTTTTCGATGCTTTTGCCTGTTGTATGCTTGATCTTGTAGATCCTTTTAAAAGACACTACAGACTTTCCTCTTGGTCTCGGGACCACCTCCCAGACATCATTCTTCAAGATTGACTGATATTCTTCAATCATGGCATCCTTCCATTCCTTCTTTTTTGCCGCTTCTTCATAGTTGGAAGGTTCTTCATTAATGATGTCACAGAGTAGTGCTACATAACTGGAGTAATGTCTCGATCTCTTACTTTCTCTTAAAGTCCCATCTAGAGCACCATACCTCTCTGCATCTTGTATTGCTTCTTGTGCCAATGTTGGTCTTCTCTTGTAGGAGTTCTTCTCGTGAGGTGTATCTACAAGTTCCTGCGGTTTTGTCATGTCATTGTCTTCATGGTCTCCTTGAATAATCTCTTCCATAGTAGTATCTCTAGCTCTAGGAACTTCGAGTTCTTCATGTTCTTCGGTGTGGGTTTGTCTTGATTTGTTGTAAGTTGAGTCTTCATAAAAAATAATGTCTCTGCTAGTCTCGATCTTCTTGAATCCGGGAAGGTATATTTTGTATGCTTTTGATGTGTGAATATCCAACGAATATGCCTTTCTTCCCTGGAGGATCTAGGTTTTTCCTCTTTTCTCTGGAAACATGTATGTACACTGGAAAACCAAATATTCTGAGATAGCTAACTTTTGGTTTCTCTCCTGAGAGTGCTTCTTCTGGAGTCTTGTTGTTCAAGACACGATGAGGTGTTATGTTTGTACATACACGACTGTTCTTGCCGCTTCTGCCCATAATTGCATCGAAAGGTCTTGGTCATGAAGCATTGCCTTTATTGCTTCCATCATCGTTATGTTCCTTCTTTCTGCAATGCCATTATGTTGAGGATTATAGGGAGTGCTCATCTCCCCTTGATCCCAGATTCTCTACATAGGATCTTGAAATCTTTTAAAGTGAACTCACCACCATTGTCTGATCTTAAAATCTTGATCTTCTTTTCCGTGTGATTTTCTACCAAGGATTTGAATTCCTTGAATTTGTTGTATACTTCATCTTTACTTTTCAAAAAGCAAATCCAATTTTTACGAGAATAATCATCTATAAAAGAAACATAGTATGCATACCCGCTTAGTGAGTTGGATGACATGGGGCCACATACGTTTGAGTGTATTATCTCCAAAATCTCTTTTTCCTTGCTTTCACTGCTAGGAAAGTGGCTTTTCCATCACATGTGTAACAGTTGAGACTAGAGTAGTCTTGTTTAGATTTATGATTCGTTTGGAATCTTTTAGGCCTTTTATGAGGGTGATCCTCCCTCTTGCTTCTATCCTTCTTTGCATGAACTGTTAGGGCTTGGTCATCATTTGCTCCCATCTTCTCTTCTCTTGCCACCAATCAAGCTTCTTCTTGAGTGCATTCCTCCCACAATCTATTGAACTTGATAAGCTTCTTCCTAGTGCATATTCCTTGGATGAATGAGTCCCATGATTTTGGAAGATCATTCAAAGTGGTCATCATTATCTCTCCTTCTTCAACGTTTTCTTCAATGGCTTCAAGTTGCTCCTTGATTTGAGAGACCCTTGAGAAATAAGATTGGATGGTCTTCGAGTCTTGGATCTTCACGTTCTTGAGTTGATTCCTCAATATCATCTTTCGGTTGATGTTCTTCCCTTCATATAGTTTGGTCAACGCATCAAACATCTACTTAGGTGTCTTTGGATGAGACAAGAGGGATGAGATGATCCTTAATGGTGTCTGCAATGATCCTTTTGGCTTTGATCATGTTCTTCTTGTGTATTGCCTTGGCCTCTTCTGCCTCTGGTTCTGGAACCTCCTCAATGGCATACTTGTCCAAGTCATTTTCTTCTAAGATAAGAGAAATTCTATACTTCCATGCTCAAAAGTTGTCAGCTCCCTCAAGTTTATCCTCAAGCTTGGTGTGACTCATCATTTTGATATGAGAACCTAAAATGGAAATAGCAAAGAAATAGATCATACCAATTTGAGATGCCCAAGCTGCTTCTTGAAATGGCTGACCTAGGGTTTGATAGAGAAACCCTAATTTTTCAAAGTGAGAATCTTGAACTTTTGCTTGGTTGAAAAGATGTGCCTCCTCAAGGCAAGTTGTCCAATGGTGTCATTTTCCCAGATTGGTGGATGGAAGCTCCAAAAATCTGATGCCCTAGTTTCTCCTAGCAGTAGTGATTAGGTAAAAAATGAAACTTCTCTTATTTGGACTTTGCTTCCACCAAAAGATGCGCCTCAGAGTGAATTGACTTGGCCTTCTTTTTTGGACGAACTATGGAGAAAAGTGTCGAATCTTGGAAGCCCTAGTTTCCGCAACTACACAGTGCCTTCTTTCAGGGTGGCTCTAATACCATGTTAGAGTTTGCACTTTAATTCAAATATGTTAGATCTATAATCTAATGCAATAGGATCACTGAAATATAGACAAGCACAACATAAAAGAGACATTTTATCTTGGGAAAACCCTCTCTCGGGAAAAACCCAACAACTTCTTTAGTATAGATTTGTCATTTAGTACAATGCCATACAAAGATAGAAAACCCAAGAGATATGATAACTTCTACAACTTCTTCTTCTTCTACCCCAACAAACTTTTCTTTCTCTTCCTTGGAGCGAACTTGCTTGAGCTTGTTGCGGGTCCAAATGAGGGAGGGTGCCTCCCTATTTATACACTTCATGTGGGTGACTTTAAAACCTAACTGGGCCGACTTCTTAGTCTTACTAGGCCGACTTCTCCTAGGGAGACTCAAAAATACATTTTACATTTATTCTTTTGGGGACTATTGCTTCGACTTAGAAAAGAGGTTTTACCTCAATATTGTTACATGACCAAGTACACCAAAGACATCTTCTATCAGAGGAAAACATCTCCGAAAGAAGTAATAACAAAAGTACAATAATAATATAAGAATATCTTCCGAAGTTACATTTTCAACAACAGCGTTAGGGTAGTTATTCATTAAAGGAGAATAAAAAGAGATATTAGAGAGAGATGAGGAAAATTCCATGAGATATTTTTGAGAGGAGAGCTTGAAAAAGAGAACAAAAATTTGTATGCAGCTGTGAGGTGCAAATCCCAGGAGATATTGGTGGCATGAATCCCAATGTATTTTCAGCATTAATTTCTTGTCCTTACGGTCAGATTAAAGGGGGCGTACAACAGATTTGTGGCAGACCATATAGTCATTTACTGGCATAGAAATCGAGGCCGAGTATTAGCACAAATTTTGAGGTAGTTTTGCAACTGTAAATTCTGTGAATCTGTACAAGCCGTACTGTACTTTCCTGAGTTTGGGCACAGAAATAGAGGCTAATTTGTTGTGTAAAGGCCATACAATGGCACAAAAATTGAGGTCAGTTTGTACAGAAACTTAGGCGCATTTTTCTAGGTGCTAGGCACAGATTTCAAGGAGTTTGGATAGTGGTATTTGAGATGAGTACAATGCATTAATTGGCTGAAATGTACTGCTGTAGTTTCCAGGATTTATTCTCCATGAGCTCTTAATAAAATTTCTCATTTGGACTGGTTTTCCCTTCGGGGTTTTTACAGGGGCATTGGCCAAATATCTTGTGTCATATTAATGTGTTTGATTTCTAGTTTCCGTTGTGCATTTGAAAGTAAAAGATTCAATGTGTTTTCATGTACGAGTTCCAGTTTAATTATGCATTTGTGAAATAAGCATTGAACTGTGTCAAGCAAGAAAACCAAGCAAACTCATTGAAACTGAAAACCGGGATTGGGTCATTTAAAATTTTGCAGGGATCAAATGTGTGGCATGTATTTTCCACTTGGCCCTAATTTGTGGTCAAATTGGTAATCTTAGGCTTTGTTTGGAGGAGTAGGGGACAACACACTTTTTATCCTCTTGATCCCACATGTGTGAGAGGTTAGACTCGAGAACTAACCGTTTGGTACATACATTGAGGACTTTTGTTCACTTCTTGATGGAGTGCCCCTTTGTTTGAGCTCTATATTCCTTGGAGGATGAGTTTGACATGTTCTAGCACCATGTTTTATGAGGGTGCCACCCTTGATTGAGCTTCTATGGTTTCAAGGTTGTACATGTGGCATTAGACCATTTATTTTATTATTGTTTGACTTGGTTGGAAGATAGTCATTGTTTATGTTTTTCGTAGGATAGATCTAGGGTTTTATGTAATGTCCTCTTCCAGTTAGGCCTTGAGGCCCAAAACCGCTAACCTATGTGATTCCTGTGGGTTTGAGCGGTTACTGACAGCTAGGGAATCGGCTGAGGACTGATGCCACCCATAGAAGATCTAGGGCATCATCATTTGGTCAAGAAGGGCCACCGAGGCCAAAGGCCACTTTCGGGCATGCCATCCAATCATTATTTAATGATGCATGCACTTTTTAAGTCTCCATCCGCATGCATGCAAGTCAACGGCAAATTAGAAGATAAAGTGACCTAATTAGGTCAAAGATTAGGTTTTGCGCAGTTGAACTTTATAAATAGAGAATAAAGTGAAAGGAGACTTCACTTTTGATGAGGATTATTTTGGGAGCTCTTGGATAGCAGCACAGCGTGCAGCACAGCAGTTGGGGTTGGTGACGGAGTCTTTAGCTAACAAGATTTCAGCAGTGAAACATCTGTCCTAGTCTTATTCCAGGTAAGCCATACAGGTTCACCACTTGTTCTTCATTCATTCATCAGTTATCTAGTACATGGTATAGATCGTTGCAGGGACACGTGTGCAGCCGTAAGAGGGGGTTTTCAGCCAGAAATCCCTAATTAGCTGCTGGGCCTTCAGATCTCAGTTTCCTTCCGAAACTCAGGCACCATTCTTATCATCAGCTTCATACTCTGGTACCCGGTGATTATCAGATCCATCAGTGCTCATCCGAAGCAGTTATTAGCAGTTTCGGGGTTCCAGGGGCATGAGTAGCTGCCTCTCTGAAGCAATTCGCTACCCTACCTAGAGGTCTCAAAACCTCCGCATGCATCAGGCATTCTCTCCGGCATTGAAAGACTATCAACCCAGCAAATTTGCAGTTCCATCGGACACCTCCTTGCTTGAGGGCATCACCCTTTTCTGACTGCGGCGTCTTGCTGCTGGGGGTTCACCTGAAGCAGAGGAGATCAGCCCATCTCCGATCCAGTTCTCAGTACAGGCAGACTTTCTCCGGAGCAGTTCAGCCGACTTATCAGGGGTAAGTGTTCATCCTATCTCGCAAACCCTAACCCTAATTTTTCCTATAAAATAGGGATTTTTGCATGACAGTTTGCATGCCCAGTTGTATCAACATATTTGTTTATAAATAGAAAATATCGGGATTTGGGATATTACATTTTAGCATATATAATAATATTTTATTCAAGGAGGTTGGGGCCTAAGACATTATATAAGCATGGCTACTCCTATTGTATGGGTTGGCAGAGAATTGAGCAGTCAAGCTCTTGGTATCTATTGTACTAAGTATTTTGTGGAGCTTTTGGATAATTTGATGGTGTACCCTAGAGGATGAGGAGATCTTTATATGTTAAATTTATCATCTATTTCATAATTCTCTTTTGGCAAGTGGTTCTGGGAATATACAATTGGTAATATCTTTCCATTGTTTATTGGTTTTCATTTGGTGTGAGTTATCTTTATGTGTACTTATCTGCTTCCGGTTTTATGCATGCGTAAGTTACCTATGAGAAACATAAAGTCCATATCCATAGAGTTAGTCTACTTCAGCAAACCCTCACTGCCAATTTTCGAGATTTAGGACAGCAAGGAAAAGTAACCATTGCTTGTACGTTTCAGCCATGTTTTCAGCATTCTCTTGTCTTAGGATCAACTCCCTTGAAGCCTCATCAAATTCTCATTTGCCCAACAGAGAGGAAAAGGCACTAGCACCATTCTTTAATCACCAAAACATATGAATAAACTTTAATTTCTTGTAGATTAGATCTGGAAATTAGTGCCATATAAATCTTGCTCCAGATCTACCTTATTATTGTCTAGAAGCATATGAACTAAGTTATCATTTTTCTAGGCAATTTAATTGAATTACAAATCTGTTTTATGCTGAAAATTAAGATCATTTACTGCAGATTAGTAATTACTCAAACCCTTACATAATTCTGGAAAAAAGTGTTTGAAATTTTCTGTTTTACATCATATAAAATCTGCTTGGAAAGGTAATATATTACGGCTTCCAGAATCATTTAATAATCTTCCCTTTCTATCCTAATGATCTGAAAACATACAGCAGTAAGAAACCCTCATTCAGATGTGTACTTATCTACTTCTGGTTTTATGCATGCGTAAGTTACCTATGAGAAACATAAAGTCCATATCGATAGAGTTAGTCTACTTCAGCAAACCCTCACTGCCAATTTTCGAGATTTAGGACAGCAAGGAAAAGTAACCATTGCTTGTACGTTTCAGCCATGTTTTCAGCATTCTCTTGTCTTAGGATCAACTCCCTTGAAGCCTCATCAAATTCTCATTTGCCCAACAGAGAGGAAAAGGCACTAGCACCATTCTTTAATCACCAAAACATATGAATAAACTTTAATTTCTTGTAGATTAGATCTGGAAATTAGTGCCATATAAATCTTGCTCCAGATCTACCTTATTATTGTCTAGAAGCATATGAACTAAGTTATCATTTTTCTAGGCAATTTAATTGAATTACAAATCTGTTTTATGCTGAAAATTAAGATCATTTACCGCAGATTAGTAATTACTCAAACCCTTACATAATTCTGGAAAAAAGTGTTTGAAATTTTCTGTTTTACATCATATAAAATCTGCTTGGAAAGGTAATATATTACGGCTTCCAGAATCATTTAATAATCTTCCCTTTCTATCCTAATGATCTGAAAATATACAGCAGCAAGAAACCCTCATTCAGATTTGTGAGCAGTCGCTTTCATCATATACCAAAGTCATTGATCATTGACATCTAGTGAAGATAGGAAATCTCCCCAAGAGACTGTTTTTAGATAGTCATGAAGTGAGGGAAGATGGTACTAAGGTGACACTAGTGATTCTTTCGAGTTCTATTGTAGTGAAGGCTTTGTACCTTAAACTGTGGGAGTTTATGTGATAACAAATCCAATGTGTTTAACTTTGACCTCTTTTAATCTTCCCAATAAATCATGTCGGGTATCCTTTTGTTGTCAGTGGTTGCCACTCCTTGTTTGTGTAGTATCAGATTCATTATTGCCTTAAGCTATTGGATATAGACCTACTTCCACCATAAATATCTCATAGGGACTTCCTACCTTTATTCTAAGGAAGCATGGTATCAAGCATTTCTGCACTCTCTCAATTTGATTCCATCAATTTCAATATGTGCTTAGCCCCCATACTTCAGTGGTATATAAGTACCAATGTTATCATACATTCGCATCAATATGTTATCATGTATACTTTGAATTTAATAGTTCCCTTTAAATGTGGAACTGTTGCTCAAATATTGGCCTTCTCTTTACCGGTGTTGGCCTCTATGAACTAGATAACTAATACCTACAGCAGCTCTAGGGTGAATGTGCAATTTCAGATATACAAAAGAAACTTGTTTTACTAATATTTAATGCAATTTTTTTTCATCAACTTATGATCGTATTTCTCATGATACAAATATCTAAGTCTGAAACTGATAGAAATTGAACAGAATGTTCAAAACATGCACGGATGGGAATATCCATATTGCAAAGACAATATACCTGAGATGGAAGTAGTCTGAAAAAGGCCAATTCTTTTCAAGACATCAATAGTGTGAGAATTTGTACCCCCAGCCAGTTGAAGAAAGCCTGCTACATGAGACAAGCCATGCAATGATCTCCAAAAACATAGGGCATACTGTAAATTTGAAGGACATAATAAGAGACATTTTGACATGACAGATTTCTTTACTTTACTGGGTATGATTGTCTTCAAAACATAATCACGATTCACTACCTGGGGGGCAGTTTCTGTCTACTGCCATACGTGCAGCAAAATCTACAGCTTCCTTTGTGGCACCTTTTCCAATGTCTCCACTCATTGGGCGTCCATCCAACTGTAATAATTTGCTCCATTGATAAGATATATTACGTCTTCTCATGATGCATGTGCTTATTAAAGGAAACACATTTTCACAAGCACTAAAAATCACAAGAATGTAAGGAGACCAAACAGATAAGATAAGATAAGATAATTTAATTAATGTCCAACAAATGACCACAAAAGTAGGTCAATGGGACTAAAAGATGAAGTTTTTAAATCACTTGTGTAGATATTGTCTTTGTGCTGATGCCTCATAAAGATTCACATTTACTCTAGTGTTTCTGAGAAAACCCTCGTTTCTTTATTGATGTATCAGTTCAACATGTAGTACTTATAGTTCATGTAGAAACAAAATCAGAAGAGCACTAATTATGTTCTCTGAAGGAATGTACTGAGGAACATAAGCACCAAAGAAATGACTACTCTAATTGTCAAAAAAGATCAATCAGATGTGAAAGTTCACTCAAGCAACACTGCAGACATTGTCATACAAATATATTTTTGATATGGGCAACACATCAATAAGCATTTTGATACTGGATATTCTGTCTCAAACATACATTAACAAAGCTGGAGTAGGTTGAAAACTATAAGGGAGACTCAAAGATTAGATCAACTTGCAGATCCAAAGGCATTCTGCAAGTGCTATAAAGTTTCAAACTGCAAGCACTATAAACAAGCGAAGGCCCTAATAGCAACAACTAAAATAGCCTCCTTCCAGCACTTAAAATGTGTGCCATCATAGGATTTTTAATAAGCAACTTGCACCCAATCTATTATCATATGCCTGAAGAGTAATGGTGTTGGATTTAAGGTACTACAATGATTGGAGAATAAATTGTTCTCTTACATCATTTAATTAATATAAAATATTTTTGTCACTTCCAAATTCATATAGTCCACCTATAACTATTTTCTTGTTTTCCGAGGAAAAACTATTTTCTTGTTTTGCTTGAATTTCTGATTGGTATTATATACGCCTTGTTACCAACTGGGTTGCACTAAGTTGGACTTACAAGTGAGACACCAAAGATGAACAACTACTTGTTCAAATTCTGAGTTCAGAAGTCCATTCAGGCCTTCCCAAGCCCTTTTTTATTTTAACATGTTCATACCCCACGGGGAATTGTAATAAAATGACTTAGCATGATGAATTTATGTAAAAGGTTTGGATTCCTAGGACTTAGTCATTAATACATTATTCCAGGGTGTTTTTTCCTTGTTAATTACATATCGTTTTTTAACGATTTATGATTTTCGAGTTTTTCACTCAAGCCTCCAAAGCTGGAATAATTGTCTTGGTGGTTAGGCCTTGGGAGGTTATTAAAACCTAAGTGTTAATGTATATTACCATGCTAGTCGTTGTTTTTGAGTCATATGAACATGTACCAAGTCCCCCATAGGTTTTTTTTAATTTTCGAAAAAAATAAAAAAAATTGTTTTTCCAAGCTTATTTTTAATAAGTTAATTGTAAAGTTTCTCTAAAGCATAAAAGTGTGGTTAGGAGGCATGGGGGTGCTCGTTTTCTAACTTAGAGAACCCAGTTAACCCCTAAACCCACTTTCATAAGTTTTCAAGTAATTATTAATCTCCAAAATTAATTATTACTCAAAAACCCAAAAAAAACCAAAAAATTGGATAAATTAAAAAATTTGGCAACTCATAAAAACATGTAAACATTTCGGAATCAATTTCCGTGAATTGGGAAGGTAAAGCGGCATGTATCCTAAGGACTTTGGAAGGTCGAAGCTTACTATTTTCGAGTAAATCAAATGTTGGATGTTTCCTCATGAGAAGAGGTGCACATCTTTCCAAGAGGGGGCACATTCTCCAAAGGGGGGCGCATCTGTTGAGAGAAATCTTCAATGGTTGTGATGTGGCTTTCTATGTTTTGTTTCTTGCCACTATCCAATTTGTTACCACCTAAGTTGTACTTGGTGGATTTTGCAAGTGAGCCGACAAAGCTGTTAGACACTGAGACGGGGGGTGAATCAGTGTGAAGCCAATTTTATAACTTTTCTTAACTTGTCACAATTAACTACCAAATCATCATTACATTATTCTACCAATCTCGTAATCAAAACATCTTTCACTTCATCATTCATGTATCATAAGCATTTGAATCATTAAGAACCATAATACAACAGAACACAACACCATATAATTTTGTAATCTTTTTGTATTAGTTTTGGTCCGGCTACAACCATCAGGTAAAATCAACACCTACTGATACAAAGAGCACCTACTCTGCATCCAGGACCTTGCCTTGTTTTCTTAGACCCTGCTAAGAAGGGTTTGAGGTATCCTAACCTCAAAAGCAAGACAAGCTTGCATTTACAGTTAAAGCATACTGTCACATCACACCAGCACTTATCTCTAGCACCTCTTCCATCAGCATTAACATACTGTCTCATCAGTTGTTCATCATCATTCTGTCAGGCACATCATTCTGACCATAGCAATGAATGCATCATATTGTCCATCAAATTGCTGCCAGCATCATACACACCATATCAATCTGCTCTGCTGCTTGTCAACATCATCAACAATTATGTCATCTATACTACTGTCATAGTCAAGTCAATCAACTTGTCTTTGCTTTCACCATTAATTTGATTACTTATGCAAAGGCAACAAGGAATTTGCTTATACACATCATGCCACGATATCAAGGAGTCTGTTGATATACTGTTTATGTCAAGACATCAAAGAGTCTGCTCATACATCTACAAAACTGTAGCTGCTGCTGGTATGTTCATTCTGCTCAAGCGCAGACCTATTTCCTCATGCACAGTCTACTCATGCCCAACAAAACTACTACTATTGCCTGCCACTAATATATCCATAAAGCAGTCATATATAATCACTGCTTTTTTTCCTGATTCTGTGTTCTACTCAGTCCATAGTTCATCTTGACAACAAAATAAAGGGTTTGCATCATCATATGGTTTTCACCATTATCATTATTCAGTACATCATCAAATCATTGAATGGTATCATAGTTTGTAGGGCATCATCCTATCTTCACCACTATAACAACATAATATTATTACCATAGAATTTACCTTTATCACCTCAAACTTGGACTGTAACTGAGGTTGAAGATGACCTTTACAACTTCTCTTCAGGACTGTGGAATGGCTTAAGCATAAGTCTGCTAATTTATCAAGGGTCTACTCATGTCCAACAAAAGTCTTCTTATCAATGGTTTGCTTATGTCAAGAGTTGTCCAGTCAAGTCATCCAGAAAGTCTTCTTATGTACTGCTCATGCCCAGGCAACAAGGAGTCTGCTCATGCTTAAGAGTTTAAGCACTGTCCATACATAGTCAAGCATATCGCTGTCATCATATCACTATGTCACTGTTCATCATTTCACAGTATGCCACATTGTGTACTCCACGCCTCAGCCTTCTCCATGCACGGATTAATCTTATGTTGTAGGTGTCACTTGGACTATGCTGTGGAAGACCCCAAATAAATGCCATAGAATTGGACTGTGTATACTGTGAAAGATCTCAAACATAGTCAAAAGCTCAGACTTTGTTTCTTCACCATTTTATGCATTCAACCCTCTAAATGTGGGACTGTGTGAATGCTGGTATAATCCCAGGCAAGTGCAAGAGTGGACTGCTCAATTCCAAAATACAATTGGCCTATGTTACCTCATGAACTAGGGCTGTCAAACACTCAGTTTTGGAACTATCAGCCCATCAAAAACTCAGACTGTCATCTTCAAAATTTTGGGACTGTCACATTAGGGCAGCAATAAAAAGATTGGAAGCCGAGAATATTCTATATGCTGCAAATTATGGTTATCCTTCTTTGTTGTTGCTGCTGTTGAAAAGAAGAATAGGACTGTTGATCTTGACTGCTGCAAATTTCGTGGAGTTTTGCCTTCTCTGTAATTCGGATTTGGTGTCTTCTTTTGCAAGTTTGGACTGTCAAGGGTATGCTGGTGAAATCCCAAAACCAATCCTAGATTGGACTGTCATCACCACAAAAAAAAAAAATATTTGACTGCTGCTACAATCCGTTGACTGCTCCTCCTACTGCTGCAACAAAACTTGCTCCTGCTACCCTTACTGCTGCCACCAAAACTCAGATCTTCTCCAGACCTCTACTGCTACAACTTGGATTGTTTTGAATGCTCGTAATACCCCGAATTTCCTCAGTGCTTGTCGAAAATCAGAGCTGTAACTTCACCACCGAATTTTTTACAGCTGTAAAAACACCAAAAGAAACACTTCTCACGGTTGCGACTGCCTCAGTAGCTTATACCAAGAAATCAGAGATAGATTGGAGGCTTCACTGTGGCTGCTCCTGAAATTTCAGACACAAAAAAAAACTTTACTTCATCTTTACTGCTGCCTCAATGCACAGACCCAAAAATCCACCTCAGTCTAACCTCCGAAATTGCCTCAGTCTAACCTCCGAAATTGCAACAGTCTGACCTCCAAAAATGCAGAGCTAATCCAAAATTTTTGTGTGTGTAAAATGAAGTTTGGATGGGTTATTAATACTGGTTTTTCATTGAGCCGACATGTAATAAAAAAATAATTTAATTTTTATTAAAAAATCGACTGAGCCGACTTCTACTTGAATTATTTTTATTTTGTGTTGACACACAACTTTACCATTTTAATGGTCGCCATAAGGTCAAAACGTTTTGTCATTTTATTTGTCCCACAACCACTCCTTACCATAAGTTAGGGTGTCCTCTGTACATTACCATCAAAAAGGTGCCATTAAGCCATTAGGGCTTCCATACACTTTCAATCCACCATGGTGTGTGGGTTCAAGACCCAAACCATCACACGCAAAAGTGTAACCATATTATCTCCTTCAAGGGTTCAAGGACCATTAACAGATACCATGATCAAGGGTGTCCTCCACATCATCAAGAACTAAGGGTGCATCAAGCCACTAAGTTTCATGTTCCCCAAAACCCAAGATGAAGGGTGCAAACCATCTTCAAGAGTTTCAATACCCCATCAACACACAAGTGACCCATATGCAAGAGGGACATCATCTCCATGCAAGTATGAGGGCTTCTTCAAGCTTTCGTGGTCTTCAACACACTATGACCAACTTGTGGGTCCAAGCACTTCAAGTGACTTCTTTAAGAGCTTCTTCATCAAGCAAGGGTCTTCATGGGTTTCTTCCACCACCTCAACCACACCGAGAGACCTCCAATGGTCAAGATACATCAAGACATCACATGTGGGTTTGCCAGACCTTCTCTCGAGGTACCATGACATCATCATAGCATGAATGACCACAAAATGGGTCATTAATGCTTCTCTAACCCATCTAGGGTTTCTCCAACGTCCATCAAGGCTTCAGGACCATCTCCAAGGTCTTCAGCATCATCAGCAGGGTCTTCAAAGACTTCAACAAAGTGGTGGCTTCAAGATCCAGCCTTGTGGGTACAGGGACCTTGTCAACTAGGTACAAGGTGCTTCAAGGCACAAACCCACTCTGTAAAGGAATCCTAGGCACTGCAAGGTGCAAAACCACTTTGTAAGGGGTCAAGCCACTGCAGGTGGGACTTGGTGGCATCAATGACATCCTGTGGGGCCACTGCAAGTCCATGTTGGCATCAATGACAATTTCATCAACAAAAACAACACTGTTTGGTGGAGCACTTGTTTTGAGGACTAAGGGAGAACTTCCCAGTAAACCTAACCACACTGGACAAGCCACATACTTCATAGCCAAAGATACATAACAACATGGAGTCTATCATGTACAGGGGTCAAGATGGGGAAAAGATCTTCAAGCTCACAAGTCTCAAATAGTCTAAGTCATGGAATGAAATTCATAAATGGATGAACTGGATGTACGGGGATAGGTGACACATGGAACCAACAAAGCACTAAGGTTTACTCTTTGTACAAGCATGGCATGAGCAACGGTCTTCACATTAAGCCCCTTGATTAGTCATAACACAAGTTCAAGCATTAGTTCATATAAGCACAGGTCACCATAATCATCCTAACATGACAAGCATAGGTGTTTGACATACATCGTAGAGAAAAACTAAACCAAAGAAGCATATACCTAATCTCACCATATATACATGTCTCCAACTGATAAGGCCCCTCTGTAACTGTGTGTACCAACTATGATTTGTTGCTCTGCTAAAATGAACTAGGTGATAACCAAAATCATCTCAATGGACTCATGAATCTTAGTCCTGGCAAGGAAAATCCAATGAACAAGGCTCTAGAATGGTTGAAGTTGTAATGATCCATGATAAAACCCCATGTGAAAAGTAGCTTGGAATAGAACAAGAGATAAGTATGTATGTTGCATCATGGTAGCCCAGATGCAAATGTATATGTGATAATAGAGACGTCACTTCTCGAGTTAACTCGTACGGATAATCAAAGAGAAACATTACGAGATGACATCCTAAGTATCATGGGACAAGCGATTTCTAAAACAAAGCTTGATATGGTCAGGCACAAAAGTATTCCTTGTATTCATGTACATGGAAAATGGGACAACAATAATAGAAAGAATGGAGTACAAATTCAAGTTACAAGTGAAGGGAAATTGACAAACTATTGCGTAAAGACCAAACACATACCTAATACAAGTTCTAAAACAAAAGACATAAAGGAAGTAATGACGTTGTTTCAACACAAAACGAGAATGAAAAGATGACAACAATAATCTAAGCTTTGAGGACAAAGATTTCCTAAGGGGAAGGCAATGTTACAACAATAAAATAGTAAATAAATGGGTAACCATTACCAATAGTAATTAATAATATTAAATATAGTTTATCAAGAGAAGTGTCTCTTCAATATTTGATGGTCAAGCCATATTTAAGGCATCCATATTCATTGTAATCAACCATCCATTGAATTATTATATTTAAACATTATTATTCTGAAGATGGAACATCTTCCTCCTTAACCCGGATACAGCGAACTGATTACAACCGGATATGGTTGAACCACGTTCAAGCAAAGCATCAGAGATGGTACACAGTTCACATTTGGGCATATCATGTAGAGGCATGTAGATGGCGAGATCAAGTATATTGCCCCTTGGTAGGATTTTGCTCTCTGATGACCTATGCTTATATTATATGTTCCATTGATGATTTACTTGTGTTGAGAATGATTAGAGAATCTGATGTTGAAGACCATTGCTTATGCCATGCTGTACACAACTTTTAAACTTTAGTGCTATGTTGGTTTCATGTATCACTTATCTTCATCCATCCAATATCATTCATGATTGGTTTTACCCATGACATATGATTGATTGAGACCTCTAAGATTGAAGATCATCTTCCCCACTTTGACCCCTGTGCATGATGGATCCCATGTTGTTTTGTGTCTCGGCTCTGAGTTGTGCAACAAAACTTGTTGACGCCTTGATCCTTCTGGGCTAGGAGAACCCGTTGGTGTTAGTTCCTGAGCTTAGGCAAGTTGGGTTTTGAAGCCTTGGCCTCTATGGTCAGTTGCCCCCGATCTTTGGTCCCGACTGTGGACATTCCCCCCTAGTTGCCCGAAGAGTGTCAGCTAAAACTTGAAGCAATATGTGTAAATTTTCCTTTAATATTCAACTAGGGCTAAATAGTGCATGCAAAATATCAACTAATAACCACACATGAATATCTTTTACAGTATGCAGCGGAATATAAAACTGAGAAATAAATCACATCACATCACAATATTGACACTATTATTTTGGGTATGGAAACCCCTAGAAAAACCCAAGATGGGAAAATCGGTGCAGCAGTCAGATATAGATTTTATTATGAGAAAATATGGAACATTTACAATCACTGCAAATTCACCCAAACCTGGCGAATGCAGTACCTGACAAAATCACTAGGCAAATCCTAGCTAAACCTCAACATCCTCCTGTGTGAGTGTACGGCCCAGCTGTACGAAGCTCAATGATCCTGCTGCTCGCTCCTCCGTCTTCTTAGCTAAATCCTCTGTCTGACTTTCTCTCCCTGTCTGTATCCTGTCTATGTCGAAATACAAGTGTGTGTGTTCTCTCCACCAATTAATCTCTCTTTTATAACTTTAGGTAAAGCGAAAACCCTAATTTCACTTTTACTTTAACTAGTGGTAAAGCAAAAACCCTAATTTCACTTTCACTTTAACTAGTGGTTCACTAAAGTTAATTTAGATCACTTTAATTTATTTTCCAAAGTAAACTTAGGAAAAGTAAATTAAATACAACTGGTTTCCTAATTTAAGTCTTCTGCATGCAAGAAGACCTTCCTTGTTGCTACTAGTTTAACACTCCCTCTCAACGAGGAAGGGATTCGGTAGCAACCCGAACTTATACCTGAACTTCACAAAACTCTGTCTGCAAAGTGCCTTGGTGAAAATGTCTGCCACCTGCTCATCTGTTTGTATGTACTCCAATCGAATGGTTCCCCTTTGAACACAATCTCTCAAGAAGTGGTATCTGATGTCTATGTGTTTGCTCTGGTTATGGAACACTGGATTCTCAAATACCCTGATGCCACTATGATTGTCACAGTGAACTACTGTATCTTCTAGCTCACACTCAAACAACCCTACAAGTAACTTCCTCAGCCACATACCCTCACAAGCAGCCATGCTGGCTGTCATGTACTCAGCCTCTGCCAAGCTCAATGCAACTAACTTCTGCTTCCTGCTGAACCAAGAGATAACCCCTGATCCAATGCTGAAACAACAACCTGAAGTACTCTTCCTGTCCTCTACACATCCTGCTCAGTCAGCATTTGTGAAACCTGCTAACTGTACACTCCTCCTGTGCTCATAAACCAATCCATACTCCACTGTACCTCTGATGTAGCGAAGTTTGTGCTTCACAGCCGTCCAATGCACTCTCCGAGGGTCCACCATGAATTGACTCAAAGAGTTGATTGCAAAGCTGATGTCTGGTCGAGTGTTGACCAGATACATAAGCGATCCGATAAGCTGACGATCCAAGGTTGGATCAAATCCGCCTGATCCTGATGCATCAATCTTCCTCCAGTTGGAAACTAGAGGTATGGCCATAGGCTTGCAGTCCTCCATCCTAAATCTCTTCAAGATCTCTACTGTATACTTCCCCTGTCCAATGAAGTAGCATCCATCTCTCTGCCAAACCTCCAAGCCCAAAAAGTAATGCATCAACCCAAGGTCTTTCATCTCAAACTCTACTGCAAGGTTGGACTTGCAGTCTCCAATCAGCCTCTCATCTCCTATCAAAAAGAGATCATCCACATATAAGACCAATATGAGAGGCACCTCACCTGTCAAGAAGTACAGGTTGTGGTCAGCCTCACTCCACTGAAATCCCATCTCCCATAGATAGCTGTCAATCCTCGAGTACTATGCTCGAGGTGCCTGCTTGAGCCCGTAAAGAGATCGATGCAGTCTGCATACATGTGTCTCCCTGTTCTCCACATCAAACCCCTCTGGCTGCTCAATATACACCTCCTCTATCACTCCGTTGAGGAAGGTAGTCTTGACGTCCATCTGATGGACACGCCAACCCATCTTAGCTACTAATGAGATAATGGTCCGAAAGGAAGAATACTTGGCAACAAGGGCGAAGGTCTCCTCATAATCAATACCCTCCTTCTCTGAAAACCTCTTTGCCACAAAGCGCACCTTGTACTTCTCCACGCTCCCGTCTGCTGCATGCTTCACCTTGTAGATCCATCTGGATCCCACCACCTTTTTCCCTTGTGGCCTCGGCACAACCTCCCATACTTGGTTTTTCATAATGGAGTCATACTCCTCAACCATAGCTTCCTGCCACACATCATGTTGTCCAGCCTCCCCGAAGCTGGAAGGTTCAGAGTTAATCAACTCTGTCATCAGTGCCATATAACTAAGCCTCTCTAGTGGTACACTCCGTCTAAAAGATGTCTGTGGAGGATCTACCTGCCTGGAATCCTGCACTGTGGATCTAAACCACTTAGGCCTTGGCCTAGTGTCAACCTGCTACGGCTGCTGCATATCCGTCTCCTGCTACAGCTCATCCTTCAAGTCAATGACTGAAGGATCTTGTCCACCTGACTCCCTCTGACCACTAGAACCTATGCTCTGTGTCTATACTTGTACTTGTACATCTGGCTCCTCCAACTTGACTCCCGACTCCTGTGCTGGCTGCTGCTCTGCTGGTAAGTCCAGAGATCTCCGCAAGGCCCTGTCCTCATCGAACTGGACATCCTTGCTTACAATGATCCTCCTGCGAGCAAGAATGTAAACTCTATATGCCTTCAAAATCTCGTTGTAAACAACAAGTAACCCCTTCTCTCCATAAGGGTCCAGCTTCTTCCTATTGTCAGCATGAACATGACAATAGCAGACACTGCCAAATATGCGAATGTGACTCACATCCCCTCAGCCGAACAATACTCCATGAACTCATTGGAAGTGTACTCACCACCATTTTCTGTTCTCAACACCCGAATCTTCTTTCCTGTTTGGTTCTCCACAAGAGTCTTGAACTCTCAAAACCTCTCAAAGACCTCTGACTTGGCCTTCAGGAAATAGATCCAGGTTTTCCTAGAATAGTCATCAATGAAGGTTACGCAGTAACTGTAACCACTGAACAAATAGACACTCATAGATCTACATACATCCGAATGCACCAAGTCCAAGGGCTCCTTAGACTTGTGCTCACTCCGTGGGAAAGGCTTCCTGATGTTCTCCCCCAAAGCACAACCCTTGTAGTGGTTATGTTTTTCCTCCTGTACCTAAGGAACTCCAATGATTGTCTATCTCAAATGCTTCAGTTCTCCAAGGTGTAAGTGTGCCATCCTCCTATGCCACAACTCACCCTGACTACTGCTGCTGCTGCTGACTAGAGCCTTTGCAAGCTCAAAGTGTAATCTGTACACTTTCCCACTCCTTTTGCCAATCACCAGATCCAAGCTCCTATCTGACCCCTTGGGCCTGATATACACTCTATGGTCGAGGAACTTCACCCGATATCTCTTGTCCTCTAGAGTGAAGACTAATATAAGGTTCTTGGTCAGTCCTGGAACATATAACACATCAGCAAAACTGAGGGGTTTGCCAAACTCCATCTCAAATGAAACAGTGCCAACTCCCTGTGCCTAATACCGCGCATCATCACCCAGCTCAACGTCGATCCCTGTCCACCCTCCTGCAAGTCTCTGAAGAATCTCTTTTGTCCAGTCATGTGGCTAGATGCTCCAGTTTCAATGTACCATATGTTGCTCCCTGTGGTGCTTGCCATGCAAGCTATCAAGCAAAACTCCTCATCGAAGTTCTTGCTGAACTCATCCACCTCTGCAGATCCAGCCATCTGAGTGTTACTCTTCTTCTTCTTGTCTGGGCACTGGGAGGCAAAGTGTCCCTGCTTGTGGCAAATAAAACACTTGACCTTTGACACGTCAAGGTTCTTCTTACCATCCTTCTTCCTCTTTTCCTTCCCCTTGCTCTTCCCTGTAAGGGCTTGAGCCTCCTCATCCACAATCTGTGGGGTACTGTTGGATGAGCCTAATCCTTGACTCATGCAGGTCTCCTCCTGCACAAAGTCATCCCATAGTCTCTGCCAATCAGGGAGCTTCTCCCTAGCCACAACACCTTTGACAAGGTGTCCCATGGCTTAGAGAAGCCATTGAGGGCTATCTGAACTAGCTCCTCATCATCTGTCTTAGAGCCAACAGCTCCAAGCTCATTCCTGACCTGTGTGAGCCTCGTGAGATAAGGCACCACTCCTTCTCCCTTGGTCATCTTGGTGCTGCGCATCCTCTTTTACAACACCATCCTCCGGTTCTCGTTCTTGCTCTAGTACAGACTCTCCAAAGCCTTCCACATTTCTAATACGGTCTTCTTACCAGAAAGGTGAGGGACTATATCATCCTTCACTCCATCCATGATAATCAGCATGGTTCTGGAATCAATATTCTTCCAAGCTGCTAGATCTGTCGGATCCGTGGGTGCAACCTTCGTGGATTCAATGTGCTCCTCTGCATCACTGACGTCGAGGATCCTTGTGATCCTTTCTTTCCATGTAGGAAAGTTCTGAGCACCTTGGAGTCTAGCCTCAACTCTCAACTGCACGGCCATACTGACCTGTACCTGTCAAACCCTAGATCTGGAAGTCTAGGTTTGTGTCTTCCTATAGATCTGCCCCTGATCTATCAATGCTGCTACAAATCTCTCAGCTTTAGCTCACCAGAGCTCTGATACCATGTAAATTTTCCTTTAATATTCAACTAGGGCTAAACAGTGCATGCAAAATATCAACTGATAACCACACACGAATATCTTTTACAGTATGCAGCGGAATATAAAACTAAGAAATAAATCACAACATCACATCACAATATTGACACTATTATTTTGGGTATGGAAACCCCCAGAAAAACACAAGATGGGAAAACCAGTGCAGTAGTCAGATATAGATTTTATTATGAGAAAATATGGAACTTTTACAATCACTGCAAATTCACGCAAACCTGGCGAATGCAGTACTCGACAAAATCACTGGGCAAATCCCAGCTAAACCTCAACACCCTCCTGTGTGAGTGTACGGCCCAGCTGTACGAAGCTCGATGATCCTGCTGCTCGCTCCTCCATCTTCTTAGCTAAATCCTCTGTTTGACTTCCTCTCCCTATCTGTATCCTGTCTCTGTTGAAATACAAGTGTGTGTGTTCTCTCCACCAATTGATCTCTCTTTTATAACTTTAAATAAAGCAAAAACCCTAATTTCACTTTTACTTTAACTAGTGGTAAAGCAAAAACCCTAATATCACTTTCACTTTAACTAGTGGTTCACTAAAGTTAATTTAGATCACTTTAATTTATTTTCCAAAGTAAAGTTAGGAAAAGTAAATTAAATACAATTGGTTTCCTAATTTAAGTCTTTTGCATGCAAGAACACATGCATGCAGGAAGACCTTCCTTGTTGCTACTAGTTTAACAATATGTCTACCATCATTACATGCATTATGTGTTATATGTTATATACTGAGAAATGCAAGCCCTCAAATAAAGTTGCAAACTATGTCTTTAGACACAAGTCAAAAAGGGATATGAAATGAAATCGTGAAAGGCCCAAATAAAGCAATGGATAAATAAATGCTAAATCTAAAAGACTATTGGCCATCTTATTGAAATGTAATGATTCATTCCTCATGGATCCTGCGGGTTTTGATGTGAGATGGAGTAAGGGACAACTAATTCTAAGTGTCCCCTAGGATTTCTTCACTACAGTTTCTTGTGTACTCAACACAAGGTTCCTAGAAAAGATCCTCACGAAGCTTGATTGTTAGCTTGGATGTGAGTTGTAGCCATGTTAAAGTTGAATGTCGAATGGACTCTTTTCAGATCAGCTCATCCACTTGTGAGACACCACCATTCCCTATTGTTTATCTGTCATGCATATGTCACTGTGGTTGTGTGTACTTGTCATCATTCAGAGAGATCATATGGTCAAAGTCAACTAGAAGTCATTTCCCTTTTACCTTAGCCTTGTTTTCTACCTTCACCAAGCGTTATCAAATTGATTAAAATTTGTAAGTATGGCATATATAAGGGACTTCCAGAAGATTCAAAGATTATTCAATGGCACAGGTATATTTTACTGGTTATTATTATTATTATTGTCACCATGATTCTGATTTAAGTTGGGTTTTAATATACATCTTGGAGCAGTTCTTACCTTGGATGCATGCAGGTTCAACTTAGTTCAGTATCTCACTTTCTGCTTGGGTATTTTGACATGGTCAACCCAATTGACCAAGTCAAACACGGTTCCCAAGGAAGTGGCTAAAAATTAAACAGTGCTTAGATTTGCTCCAGACATACCTAGGACCAATACTACAGTTTCAGTTTTCAGAGTTTGGCCCCAGATTTCATGATCGGTGATTATTATCACTTTATTATTGGTCACATCATATTTTTTATTACAGATTGCAGTTATTTTGGTTCTTCTAGACCACCATAGTGTTCCAGGGGGTATGAGTAGTCACTTATACCATTCTACTATGTCTCCAGACACTTCTATGTAGTCAGTTTTCCCCAGTTCTCATCTTGAATGAAGTTATGATGATTATTATTATTTTCAGAGGATGTACCACTAAAAAATGAACTAGGAAATCACTGAAGAAATCGATTTGGCTTGTGTGGTCAAGGAAATTGCAAAGAAATTTCTCTAGATGATTTATTATGGCTCTCTGGACATATTTGCATCAGTTTCAGTTAGTTTGATGTTCTGGATTATTATTTTGGCTCTCTTAGGGAGGACATCCACCATAGGGCGAAATTGGACAAAATGACCAAAATAAAAGTGTGTAAATCAAATTGTATCTTTAGAAATATGTGGTGGGGGGGGGGGGACGTAATAACCCCCCCATGTCCCCTAAGTGTCAAATTTGCAAAAATAATGATTCATCATGTTGTAAAAATGGGCTTTATGAGGTAATTCGCCCCCCTCTTGACTTAGTCATGTTGATCCATGTATTGATCCGTGTAAAAGTGATCTCCACCGTTGATGATGTTTTAGTCTCAACGGTTAGATGAAAAAGTAAGTTAGGGTTTTTGTCTCAGAAAAGCTATATAAAGAAGAGACCCCCTCGTTGTATCCCATCGAGAATTTTGGCTCTTGGCTTATTGGAATAGAGAAAATTCTTTTGTGTGAAATACTTGTGTTCTTGTGGATGGGATGTTGACAATTTTGATTGAAACTACTTTTTCTTTGCACTGAAATATCTTTGGGAAGAATCTAGCATATTTTCGTGGATTATTATTTTATTGCAGGCAGAGAGGTCGTCTTAGAGAGACGCATCATTTGGGGAGACCCACTGTTTGTTTCTCTTCTGGATTTGTTTTGAACAGGGAGTGATTTTGTCTATGACCAATTATTTATCTTATCTTTTATCTCTCGTTTGCAGCAGTTCATTTTCTTGTCGATCTGATTGATTTTTCCTTGGCTTGGAAGGAAGAGGGACGCACTTCTCCACTTGGGCGTTTAGCTAGATCTTCAACAAAACTTTCATTTGATCTCTACAAGAGTAATCCTCACCTTTTCGGCATTCATCTATAATTTGCAAGTACGTTTTCACAAGGTACGTTCTTCTATCTCCATTATTTCAATCCACCCAGTCTTAATAAAATTAAAACCCTAGTCTTAAAACCCTCATCCTTTAGATTTGTAGGTTCTAGTTTGTTGCGAGCTTTGAAACTGAAAACCCACTTCTTAAATAATTTAAAACCCTCATATCTAAATTTTCGTGATCATCGAACTCCATTTCCCCACCTAAAGCACTGGTCTTACTCATAGAAGAGGGACGCCCTCCATGGGGAAGTGGCCATTTTAAATTCCGCAAACTGGGTATTGCTAGTTTCACCTTTAATTGTCTTATCTTATCTCTAGCAATCAATCTGAGTGTCTAATGTTGTTTAATTTCACCATTTACCCTTAGATTCGATTTTTGTGCTTCAAACCATAAAGTAAATTGAGGCTTTTCACATAGACACTCTTCTTCTCTTAGTAACTGTGCAAAACTCTAATTAACTATCCTACTAATAGGTATAATCAAGATTCCCTGGGTTATCGACTTGCTTTCTTTATTTTTAGGGCTATCTTGGTTATAGGTATGCCCCTGGGCTTAGTACTCATTAGAGGAAATTTGGGGTCTAAAATGGACCTTATAAGAAAACGCGTCAACAATAAATTTTGTGAGTTGGAATTCAAGAACCAATAGAATTTCAATAAAATGAGTCAATCATAATGGTTGAATTGACATTTGTCATAAAAGAAAACTACTTGTTCGTATTTTCGACATATCTCCCTATGTTTTTACTCAAATTCCAAGCGGGAGAGCTTTTTGGATGTGGAATTTAATTCTGCATCCAACGAGTACCCACACTGCATACTTTTGACGGACCCCGCTACCCCAAAAACAAGAAATACCTGAAAAAACGTGATGATGACAAAACAAGAAATACCTGAAAAAACGTGATGATGACAAAACAAGAAATACCTGAAAAAACGTGATGATGTGTCATCACGTTTTGTCAGGTATTTCTTGTTTTTGGGGTAGCGAGGTCCATCAAAAATATGCAGTGTGGCGACTCGTTGGATGCGGAATTAAATTCTGCATCCAACGAGCTCTCCCGCTCGGAATTTGAGTAAAAACACAGGGTGATGTGTCGAAAATACGAATAAAAAAAGTAGTTTTTTTCATTCTTCCTCCAAAATTAATAACTATTATTTTATTATTTTAACTATTATTTTATTATTTTCCTTCGGAGGCCCATTTTAGACCTCAAATTTCCTCTAATGTTCACTAAGTTTGAAGTGTCAGTATCCTTGACTGGCGTGACATCTGAGTTCTTTCAGAGGTCTTGGATATCGTAGGTCACGATTTTAATTGCCTTTAGGTCACAATTTTAGTTGATTTTCACGCATGACAAGATTCGTGATAATAGGGGGCATCTTTGTATCATGGCTTTCTAACCTTTTCCTCTGCATTTTATTTTCTAGCTTAGTTTTTTTTGTATATTAGCTTTTGTACATTAATGTGTATTAGTTTCATCTTTTGTATATTATCTTTGTATCATATCTTGCAATTTCATTTGGTTATTTATATACATGTGATTGACTTATCTCAGTTTTCCGCAAGAACTAGAGATTCTAGGTTTCTTGTATGATCGATTTCCACGAAGTTCAAGTCCATCACACGTCCCACAGTTGGAGCCAGATGTTACCAACTAGGTTGCACTAAGTTGAACTTACAAATGAACCAACAAAGATGAACAATTACTTGTTCAAATTATGAGTTCAGAAGTCCATTAAGGCCTTCCTAAGCCCTCTTTTTATTTTAACATGTTCATACCCCACGGGGAATTGTAATAAAATGACTTAACATTATGAATTTATGTAAAAGGTTTGGATTGCTAGGACTTAATTATTAATACATTATTCCAGGGTGTTTATTCCTTGTTAATTATATATCATTTTTTAAGGATTTATAATTTTTGAGTTTTTCACTCAAGCCTCCAAAGTTGGAATAATTGTCTTGGTGGTTAGGCCTTGGGAGGTTATTAAAACCTAAGTGTTAATGTATATTTCTATGATAGTCATTGTTTTTGAGTCGTATGAACATGTACTAAGTCCCCCATGGGTTTTTTTTAATTTCTAGAAGAAAAAAAATCCATTTTCCAGGCTTATTTTTAATAAGTTAATTGTCAATTTTCTCTAAAGCATAAAAGTGTGGTTAGGAAGAAGAATTGGGCATGGGGGTGCTCATTTTCTAAATCAGGGCACCCACTTAACCCCTAAACACACTTTCCTAAGTTTTCGAGTAATTATTTATCTCTAAACTTGATTATTACTTGAAAAACCCAAAAAATACCAAAAAATTGGATAAATTAAAAAATTCGGCAACTCATAAAAACATGGAAACATGCCGGAATCAATTTCCGTGAGTTGGAAAAGTAAAGCGGCAAGTATCCTAAGGATTTTGGAAGGTCAAAGCTTACTATTTCCAACTAAATCAAAGGTTGGATGTTTCCTCATGAGAAGAGGTGTGCATCTTTCCAAGAGGGGGTGCATTCTCCAAAGTGGGGCGCAACTGTTGAGAGAAAGATTGAGTGGTTGTGATGTGGCTTTCTATTTTTTGTTTCTTGCCACAATCCAACCCACAAAGCACTCTATCCTAGCTCTTTCCATCCAAGCTAACCGCCTTCCTTGGGTAAGTGGAGCTTCCCTTGGCTTGGATTTCATCTATTTAAGAAGAGCAAGTTCGCTTCATTTTTCATGAGAAGTGTGGAACCTCCACGCTTATTTCTTTGTAATTGCGAGGTATTTTATGAATGAATAAAGGCTTTGGAGGCAAGAATAGTGTGACTCTCTTCATATGTGTGGATGCTTACTGTTGAATTTATGAGGTAATCTGTGTATTTTCATATACTTGTATCTTGTTTAAGTGGATTAACTATTGGCCTTTGAAGGAGAGGTAACTCTTAGTAGGGTAAGAAAAGTAGATTTGCTTATCTGTTATCTTACTGTTTAGTTGCATAAGAACCTTAGATATACATGTTATTTTAGTTTAAATTCATGTTTTCTAAGCTTCTTTTGTGGTTAACACCAATTCATTTAATCCTTCTTGTGTAAGTGTGTTTAAAAGATTGCAGGTTGCTTAGCTTGAAGAGGAAGACGTTCTAGTTTGATTCTCTTCTCTTTTCAAGCACATCAAGAAGAACACAATCCCTTCGAGTCCCATTGGGAAGACTCCATAGCCCAAGTTCAAGGGCTTGATCTTCTTCTATTTCTCTCATCTAAGTTGTTTAATTCTTTCGATTATTGGTTACTTTAAGAAGTGTTGATCAAATTAGTGCAATAACATAAATCATAAATTAATTTGATTTGCATTTTACATTCAAGTTTAGATCTGATTTGTAAAGAAGAATTTTATAGATATAGCTTCTAACATGTAAATATCAAACACTGCAAATTTTATCTTTTGAAAGCACTTGAATATTATGTTAAAATTTTTATGTTTAAATTGATCAATCTAGAACTTTTAGCATCACATTGTTGACTGTTTTGCAGCAATTGACGAACAGGTAGAGAGGCAATCTGGTGAAATTTTCATGATTTAAGCCATCCAAGAGCCACTATTCTTTCTTCCTCTTCTTTGGGCAATTTTAAAGCCTCAAATTTTGTAAACTTGTGCTTCCTATTCTACAAAGGAGCATAAGTATTCTTTCATTGTAATAATTATTGTAACAAAGGAAGAGAGTGGGCAGCCAAGTGCCCACACCCCATCCCCTCAAGGGGGATCTGTGTTGTCTTTGTTTTCGTGGTTCTATTTCTTTAGATTAGCTGCTTTCTTTTTCTTAGTTAGATTTTCATTTTATTTCTTCCTGTTCTTAAAATGAACAAATCCGTCCATGTTCCCTAAGTACCTAAAAGGGGAAACGAGAGTATCGAAACTGTGATCTTTTAATAACACACGTTTGATATAAAATCCTTAAAATTAACAAGGCTCTAATCCTCGTATGCTCTACACCACTGTAGCTTTGTCTGAACAGTTGGTTGTATCAAAAAAGGATTTGAGTGACTAGTAATTAGTCTCATCTTCCAATTAATCCCCAAGTGAAAATACGACACTTTTTTTATATTGCTAAGTCGTGTTCAAAGTCTTCAAGTGAAGAGGGAACAACTAGAAAGCGACCGTGGGGCCCTGTTAAGCTACATCATTGTTGGTGTAGTGTTGAACACAACCCCACGACTCCATCTAGCCCACATGTCACTATGAGAACCACCTTTAAACAAATCCAGACATACTCCTTGTACCCTTTGGGTATATCTGGAATAGTTTCTCCCCTTTTATAATCCATATCATTAGATTACTACATTAATAAAATCGATCAACAATAAACCCACTCCCTAATCCACTCATTAATAATCTAAAATTTATCAACCGAGACAATGCAATACTTTCACTGAGACCACAGCGACAACCCTCATACACAAGCACTCAAGCACTCCATTTCATTGGCACTGGTCATTATTATTTTTTATGTTTAAATCAATTTTTACAAATGCCATGAATAGTGTCTTAATTCAAAAGTTGTTGGTATAAATTTCATATTGCAGTAATCTGTTGTTTAAATTTTAAATTATTTTATTATTAACACCTACATTCTTTACTTTTGTTTTAGAATAAAACCCTTAGATTATTTTCATAGGGACCACCCCCTATGGCTTCGCTATGAGTTAGCCTAGATGGAGGAGTCAAGATCAAGCAACAACACTTGACACTTACTTGCTCCCAAGGTTGCACCCAATGGCTTGAAGATTTTTGCCACGTGACCTGAGATTTTTGACACTTACTTGCTCCCAAGGTCCCACTTATCTAATAGATATAATTTCCGGTTTCCTATACACACACACACAGACTCCACACATACACCCAAGCAACAAAATCAACTTTAGTTAAAATGATAGACAAAGTGAAAGACTTCAAGTTATTCCATGGATAAAAAATGTTATAACCAAGCCTAACGCAATGTTGTGGTTGAAAATATTTGTTTTTCCAACCAGGTTTCAGTTGCAGTCACTGCATATGGTTTAATGCCCAAACCCCATCATGTATGTACATTTAAAAATTAAAATTTTTACTGTAAACTTGAAACACATGAAATATTTTTCAACTTTTTCAACTCTGAAAATTTTATGACAGCCCTAGTTTTCTTACTCAGAAAATTAATTTAGTCAACACAGATAAAAATTAAAGACTCATATTTTTTACCAAAATAGTCCAAGAAAAAACCTCGAAGGGAAAACCTGTTCTTCAGAGAAATATTTTTATTTTCAATCAAATTTTACAAATTTAAAACAGCAGTACTTATCTCATCATTTCATCCTCAAAATGTGTGCCAAACAATCATTGTACAGTCTACAAAAATTCCAGAATTTAACACCTCGAAATTCGTGCCAACTGACAATAGTACGACCCACACATGTGGCCTTGATTTCTATGCGTTAACTGCCTCAAAATGTGTGTTGTACGGATGTTATACCTTCCTCGAAATTTGTTCCTCTTTCCTCAATTTTTGTGTTGTTGTACAGACTGCGCCTCGATTTCTATCCAAATAAATGCAGTTGTACGATTGCCTTGGAATTTGTGCCTTCTGCTGGTTTTTCTTCTCTTGGAAAATGTGCCCTTCTCTGAATTTTCCTTCCTTGGAATTTGTGTACGGATTTCTCACTCTCACTTCTCTCTTGCTCTCTCCTCAACAAAATTTCTCTCTTTGGAATGTGAACAACGAATTAGGTTTTCTTTTCCCAAGCCTTTTTGTTTGAGTAACTTCCATCTCCAAATCAATGGCTTAGATTAAAATCCAACCAAATGAGATCTAGGGCCCATATCATTTCCTCATTAAAAACTATTTTTTAAATATTAAATGAGAATTTAATGCTTGCCCACCTTTTAATTCTCATAAAGTCACTTTTAAAATAAATATAACTCAAACTCACTTTAAAAGGTCATTTTATTAAATAAAGTCATTATCACCTTTTAAACAAGCTAGGGACCACTTTTTAAAGTGTCCTTGTCCACCCCAACGCATGAATGGGCAAACACTTCCTAGGTAAAATTTCAACTGTGGTTATTGTGGTATTTACAAGGTTAGCTATTAGAGGCCATGTTATCACCTAAGTTGCACTTTGGGGATTTCCAGTGAGCCGCCAAAGTATTGAACAAGTCAATTGTTCATTATCAGTGCTCAGAAGTTCCGTGGTTACATCAAGACCAGTTGTGGTCCATTTTTTTTAATAAAATGCATGTTCATACCCCTTGGGGGCGTTGTAATAAATGCTCTAACACGGAAATTTTTTTGTAAAGGACTTGGCTATCAATCTGATTACTCCAAGGTGTTTTTCCCTGTCAATTATGCAATGTTGAATAAGCAATGTATAATTTTTGAGTTTTTCACCGCTCCTGCAAAGCTGGAATTTTCGTCTTGGTGGTTAGGCCTCAGGAGGTTATTAAAGTTCATGTGTCAATGTATATAAGCGTGTTAGGCATCGATATTGAGTCGTATGGACATATACTAGCCCCCCCAGAATTTCGTTGGATTCTGAGAAAAAAAATTTCCGTTTTTTAGGCCGTTTTTTAGGCCGTTTTTTAATGGTTTAAATGGAAAAATTCAAAATGTAAAAAAAGTATGACCCGAAGTCTGTGTTTGGCATGTATGGGCTCGTTTTCAAGTTTAGAGCACCTCCTTTACCTCGGGACCCACTTTTCTCATGCTCCGGGTGACTAAATTGGCCCGTATGGCGTTATTTCTCCACTGGTGCTACAAAATAGTAAAAAAATGCTAGATTATGAGAAATTGCACCAAAGTCAAAATAAAATAAAAAAAGTCAAAAATCATTTTTTTAAAGAGTAAAGTGACATGGCAATGGGTCCCCCATGTCATGCGATCCTTTTCCAAACTTGAATAAAGGAAAACTTTGGATAAATGAAGAGGATTATGAATTTTTTTATGAGGGGATGCCATCACCCACATATGACTCACGCTATCATCATGCGAGGATACAATGGTATGGAGTGTGGACCCCTTCACATATTATATCATTACAAATTACACTTCAAACTTTGGATATTAAAAAGGAGCAAGCAAATGGTTTCTAGTTATAAGATGACGTCAACATAGGGACAAATCGCATATGTGGAGATGACACCATCAAATCGCACGTGTGGAAGGTGTTGACGCCAACAAGCAAGCGATTGGGTTGGTGGGGAGTTTAGTAGGTGCGCATGGAGATGCGGCGCCTCCTTATTTTGAATCCAATCAATCCCTCAATCAACTCTCGAACTCGAGTGAACTCATGCTCTTCTGCCAATATTGATTGCTTCCCCCTGGAGCTAGGTTTATCTATAAAAGCAAGGCCTTCTTCTTCATTCTACACGGAAGCAAGGAACCTCTACTCATGTTGTATTGTCCATTGTTTTATATTAATAAAATCAAAGGCTTTGGAGGCTCAAGATCTTGTGGCAAGTTGTGCATGTGATATTTTCTGTATGAGGTAATATTGTTCATTTATTTTGCTTTGCATAGATCAATAATCTGGCTTAGAGGGCTCTTTGTAGCACACAGGATAGACATTTGAGGCTTTCAATTTGCCTATTTACTTCCTTGCCATTAGAGATCTACGATTTCATGCTTTCTTCAGCTATATTTCATGATCTTTTGGTTTTCTAACTGTGGGGTGTACCAAATCTAATGTGTTTTGCGCAAACTTAATCAGTGTTTGGTTGCCTTTCCTGAGCTAAAGGTTGAGCTAAGTTGCATCGTCCTTTGCTTTGGATTGTTGGTTGAATGAAAACATAGCATTCTTTGTTATCTATGGTCAAATCTCCAAGCTTTCTAAAAAGATTCAAGGCTTGAGCAGTTGTTTCCCTTCTTTCTACAAAAATTACAATATTTTCCTCTCGGTTGCTTTTTATTGCAAGTTAAATCAGACCTAACAAGTTTATCTTTCAATTTTACTTGCATTAGTTTCGATCTTAAATCTTCAAGTTTCATCTTTTGGCTTGAATCTAAAATAAATTGCTTTAGTACTTAGAAGTTTCAATCATTTCCATTATGTGCAAATACTAAAGTAGTGTAAATATTGGACTAATCCATTAATCTTCCATTTTTAGTTTGTTGGTTTTTATGTTTATTTGGTGGGAAGGAGGACGATTAGAAGGCCCTTTGAAGTCTTGAACCATTCAAAAAGACTCTTCCAAACCCCCATCCTTTTTCCCCCTTTCTTCATTCCCTTTCTTGCTCCTATTTTCAAAGGACAAAAAGCTTTCCCAAAAGAAAATATTGTAATACAAGTTAATAAAAAGCAAGTGGGATTATGGCTCCCACACCCCTCTTCCCCCATTTGGGGGAAGCCCGTATCTGTACTTGAAGTGGTGCGATTGTTTTCTGTAGGTTAGCTTTAGTCATTCTAGATCAATAATCGCTTCTTTCAAGTTTATAATTTATTTTAAAGTAACCAAATACTTACCTAGTATTGCTTTCCTGAATACAACATCCAAGCCGGAAAGAGATTCTTCGTTGTAGTAATTAGAAAAACTCATATTTTTTGCATGTTTACTTTATTGCAACACAAGCACACAATCCGTCCTTGAAGGGTTGTATAGATTAGTACATTCACTACTACTAAATCGGAACAAACATTTGCCTTTACCGTGTATGCTCTACCCCTCGCGGCTTTAGTATGACACTTGAGGATATCGAAAGCAATATCGTACATTCATTAATCCCTCACATATAATTAATCAATTTACATTAATAAAATCTACAACCCTCAAACATTACGAAAATCCAGCGTAACGAACCTGAAGAAAGTGGGAAAATTCTTCAAGGAAAGCAGGAAAAACTAGAAAGCGACCGTTGGGTCCCGTTAGGCTACATCCTTGTTGGTATAGTGTTGAACACCCCCCCACGACTCCATCTAGGCCACATTTTCTTGTGCAAAGCCACTTTTTTCGGAATCCGGACATATTCCCAGTACCTCCCGATATATCGAGAATCCCTTAACTCACTCATCATTGAATAAGATTAAAACTAACCAAGTACATTGCAAAACATTTCTTATTTTCAGCAACACTTATTTACTTTGACTCCATTTTGGCACTGGTTTATATTGTATCAATCTTTTGTTTTGCTTCATTCAAATATATTATGAATGCCAATTTATGCTGTTGAGTTATATTATTTCAATTTTTGCAGTACTTGATTTAAATATTATTTAATTCTAAAACAACTCCTAAAAACCATTTCATCCATAACTAATAAACTTCAAGAGCCTTAGAAACTCTTCCTTAGGGACTACCCCCCTTGGCTCCGTTAGGAGTGGCCTAAACGGAGGAGTCAAGAGCAGGTGATAGTACCTGACTCGAGACTTGCCCCCGAGGACACATCGAGCAGCTTGAATATTTTTGCTGCATCCCCTCTAGGTCTGTAAGGCGGCAATAGGCCATAAACAAGTCTCAATCAGGCCACTAAGGTCTATCTGAAACGGAATGGAGAAAAGAATATAGGATCCATTACAACAATAAATAAATAAATAACAAAGGCGTTAAATATACTCTAAATGAAGCTCTGATAACCTAAAAACTGAAAGGGAAACTGGACAAATATAGAGCCTAGAACCTCATCTTTAAAACGATTCAGCTTTTGCCAATGGTGGTGAACAAGATGAATGGTGGCCAAAACCTGTGACATTTATGGCTTAGGGAAAGATCTTATAGTTCAACTTACTTGCAAAATAGGCAAGTTCATTCCGTAAATGTGAGCCTTTAAAGGGGTTTGTCACTTACAATGACTATATAAGGGCTGCATGATACCTCATTTAACATAAGATTTTATTTTTTACATTTTGTTGTATAACATTTATGGTTCCAGTGCTCAACTTTGGAGAAACAATCCTATAAGTTTATCCATGCTCTAGAGGTGGCATTTTGGTGACTTTCCCCAACTAAAAGTCCATGGACGATTTCAAAAATGTTTCCTATTGGCTTGGCTCCATTCTAGAGGCTATGCAAGCTTGTTCTTGAGCACTTACAGCTAGTTGGAGAGAATTGAATCTGTTGGGTATACTACAAATTTGATTTCAAACTTGGGCTATGGCAGGAAGGACTCATGATTGGGATTTTTCTGGAAGGAAATTATCGATAAAGTATTGTATATGTGTACTTCTGCTTTAGGGCATGGACGAAAGATTCAAATAGGGATCTAGCCTCTAAATAGCAACTAGGAGATTTTGTGGTAAATTTGGCCATGAATATGGTATTATACTTTGGCTATAGTAGTAAATTTCACGCATATGAAATGTAACCATGTTGTGTGGCAATAGTGTGTTATCTTTCCTACATGATGAATGTCCCCTAATCCTTATTTCAACCACTATTAAACCTTACTTCTACTGCCCTGCGGTGGTATGAAAATCAATGGAAAATCAGATAGAGAAAAGGATGAAGAAAAAGAAAATGAAGCGAAACAGATACTTGATTGCATGGAAGAGTACATGCCTCTTTGTATACATTATAAATATTCAAAAACACCTAGCTTGTACATGTATTTTTGTTGTCCTGTCAGAGTTAAAGAAATGACCTGCCAAAGGTTGTAGGATTGTAGAAAGGGCTTCATGACTGAATACATGGCCTTCATAGCATCAATTGTTGAATCACCTAGATCTGGTAAGCTTACCTAAAATTCACAAACCAATTTAAGTCATCCAACACAGAACCAAACAATGCTATCAACATGAATATAGTATCTTAATAGATACACACATTGTTCAGGCAAAGGAAATAAACCATATATTACTATCTTCCTATATCAGTTCAATTTTTACTCTTTTGTTGTAACATGCACCACATGCAACCTACAAAATCAAGATCCATTCCAAATTTAATATGAGTTGGATTCTACCCTGTGCAAACTATCTACATGAGGTGTGTGTCTTGCATAAGGTAATCTGATGGTTTTTATGCTAGGTTCTTAAGAATTGGTAATTGTTACTATTGGATCCCAAAATAAATCACTGAAATATGTAGTTCTTCTCTCTCTCTCTCTCTCCCTCTCTCTCTCTCCCACACACATATATATACATATTACAAGTCCATCAAGTTGTGGTCTAGTCACTAGTGGCATCTTCGAGTGGTCGCTGTGAAGAAGACCCCGGTTCAAATCATGGCAGGTTTGCTCCTCCCTTGCATCACACACACACACAAGCACACATATACATGCCCATCAAGCTGTTGTCTGGTGGCAACTTGGTGTGGTTGCTGTGAAGAAGACCCAGGTTCAAATCATGGTAGGCTTGCTCCTCCCTTGCATGGGATCTGTGGTTGTGGCTTGCAGCTGGGCCATCTCTTTTTGGGCACATGCCTTATAAGATGTTGCCAGAATACGTGCCTTGATGGGCTTTGTGCTAAATCATTGATGTAGGCTGTGGGCAGTTAATTTGTAATTGGTGCTGGCTTAATACCGACAACCTCATCTTCACTAATAAAAAATTCTAGAAAGTGGGGCCACAGTTTTGAGGGATTTCAGTGCATTGGGTTGTTTTCCTTCAAATATATATATGCTCCAAACAGTGGTTTAAGATGATTAAACTACTGTATTTCTTTTCTTGATGACCATGTAACTAACAAATCAACTTGGATGATAAAAAATGGGAAAGAAAAAGAGAAAGTTCCAAACGAGTTTATATGAATGATACAAAAATAGTGATTATACAATTAAACATCCAGTGGTTCTACTTCTCTGGAGGATTACACTCTGCCACAATTGCAAGCAAGTTAAAAGTCCAAACTGTAGCTAATGTCTGTCATATTGTAAGCAGCTGGGAAAAACATTTCATTGCTAACGAGGGAAATATCCTTGAGTTAGGACAATGCCTAAGATTCCTAATCCAGATATCTTAGAAAGCAGAACCAAGAAGATTAAATGCTCCTACCTAGGTCATCAAACATTCTACATTCAGTAGGAAATATGGATCCCAACTATATAAAAATGGCATCTTAATATAATTTCTTAACAAGAAATTGGGAAGTGTCAAGGAACTTAGAATCCCTCCATCAAGACACATACTACATAGTAATTCTCAAAAATAGAAAAAGGTCCTCACTATGAAGAAAGACGATAATAAGTGTGATGTTCCCCGACATGTTAAAAATTTAATATGAAAGACAATTTGAAGGAACATGAACAAATAAGATTTCCTACTCTACAATGATATTATAAATGCTATTAGAAAACAAATAATCTCCATGTGAAACAAATAATTGCAGCACTCATGAACCAACTCTCTAGAAGACATGCTAGAAAACAAGGAAGCAAGAACCTACCAAATCAATACAACAGATGTGGAAAAAACAGTCTTTTCTCTGGACTCTCGATATGCATATAGATTAAAACCAAATCCCTGTAAGGTACAATTCCAAATCAAGGAAGGCATGTATGAGAGTTTAAGGTGCTCTGGTTGAGAAGCTACTGATAAGAGGGTATGTCCATTAATTATTACAGCCCAACATAAAACAATCAATGTAAAAAATGAAATAGTGAAATGTATCTTTGGTATTTTAGAGGACCTCATTAAAAGGAATAAAAAAAGAGAGAAATTAATAGATACTTTCAAAAGAAAAAGAAAAACATGTAAATTTATAAAATTAGGTATACCTATGTTTTGGCGACAGACTTTACACGTGTAGGCTGCCACCCATGCCTTAACAGCTGGGTCAGCCTATTTTTGATACAACAGCTTCCCTACAATTAATGTAGGATACCCTAGTTATAAGTTATGACCAGGCGACCCTAGAAAACAAGGAGTATGGAGTGGTATAAATAAGGTCAAACACAAGCTAGAGAAGATCGGTACCCTGCTTGAGGAGGATCTGGATAATATTATTATTCAGGAGAATGCAGCTTGGCTAGAGTTGGTGGTGCTGCCCAACTACCAGAAGGTTTCCTTCCCAACTATAGCGGATTCAAGAGGGAGATGAAGGCTCTAAGTTCTTTGATTTCCTAAAGAAGGTGCTGGCTGACAGGGTGCTTGGTTTACATCGAGATGATGGATCTCTTGAGGAGAAGCCAACCAATGCATGTTTAGTGAGCATTTTCAGAATATATATTCTTCTTACCCCATGTTGGATTCATGCTTACTTTAAAGTGGTCCCTAATAATATTTCTACTGGTGACCAAGATAAATTGGACGGAGATTTCATGAAGGAAGAGTTCTTTGCTGCCCTTTCCTCAATGCAAAATGGGAAGTCCCCTGGAATTGATGGATTGCCTTGTGAATTCTACAAGGCAATGTAGAGTATGATTGGGATGACTTTTTTTAACCTCACTTATGAGTTTTTCTCTTCAGGAAGCCTTTCTGGGTTACTTAATCAAGGTTTGATCAAGCTTATTTCAAAGAACATTGCAAAATATTAAATTGGTGAGTGGGGTCCAAGAACTCTGTTGAGTGTGACCTATAAAATTATGGCTAAGACAGTTGCTATGAGTGTGATATGCACCAGCAAGATTGCTCACTGGAAACAAAGTCTAGTGAGCGAACAGTCACTCTTCTTGAAAACTGACTTTGATAAAACCTATGATCATATTGATTGCACATTCATCACAGACATGTTGATTTTGTGGAAATTTTTGCACTCGGGCAAATAATGCAAAACTGAAATTTCACCTTCATAGAGGGTTTCTTGGATCTTAGCCCTACAATTTTCAACCTTTAGAACTGCCATAAATTAAAGTGTGAAACATCAGCAAAATGATCAAAATAATTCACTTTTAACAGCCCTGAACTTCATGGCAATTCAAAGAGAAAAGATACCAAACCAAGACAAGTTTTCTAGGACATATTATGAACCAACAACCAGATCTGAAAATGTACTTTAACACCAGTAAATGTAGCAGTTATAACAGTAGTAAATTTAGCCCCTTATATTCTTCTTTTAGATGTTGAATCACTTAACAATTTGCTCTTTTACTTGTAGGTTATGTCAAATTAGCAAGACATAGATGATAAATCACTGTAAATAGCAAAGCATAAAGAAACTATAGCTGGAAATTAAAATATGCAAATGGCACAAGATATGGACACTTGAAAAATTTATACATAAACTCAAGATGAAGTATAAGTACATACCATAGCTTTCTCTCGAGGCTAATACAAAAATCCAACCATCCAAATAGCCCTAACTAGGGTAAATCATCAAACCCTAGCTCAACCAAGAAGTCCAAGTGCAAGAATCTCTCCAACACTATCTCCAAGACAAGACAACCTCCTCCTCATCTTCTTCTTCACAAATCCACCCTAGGGTTTTCTCTCAAAACCCTATTCTCCAATCTCTAAGATTAAAACCCTAACCCTAGAACTCAATGATGCTCCAAGATGCACAAGATGACCAAGAAACCCTAGCGCCTCAAGGGAGAAAGATAAACAAGTACAAGTGAAGATCCAAGAGAGAGAAAGCAAGATCATCACCAATGTCTCCTCCACAAGAGAAAACCCTAATCACAAGAGAACTCCAACCAAGACATCCTCCTTCCCTTCCATTAGTTTCCCTTGGGGTTCATGAGAAAACCCTAGCAAATCTCTCCTAGAAGACAAGTCCAAAGAGAAGTGTACAATGATGATGTGATGATGTGTTAAAGAACTCTCTCCTTTCTTTATTTATATGAGAGGTAAAGGGGGCCAACAATACTCGATGGGCCTAATCCCTCACAAGCAATCTACAAGAGCCCGTGTAGGCCAGACTATCGAAGCCCCAGGTGTTCTTGAGTCATCTCCAATCCTCCAAACAAGAAACCAAGTTTCCACATGCCAACTAGGTCTTGAATCCCTCCTCCATGATGCAAAATGCTCCACATCCCCAGAAGGGCATTCTCCAAGTATTTGGGTCCTTCATGAGGCCTCAAGGAAGGGCATCCACTAAACTACCAGAAGATCTCCAATGCCTAAGGGAAGATCCCGATATTCCATTTGGTGTTGGAATCTCTTCAATCACCATGTAGGATTTGGTGTCTTGAGCAGTTGCAGCCTAAGCTTCATTTATGGCAATATAAGGATCTTCCTTTTGCAAGTCAACTAACTATAGTGAGTTGAATCCTTAAGGATTCTCACATCTATTATGTGTCATGTTGGCTCCCCAGTAGGTATAGTTCCATTGGTTGAAGCGAATTTTCTTTCTTATTTGTTCGTCAAAAATGGTGGGGCTCAAGATCTACCCATGGTGCCCCGGGATGTCTACATTATGCCCAAGGATGAGGGAGGACTTGGCTTGATAGATGTTGTTGTTATAACATATGCATTTGGCAACTAGGCTACCATGATGCAGCATACAGACTTATCTCTTGTTCTATTCTGAGCTACTTTCACATGGGGTATTAGCATGGATCATTACAGCTTCAGCCATTCCAAAGCCTTGTTCATCAGATTTTCCTTGCCAAGATTGAAATTCAGGAGTCCGTTGAGATGCTTTCGGTGATGACCTAGTTCATTTCAGCAAAGCAACAGATCACAGTTGGTACACACAGAACAGAGGGGCCATATCAGTTTGAGACAGGTATATATAGTGAGATCAAGAATAGGTTTCTTTGGTTTAGTTTTGCTCTATGATGTATGTCAAACACCTATGCTAGTCATGTTAGGATGATTGTGGTGACCTATGCTTATATTGTACTAATGCTTGAACTTGTGCCATGACTAATCAAAGGATTTGCTGTGAAGATTGTTGCTCATGCCATGCTTGTACAAATAGTAAACCTTAGTGCTAGGTTGGTCTCATGTGTCACTTGTCCCTGTACATCTAGTTCATCCATTTATGAATTTCATCCCATGACTTAGACTGGTTGAGACTTGTGAGATTGAAGAACCTTTCCCCATCTTGTCCCCGTACATCCAGTTCATCCATTACTCAAATTTTCTGCATTTATTGTATTACAGTTAGGCTACATTTTTAGTCTACTTAGCTGCATTTTTATCCCTAAAAACCCTAAAAATCAAGAACCCTGGAAAATCCCTAAAAGTCATAAAAAATCTAAAACCCTGAAAATCAAGAACCCTGGAAAATCCCTAAAAGTCATAAAAAATCTAAAACCCTAAAAATATTTGGAATTTTAGAAAACTGGTCCCACAACCAATTTCGCCTTAGTGGATTTATCCACATATCTTGAAGGGCGTCTTGGTTTCATGCATGAAAACCCTAATAAATCAGAAAGCCCTAAAAGGTTGCAAAACTTCATAACTCCAAAAAATACTCAAAATATGCAAAATTAAACCCATAAAGGGCTGCGACCTACCTGATTCCTCCATGAATCCTGAAAGACGTCCTTGTTAGCCTTGCCTAGACGTCTAACTCAGCCAAACGAACCTTGCTGCAGATTGTCAAAACGCAGTTAGGGCAGCAGCATTTTTTTGAAACCAGAGTGGTGAAGTCAATTTGTCTTGATTGGTTCACTATCTTTACCTTCAAAACGAACCTTTTGGATGTTTTTTGAAGCCCCTTTAGGGCTGCTGCTTACTACTGTTGACTGTCACAAGGATTTGGGTATCGTTGATTTTTTGAGGTTTGAATAGTTCAGCACATTTAGGCCTAATATTGACGTAATTCCTTTCACTAGGGCGATTTTTTCTAAATGTTTAAAGGCTCCTTTTAAGGCTGATATTTACTATTGCTGATAAACACTGATGTTGGATACCTAACTATGATGCTGATATTAACTGTCTTTTGCTGCTGATATCTATGGTTGCGAAATGCTTTATTGGTTTACCATAGTAACTCTTAATTTCAATTAAATGATCCATTATGAACTTGAAAACTATAACAACATGCTTTGGAATTTGACAAGTATACAGTGATTGTTTTTTCTCAAACCTTAAATTACAGTTAAAATTACAAGTGCATATTTGTAAGGGATCGTAATGCTACATTTCAGATCTTACTTTGTTCCTTCACTGACAGGCAGTAATTAGAATGTAAGATATTTTTTTGTTGTTGATTGATAGTGATAATCACATCTGATTTCGTATCGGCTTAAGTTCTGATCTAGCACCTTGTTATATGAAGATTTGACTTGATATAGCACTAATCAAGGACTATTTTTTATTATTTTATGCACACTTTATTTCTATATTGATAGCTGGTGTACTTTGATAAGCTACAGTGATACTTACTACATATACTTTACACTGAAAGGGTTTACTGCAAAATTGCAGGCTTGCATATTATTGTTATATTTTTAACTCCTTAGCAAGGCACTAATGTCGAATCTAAAGGGTAGAGAAACATTTGCTTTGTGCTAGGGTTGTTTGCAGCTATCACTAAAGGGCTCTCCCCTGGGTGAAACAATCCCAAAAAATCAAGGAGGTAGGCCAAGGTGACTGTAATCACACAATGTGTAGCTACTCACTAAAGGTATCCTATCCACGACGATAGAGATGAGGTAGCTAACCGGTGACACCGCAAGGGCCTCGTCCACTACTAATCAAAAGGTATTTGTCACACTGGACGGGCTCTTGTCACTTTAGATCAAACCGGAGAATGATCAAGGGGGAGACCCTACTAGCCTATGAAGGCTAGTGAAACTACTCAAAGCACTCTAAAAGATAAACAACGGATGTTTAGGGTGAACAATGAGTAAATTGATCTAGATCTAGAAAAATGGATGTGGTAGGTGAGGTTAATTCTAAGTTGGGGATCCTTAAGGTAATGAAAAATTTCCCATCTTGAGGAGAAATATACCACAAGGAGTTTAGAAAAATAGATCTAGACCAAATGAGAAATACCCAAATTAGATCCACCTATGGTTTATGCAAATAAGGACAATGTGGACCCAAAAGGGTAGATCGAGATGTTTAATGAATAGATCTACATGATTGAAGAATAGATTTGTGGATTTTAGGTGGGTTCAAGCATACCCAACTGATAGATCTGAAGAAATGACAAAAAACCCAAGGAGGGTATCCCACCTAGAGATCACTAGTGTTAGATCCAAGGGTAAATGGAGTCGAATTAATGCTAAACTTTAGATCTGGGGTTTTTAAATTATTCTAGATATGGGTTTTCAGTGTCGTACTCAAATAATCGCCCAATCTATCAGATCTAGAAAAAGAGGGTTTTATGTGACAATTGGATAAAAATATGGAAAATGATACTAACCTTGTAGATCGTACCTAAAAATGCTTGCGGTCGCCTTATACGTTGATGATCCTTCCACCTAGTTACAATTTTGAGCTAGATCTAGCATGAAATGTTTTTTTCCAAGGATGGAGTGTGCCCTCTTCACCTGCAAAAACAAACTACCGAAGTGAGATTTGATCTATGAAAGGGGGGGGGTGAACAATGTGTATGGCTTTTATTACTTTTTCAACTTTAATAATCATCAACAACTTATTCAATATTATGAAGAGTACATTATTATCATTATATCAACAATTATAGCTCATCATCACATCATCAAAACATAGTACACAAGATTTTTACGTGGAAACCCAAGTCCTAGAGGAAAAACCACGGAAGCCTTTATAATAATAGTTTTCCAGCAACAACTGGAAGGAAGCAACAACCCCCTTGTTATAATGACTTCAATTCTCCATCTACAACTAGAAGGAGGCTACAACCCCCTGGTTTACAGGCTACAACCTGAAGGAACTCCTAGCTCCCTAGATTTCCTTACACCGTCCTACCACCCAGATATGAAGATAGAAATTGTTTAATCGCAACCGCACTGATCCTACGGACTTACTAACTAACACCTGTACCACACTGCACAACAACTATCATTGCTGACCAGTACTCATCAACTGTCACTGCTGACCAACTGTCCACTAACCATTCCACATCAATTGTGTCACATTGCTCATCAACATATATAATCAATTTGTCCAATCTGGCTGTACCAATCAAGTTGCACACATTATCCAACTCAACCAATCTGAGTCTAACCAACTGTATACCAAACTCAATCCACCTGAGTCAAACCAACTACGTATACAACTCAACCAATCTGAGTTAAGGAATTTGCTCATGTAACCTACTCGACTGAATCAATGTACTCGCTACTCATTACCACTATTCATCATTTCATCATTGTCATCTATATATCACTACATACATTACTGAGCATCATTTGATCCAGGTGGATCATCTCAAAGTCGATCTGAATTAAAGTCTTCAAAAGGTAAAATAAAGCTTACAGGGGTGAGGAGCAAGCTCGTCAAGAGCTTTCCGACAACATTCGTTTTAGGTGAAACAACCTCCAAAGCTAGAGTAAATATCTTGGTAAAAAAGACTTAGGAGGTTATTAAAACCTAGGTGTCAATGTATATTACCATGCTAATTATTGTTTTTGAGTCATATGAACATGTATTAAGTCCCCCGTAGATTTTTTTTAATTTCCGGAAAAATTAATTTTTTCCATTTTTTTAGGCTTATTTTTTATAAGTTAATTAAAATAAATAAAAAGGCATAAAAGTGTGAACTAGATTCCGATTGGGGCATGGGGGTGCTCATTTTCTAACTCAGAGCATATATTTTACCCCTAAACCCACTTTCCTATGTTTTTAAGTGATTCATTTTTCACTTAATTAACTTTTAGTCAAAAAACCAAAAAAATGAGGAAATAAAAGAATTCGGCAATTTCCAAAAAGTAAAAAAACATGCCGAAAATGAAATTTCTGAGTTGGCAAAGCTATTTGGAAATATTCCTAACCTTCCCGAAACATGTTGGAGCATTTCTTTCATGTGAAAGAGTCAACATGACATTACCAATTGGAGAGGGAACATTTCCCAGGAAATTTATGGAAAGAGCAGAAGTAAAGTGGAATGGGTTGGGTTTGGTTTTGGAATGAGTCATTTTTGTATTAAATTGTTTCCATTTTACAAGCTCATGCCAAGTTGGTGAATGCATCACCCTCTTCTTCTCTTTTTTTCTATATAAGCAAGGCTCTTGCTCTTCAATTGACATGAAGCAAGTAACCTCTACTACTGTAATGATCATTATTTTTTCTGATTTTGAATAAAAGTCAAGACTTTCGAGGTCTGAATGGTGTAAGATCTTGTTGATGTGAATGTTGCAATTAATCGAGGTGATATTTGGCTAAGCTATTGTTCATTTCTTACAAGTTTTGCAGATCTGATTTCTAGCTTAAAAAAAATTTATGGTTTATTGAGTAAACATTTAAAGTATTAATTTGTTTACTTGTATTTGGTTATCTGAGATTAAGAAGCAAGATTTTGTAGTTGGTAATACTTGCGTTCTTCTAATTTTATTTGATTGAATGCACTAGATTGGATCTCGCTTATTCAAAGTTTGTGTATAGCTTGCAGATTATCTCACGTGAAGGAGAAGTGGGAGCTCGGTTGCATCCATTCTTTCCTTCATTCTTTATCTTAAAGATCTAACACTTCTTGCATTCCAGTCACTTCTATGTCTTCACAAAGATTCTAGCCAAGCTTGAGGGCTATTTCTTCATCCTTAAAAAATTAAATCTTTTTCTTGTTACCTTAAAAAGCATGCTTAAGTTTTTTCTTAGCTTGATTATTTAACTAGATCTAGAAGCATTTCCTTTTAACCATCATCAGCTTAGATCTAATGAATCTCTTAGTATTTGAAGTGGTTTAAATTCCTTCAACTTTCGCAAATACTAAGGTGTAAAATTTTGATTGTATTTCTATGCTAATCCAATAATTTATAAAATATTAGCTTGCTGGTTTTTGTATTTTGTTAACAGGTCAAGAGGAAATGCTGGCAAAATTTTCAAGTTTTTAGCCTTCCAAAGCATCTCCAAATCCCCCCTCTTCAATCCCTTTTTTTCCGGCAATTTATTGTAAGCCTTTTGGCCAAAGTATAAGGTCAAAAGGCAGCCCTTTATTTAATTATCAGCAGTGTAACAATTTAATAAAAGAGCAAGTGGGATTACGGCTCCCACACCCCTCTTCCTCGATTTGGGGGAAGACTGTGTCTGTCCTTGAAGTGGGTTGGATTTTCTTGTTCGTTTAGATTAGATTTGATTACTTCAACTTTTAAATCAGTCAAGTTTATTTCAAGATTTACAAATTTTATTCAAAGTAATCAAATACTAACTCGACATTTATTTGTCGTAGTAATAAGTCTCACAATTTTTTGTTCACACGAACACACAATCCGTCTTGAAGGGCTGTATCTCAACTTTACTCTGCTATTACAAATTGGAACAAACATTTGCCTCTTCCGTGTATGCTCTACCCCTCGTAGCTTTGTCCGACTCTTAGGGATATCACAAGCGGAAGTGTGCATTAATTAATTACTCACATTTAATTTAATCAACTCACAATAATAAAATTAACATCCCCTAAACATTACGAAAATCCGGCGTAAACGATTTTGGAGAAGTAGTGGGGTAATTTTTCAAGGAAAGCGAGAACAACTAGAAAGTGATCGTGGGGTCCCGTTAGGCTGCACCCTTGTGGTGTAGTGTTGAACACCCCCCACGACTCCATCTAGCCCACATTTTCCCATGCGGAGCCACTCTTCCCAAATTCCGAACATATTCCCAGTACCACTTGGTATATCGAGAATCCCCTTCCTTTAATTATTCATCATTTTAATAATTAAAATTGACCAAGTACACGAGCAAAATATTTTCCTTGTTTTCAACAGCATTCATTGTGTTGTGACTCCATATTGGCACTGGTTCAATTCTTGTAATCTCTATTTTGCTTATAGTCATATTGTGATTATTGATATATCTTGCAATGCTGTTGAATTTAGTTATATAATTTTGCATAGTGTCGTGTCAACAATTTATTCATTTCTAACTCCTTAAACAACCCAATCAATTGAAACAATTAAAGCACTTCAGAGCCTTAGAAACTCTTTTGGTAGGGACTACCCCCCTTGGCTTCGTTAGGAATTAAGCCTAAACGAAGGAGTCGAGATCAGGTGACAGTACCTGACTCGAGACTTGTCCCCAAGGATGCACCAAGTGTTGATGAAATTGTCATTGATGCCAACATGGATTTGATGTCATTGATGCCACCACTCTACTGAAGACGTTGAAGACTCAGCTAATGATGCAGCTTGTGAATGCCCATTGGAGGAGCAATGTTCAGATAGGAAGATGCACGAAAAAGGTTGGCAAGAGGACCATCAATGAAATATATACCCTGACACAACCCTTGATGGGAAAAGTTTGGTGTATTGGATGAAATTGAGGAGCAATGAGAACTCCAAATAGTATCAGATCTAGACAACAACGATTATCTGAGGAAAATATCTTGGCAATTCTGAATGTTATTGGTGTCAAGGAACAAGATGACATCAGAGATGACAGGTTATCTTTTCTTGCTGCAATTCGAGCTGCTTGCATCACACCAGAAACAGCACAGGTTCCTACAAAGAAAATGTACGAGGCAGTATTCCAAATTCTTAAAGAGAACAAATCCTTGGAGTTAACAATTATAAGCTATGAATTGTTGCTTGACCTCGAAAAGCGCTTTCCACCAGTTACTGTTGCTAAAATGGCAGGGTCTTCATCAGATGTCACGGAAGTTCAGCTTGTCATTAATTCAGAGGATATAGCAGTTGAAGTATGTCATGATGATTCAAAATCTCTGGGGGTAGGACCAGATTCTAATGGCAGGGGCAAGCGACTTTCTCACGACATAATGGCAAAGATAATGATGTTCCAATATCTTGTGACTCTTCTTGAAACAGATTTTATTTGTCAGAAACAGAGAATGGGCATTAATACAGGATTCTTTTCTCAATCAACTACTGGGATCCCAAAGAACAAATTTAAAAAAAATAAAAATAAAAATTTAAAAAAAAAAAATTATATCATCTCTGCACATTACGGCTTCAAAAGCCAAGGAGTCGTTTGACAGTAATGATAGCAAAGAACATAGTGCAGATGGTATATTCAAAAATCATTACAGGATCTTGATGGTGTATATCTGGCTGAGGGTGAGATTGGATACACACTCTGTTTGTCAGTACAAAAACTTCTCACAATGATGATGAATTATCATCTTGAAGTCGGCCCCATTGAAGATATAAGAAGTCGACCCAGAAATAAAAGAAGTCGGCTCAATGTTTTAATTAAAATATGTTTGGTCGGCCTCAACTCAATTGGTGGTAATATTAATACAACGTCGGCTCAAGTTTTTTTGTCGGCTCAGATTGAAGAGAACAAGTCGGCCCATAAAAAATTTCATAAAAAAAAAATTATATTTTATTAGCAGGTCGGCTCAAGTTTTTTATGTCGGCTCAGATTGAAAATTGGTATAAATACCCCCCACGATTTCATTTTTTTTATGAGAGTTTTGGTGGAGTGCTCTGCGTTTTTAAGAGGCAGCCGAGGAAATTTCTGGGAACAGCTCGCAGATTGAGGAAATCTTGGCATCATCAGTCTTAATCATTTTCATTCTTTTGTTTTTAACAAATCTGTGAAATAAGTTGAGCTCTGAGGAAATTTCGGGGGTGACTGAGGCAACGAAGGAGCAGTGGACTGAGGAAGAAGTTCGGTGGTTTGACTGAGGAATTTCGGGACTGTATAGGAGCAGAAGAAAGGTTAATTTTTATATTCTTCTTGCTATGTGACAGTCCAATCTTGGACTGATCTTGGGGTTTATCACAGCCTGTTTCACAACATTTTGTTTGATGGAGAACAATCCTTGATCAGTTGAACAAGGGAGGCAGATCATAGTTGGAGGATATTTTGGGTGTTTTAGATCTGAAGTTCGGAAATGAGGGAAGCTATAGAGAGAGATCAGGCCCCTATGATCGTCCAAGCCGGGGAAGACCATCTTCTTATGAGGATCGCTATTGATGACTGAATACTGATTACTTGTTCCAATTTGTATTTATTTCTGTGGAGATTTCGATGGACAATACCTACAGACCATATTTCTTGTCATGATTGTGGCCATGCAGATATTTCAGCTACTACACGGTCTTGGCTGTATGTTTTCATGTTGATAGTTTTTTTTTTTGCAGCAGTTGGCCCATGCGATTCAGTTGAGCATGAGTTTGGAATTGAGCATTTAAGAGCATCTATCTTTAAAAGAGATTTGACTGTCACAGTGATAAACATCCTCTTTTGCAGTGTTTTTAAAATAATTTCCTATAATGTTAGTCTTTTCAACTCGCAGTAACCAGCTACATAATGTTATTCGTATGTTGAATTTGTTTGGCAACAGTTTGACTTGAGGTTAGGCAGTATGTTTAAGTGTTTTTAAAGAATATCGTCTGGTAGTGTCAGTGTGTCAGTGTGAAGAGTCATGAAGGCTGCAACTAGACCCACATCTGCTGGCTTGTTTGAGATTCCACATCTGTTGGGAAGATGATCTGAGATCCGAGCATTAATTCGTTTGCAGATGTGTTCAGACAGTCCTCTTCATCAAAGGACATGTATTCTCAGGATGCTAAAAAAAGTCTGCAACGACTCTCAGATGCTGGCAGATATATTTGTGGATTATGACTGTGAACTAGAGGCTACCAATCTGTTTGAGCGAATGGTCAATGCTCTGTCAAGGATTGCACAGGCTTGAAGAATGACATACACAGAGGTTTGACATGCATTGACTAAGGTATGTTGAAAAGAGTACTGTAGATACCTTATTATACAGTGATCTGCATGTACAATAAGGTATATAGTGATGGTACCATGCTGTGACTTAAAACCTATTGTGATGGTTAAATGATGCCTTGTATATTACGATGAGCTGAGTTATGATAAGCAAATGGACAAGAATATTTTGTTGACAAGATTTGGAATAAGCATACTTTGAAGATCATAATGCAAAGATGACAATGTTGCATATCGTGATGATAATGATGATGCCTATGATAAGCTAGTGCTGAAGATGACCTTTGTAGCAGTGGTATTTTGACTAGCAGAATATGAACAGAGAAGACTGAGAAAACTAGTGCAGCAGTGTTGTTGGTGTTACAGCAGAGTTTATATGATGTGCTGAGATGATTTGCAGCAGGTGATTAATTTGGAAAGTGGATTCAGTGTTCGTTGCTTGATGTGCATAGATGTTTGAGCAGAGATTGAGACTATGACCAGCAGCAGAGATGATGCGCCAAGATGATGATCAGCAGTGATGACCAGCTGAAGATGAGCAGAGATTCATGAGCAGCGGTACAGAAGAGTTGATGGGATGAGCAGAGAAGATGAGCAGCTTTGATATGTCAGAGATTTCTTGTTGGTTACATGAATTTACTGTTTTGTAAAAGCAAGCTTGTCTTGCTTTTGAGGTTAGGATACCTCAACCCCTTCTTAGCAGGGTCTAAGAAAACCAGGCAGGGTCCTGGATAAAGAATAGGTGCTCTATGTATCAGTAGGAGCTGATTTTGCCTAACAGTTGTAGCCGGACATAATAATACAAAAGATTACAAAATCATATTGTGTTGTGTTCTGTTGGGTTATGGTCTCTGATGATCTAAATGCTTATGTTATGTGAATGATGATATGAAAGATGCTGGATTGATGTATTGATAATTATTTGTATCAAGCTAACCGTGTTAAGCTAAGAAAGGTTTAAAAATTGCCTTACACTGATTCACCCCCCCTCTCAGTGTCTTCACCAAGAAGCTTGAAGATTTCTGCTACGTTAACCCAGGTGCGTAAGAGGCGGCAACATTTTTGGCGTCGTTGCCGGGGATAAATCTTTTTATTCCCGGAGTTCGACTTACCCTTAGTTTCTTTTTGTTTTTACCTTTCTTGACTGATCTAAGTCCAACATTTCTAAAGATTGAACTCGATCCATCTGGCGACTCCACTGTCTATAAACCAATCAAGGTATTCCACAAGAAGAAACCTCATAGGCTTACTTGATTTTATTCCTGAACCCGAAAAGGTTTATCGAAAGAGAGCAAGTAAGCTAGTTTCTCGAGGATCCTTGAAAATCTAGGATCTGAGTCCCTCTTAGACATCCATTTCCTTTTTGAAGAAAGTAATAAGATTAATAATATGGCCACATCTGATGCCTATTTCAAACCCCTTGACTTCACTCAGATAGCAGGTCAACCACACACTCTACCTGACAAGGCTATTGAAAAGCTTTCGACCTTCCAAGGGAACAATGCTGTCGGTGCCGAGAGCCATATTGGAAAGATTTCAAAGTGCTTCCTCAGTTGGGTTAGAGATCCTACTCAAACACATGACGATGTCTATATGAAGTTGTTTGCTCTATCCTTAGAAGAAGATGCATGTGAATGGTACCTTGACCCAATGTTATCAGAACCGGACCGGTCATCGAACCGGCGAAGCCCAAAATGTGAACCGGACCGGAAACCGGACCGGAACCGGAAAAAAACCGGGTAAAAAACCGGCTGACTAAAAAATACATAAAATATTCATATTTTGTAAAAAAACATATATATTCATGTGCATACATATGAATCCAAACCATTAATACACAAATATGCAAAGTTTCTCATATATATAGCAAATATGGGTGCAAATATCCAAAATAGCACCTAGTGCAATACATTTGTGAGGTTCTGAACCAAAGTACATCAACAAAGAGGCTCTAAATGGCCCCTACAATCCAAAAATAAACCATAGTACTAATGAATAACAATAAAGTGATCATATGGCCAATAGGAAGCAGGGAAAAGCAATAAGTTGCAAGTACTCTTTCGTCATAAAAAAATGTGAACAACACTTGTAACATCAGCATTAGCAGAGGTACATCAGTCTTATCAATGGTGTCCCCAATCAATCATAAATGTTTACATTGAATTCAGATGTAAGTGCTAGTGAGTCTGTGCAG
>LPNX010813592.1:288416-324750 GCA_001517045.1 Pseudotsuga menziesii | reverse complement strand
GTCTTTTCTAAAAGTCATGTGTGATGTTGCACCAGTATCAAGTAGCCAACAATCTTTGTAAGATGAAAGTGAAGTCATTTCATTAATACCAAGATTACAAAGTGCAACAATACAGTGAGCAGAATCTGAAGATTTACTAGCATCTTGGTTTTATTGTCATCTTTCTTCTGGTTATGTCCGTCTTTGATGGAGTCCCACGAAGCCCAAAACTGATCTGTTGTGTGTCCAATCTTTCCACAACGCTTGCACTTCAGATCTGATCTTTTGCTAGAGTTGTTTCTACCTCCTCTACCTCTGAAGTTTCTTCTTCCTCTGCCTCTCTTGTTGCTTTCTCCTTTGGGATGATCATTGGAATAAGTGTCTTTGCCAGAGAGGACATCGCCAACAATAGATGCAAAAGAGTGCATCTTCAATCTGGAACCTGCAACTTACAGAATGCTTGAAAGAAAAATATGGGATGCAGGATTAAGATCCTGCTGCTTTACAAGTTACAAAATGATTCTGCAGCCTACTACAAATAATTTTGCAGCTGCTTAGAATAAGTCTGCAACACTATCTAAGTAGCTCTAGAGTGTTATTACATTCAATATCCTTGTTTCTTATGAGATTTACGCTTTGTTCAACAACTATAATATCACTCTATTACAAAAAGTCTTGCAGCAGAATAGTGCAGGTTGCAGCAATATACTGTACAATTTAATTACAGCAGCAATGATGGTGACATCGGCAGTCTCGACTCTCGAATATAGCTCTTTGCAAACTTCAAACAACAGTATACTTCACAATTTAATTATAGAAGCAATAATGGTGACACAGGTAGTCTCGATTCCCGAATATAGCTCTTTGCAAACTTCAAACGTACTTCTTGCAGCAGAATGGAATAAAATCAAACCTCAACAATTCAATTCTTTATCAAGATGATGGACAATCACAACAATGGTCTTATATCAAAACATCTCCAGGCCGTGACGTAGCTCCATGCAGCGAAATACTCACGTTCAAACTTGATCTTCACGCCTTCACGCGTTCCATCAACAATCTTTTTGACGAAGGGAGTCTTCAAAACAGTAGTAGGACAACTTCAATCATCAACAATGTTCCAGGACTCTACTCACTTGAGAAAGGGCGTGAATCTCCATGTACAATTCTCAATCACCTGTCTTCAAACAAATTGCAGCAGAATATCATGGCTTCATTCTTCATGCAAATGATAGGTGTGAGTCTTTATCCTTGTATCATCGTTCTTCAACACACATGCAACAGCAAGGTGTCTTCAATCTCTACTGGTTGCATGAATCTTCTCTCACATAGTGTGTGGTCACATTCACAGGTTTAGAAAACACAATAGCAATTCGCAAGACCGAGAATCACATCCACTTCAGAAGGATGAATTATTTCTTCAACTCATTAAATACATAGCAGTCACAGTGATCATAGCTCATAAAAAAACTGGGTCATACAGCAGCCGCATCATTAATCATTCATATATTTTCAGAAGTTACTCTCAAGCTCCACTCACAAAATTCGGGCAAACTTAGGTTTTCCAACGCTCACATTCATCACAGTAAAAATATGTAAATTTTACCTTCACGTAGTTTGGAATGGTGCGAATCTTCAGCTATACGTTCTCCACCAGCAAATCACAACATCAAAAGAATGATCTTTTCATCATAACATTCATTCTCCAAGCAACAATACATTGACGGTCTCAAATCGCAACAGTCTTCTCATTCCTTAGCGCAGGTCTGGAGGAGCATAACGCACACAATGAATGCGCACAGTCTGGCAGAGAGCATGCATGCGACTGGCAGATGATGATCAGGCAAAATTGATTCTAATTGTGTGCAGCAGAACTGGAGGAGAAACATTCAATTCTGATTAGAGGGCAGACACATTAATGGGCCAGCAATCTGGCAATGCACTGGCAAGCATACAGGCTGCCAGGACTGAAACTTAACAGTAGGAGTTATGGCAGGTGGTGCTCTGATACCACTGTTGGATAATAACTCCCGAATTCATATTATTTCTCCATAGAATGCCTTTATTTATACATTTACAATGACTCTTGGGATCACACATCCGAGAGTCTCTTCATATTCCTACTATGTACAATAACGTATAATCCTGACGGATTATATTCCAACAAAAAGAATATAGTCAAAAGATAGATAATCTAACAAAAAAATTTGGGGTCATGCCTTCATCAGATCAAATTCGAGAAAAATTCAAGGGCTTAACTTATCAAAGAAGAGATAATGCTGGAACCTCAAAAAATCAACAATATGCACCTAAGGTAAATACTTCCCAAGATTTGAATGACCTAGATATGGTTGTATGGTTTCAAAAGGCCAAAGTATCGGTATCTGTAAGTGAAATAATTAAAAATCCTGAACAGAAAGAAAGGTTAATGAATGTGATAAATCCTTCCCCTCCTAAAAAAGTAACATTTGAAAAACCTATAGAAGATCTTCCTCCAAGTCAAAAAGATGTCACGAGAGACCTACCATTCATTCTACATAGTATGAATTCAAGGAAAGAGGATCACCCGCCCTTTTATGTATCATTGATGATAGGTGATCTCCTTCTACACAATTGTATGCTAGACTCTGATTCTTCATCAAACGTAATGACTAAGAAAGTAATGGATCAGTTGAAATTAAGACCAACCAGACCTTACCAAAATATTTGTACCATGGACTCCAGAGAAGTTGATGTAGTAGGCCTGATTCAAAATTTTCCTATAAGGCTGGCTAAGTATCTAGATATCCATATAACCATGGACATACTAGTAATAGATGTACTAAACAAGTGGGGAATGCTCTTATCAAGAAAATGGTCGGCAGATTTAGGAGGTTGGATCCAAATGGATTGGACATATGCCACTGTGTTTGCATCCGAAGATTCGTTAGTGAGATTATATAGAGAAAAAGAGAGGAAGCATCATGTAGAAAACCCTAAGAAGCCTTCAAATGAGTGTGTGTACAATACAGATGAAATCGGGAGTTATACTTGTTACTCCACCTTTTTGGCCCCAATTAAAGAAAAAATTAAAGATGAAAGGGTTGATGAAATTTGGACGATGAATTTTGATGGAGATCATTCAAGAGCAGGAAAAGGGGTTGGAGTTGTCATCACCTCACCTAAGGGTCAGACTTTCAATTTTGCCTTTAGGTTGGAATTTGAAGCAACAAACAACGTGACTGAGTATGAGGCACTCCTTCTTGGTTTAGAAATTGCTAAAGACATGGGAATAAAAATGTTAAGTATAAAAGGCGAGTCGAACTTAATAGTTAGCCAAGTAAGAAGTAGGTTTGCATCCAAATGTGAACGATTAAGAAGATATAGAAATGCAATTTGGGACACAATGGAATTCTTTGATGCTTTAAACATAATTGAAATTCCAAGAGAACGGAATAGCATGGCAAATAAGTTAGCAGTCGCAGCTTCAACCCTTCAACTAATCAGAGGAACTAATGAATGGTGACGGAAAACTAGAGATTAACTTTAGACCATCAGTTCCGGACAACATGGAACATTGGCAGGTCTTTCAAGATGATGAACACATCCTTAGATTCAACCCTAATGTCCAAGAATTTTCAAATTTCAATGTTAGCTTCCAGGAAGAGGGTAAAGAGTATCAGGGTAAAGGTAATCAGTCCAGCAATCCGGTTCCCCGTGGTCTGGTGGCACTAGAAAACTTTTTTGATAGACAAGATAGAAAAAAGAGTAATGTGGAGCAAATGAAACCAGGGGATTATATAGAAGTTAGCATAGGAACAGATCAGAACCCCAAGTTAATTAAAATTGGCAAAGGCACTTCTCAAAAGGAAAGAAATGAATTGATAAATCTGGTCAAAGAGTATAGAGACGTATTTGCTTTTACATATGATGAACTTAAAGCATATCGGGAAGACGTATTCCAGCATACTATTCCACTCAAACCAGAACTTAAAGAAATCAAACCTTTTAGGCAAAGGTTGAGACAGATAAATCCCAAGATAGCACCCATAGTTAAAAAGGAGCTTGAAAAAATGTTGGCTACAGGAATCATTGCACCAACAAGGCATTCTTCATGGTGCTCTAACTTGGTAGTGGTTAGAAAGAAAAATGGTAGCATAAGGATATGCATAGATTTCAGAAACCTCAACATAGCTCGCTTAAAAGACAACAATCCATTGCCCAATATGGAGACTTTGTTGCAGAAAGTAACAGGTTCTGAGATGATGTCCATGCTGGACGAATTTTCAGGGTATAATCAGGTATTGATCAACAAAGAAGATAGACATAAGACTACATTCACAACACCTTGGGGCACCTTTGAGTATTTAAGGATGCCTTTTGGGTTGCTAAATGCAGGTGCAACCTTTCAAAGGGCCATGGACTATGCTTTTAAGGAATTAATTGGAAAAATCATAGAAATTTATCAGGATGACATTACAGTTTTTTCAAAGGAAAGATCAAGTAACATAAGTCATCTAAAGCAAGTCTTCGAAAGGTGTCGTAGATATGGTATTTCATTGAATCCAACTAAGTTTGTTCTAGGAATTGATGAAGGAAAATTGTTGGGGCACATAATTTCTAAAGAGGGTGTCAAAGTAGATCCTCAAAGAATTGAAGCAATCAAGAAGATCCCTTTGCCTAAGAATGTCAAGGCCCTCCAATCGTTCAATGGTCACATTAATTTCATCAGGAGGTTCATTCCAAACTTAGCAGAATTAATGAAACCAATGCAAAAATTGTTAAAGAAGGATACTAAGTTTAAATGGACGAATGAAGGGAGAGAAGCGTTTAAGTGCCTTAAAGATTCTATTTCTAAATCTCCAGTCTTAATTGGCCCAGACTACTCAAAAGATTTCCTAATCTTCTCTTTCGCCTCAAAAGATACCATTGCAGGGGTTTTACTTCAGAAAAACAAAGAGGGGTTTGAACAACCTATAGCCTTCATGAGCCGAGCCTTGCAAGAGTCAAAGTTAAAGTACACTTCCATGGAAAAGCAGGCTTCTGCCTTAGTCAAATCCTTAAAACATTTCAGAACTTATGTTGGATATTCAAAAATAATTGGCTATGTCCCTCATTCTGCTGTTAAAGATATATTAGCTCAAAAAGATTGCTTAGGAATAAGGAGTAAGTGGGTATCTAAAATTCAAGAGTATGACTTAGAAATTAGGCCCACCAAATTAATCAAAGGACAAGGGCTAGCCAAAATGCTAACAAAAAGTAATGAGAAGGCATTGGGAATGGTTGGTCAGAGTAGCGATTCAACATCAAGTAGTTCAGCAAAACTTCAGCGGTTAGAGCAGCATCAGTGGTATGCAGACATTATCTTTTTTCTAAGAAACCTTACATGTCCAGATCACCTAGTTGGCCACAAAAGAAGATCTTTAAGGTTGAAAACTTCTAAGTATTGCATTATTCAAGAAGGATTAGGTTGGAGAAACCCTGATGGTCTAATACTTAGATGCGTAGATGATGTAGAGTCTAAGAGACTCATGATAGAGTTTCATTCAGGATTTTGTGGGGGTCATTTTGCAGCAAAAACAACAGCCCACAAAATTTTGAGAGCTACTATTGGCCTAATATATTTTCAGATGTGCATAAATTGGTCAGAAATTGCCAACAATGTCAACTTTTCACAGGAAAGCAGAAGCTAGCAAGCTTCCTTTACAGCCAGTAGTGGTCCAGGCTCCATTTTTGCAGTGGGGGCTTGATTTCAACGGTCAGTTTAAGGATAACTCAAGTAATGGTTATTCCTAGATATTAACAGGAACGAACTATTTCACCAAATGGGTAGAATCCATACCTAGCAAGAAGGCAACTGATAAAGTTATTATAGATTTCCTAGAGGATAAAATTATAACTAGATTCGGAATTCCAGCCAAAATAACAACCAATAATGCCAAGGCCTTTAGATCATTAGAATTCACATCATTTTGTTTCAAGTATGGCATTATCCTATCCCACTCGTCAAATTATTATCCCCAGGGAAATGGTCTTGTTGAATCAAGTAATAAGAACCCGATGACTATCATAAAGAAAATAGTAGGGGATAATAAGAAATCCTAGGATAGTAAGATTAAATTTGCATTATGGGTAGATTGGATAACCAAGAAAAGTTCAACAGGAAAAAGCCCTTTTGAGTTGGTTTATGGTTTAGATGTTACCTTGCCTATCCATCTTAAGCTCTCAGTGTAGCAGCTCCTTCAGGACTTCAGTTCAAACCAAGATGCTGTGCAAAATAGAATCAATCAGTTAGTAGAGCTGGATGAAGTTAGAAGAAGAGCAGTTGAAAAGAGTATCAATAATCAAGACAAAGTAAAAAAGAATTTCCACAAGTCTTCAAAGCCTACATCTTTCCAGAAAGGAGACACAGTACTTTTATGGGGCAAAAGAAGAGAAAAAATGGGCAAGCATGGCAAGTTTGACAGTTTGTGGCTAGGACCCTTCATTATTTATGACATAACTCAGACCAATTCATTTCTCCTCAACAATATGGATGGAGAAAGGCTTACCTTGCAAGTAAATGGGCAACACTTGAAGTTGTTCTTCAACGAGAATATCTGATGCCCATAAGGGCATCTGGTGTATCAGGATATTCCTAAGCCTTTCCTTTTGCTTATTTTTTTCATTCTTTTATACATAGTGTAGCATATTTTTTGTATATTATTGTTGTATATAAATGTTTTTTGTATAAGTTTTCTATACTAACTTGTGTAGTAGTTGTAATTTATTATTTCATTTGGAAAATTTATACATGTGACTTACACATTTTTGGTGTTATGCAAAAACCAGAAGATTCTAGAGATCTCGCATGACTTCCTGCTTTACAAAGATCACATCAGTCACACGTCCCGCAGTTGGAGCCAGATGTTATCCAGTAAGTTGTACTTAGGGGATTTCCAGTGAGCCACTAAGGATTAGAACAAGTAAATTGTTCCTACTTAGTGCTCAAAATTTCCAAGGATTCATCAAGACCAAATGTTGGTCCCTTTGTAATTTTTACATATTCATACCCTGCGGGGATTTTGTAATAAATGATTTAGCATGACGAAAGTTATGTAAAAGGTTTGGCTTTCCTAGGACTTAGTTATCAATACTTTACTCTAAGGTGTTTTTTCCTTGGGAATTACATGTCGTTTTTTAATGACTTATAATTTTTGAGCTTTTCACCCACTCCTCCAAAGCTAGAGTAAATGTCTTGGTAAAAAAGCCTTAGGAGGTTATTAAAACCTAGGTGTCAATGTATATTACCATGCTAATCATTGTTTTTGAGTCATATGAACATGTATTAAGTCCTCCATAGGTTTTTTTTAATTTCCAGAAAAAATAATTTTTTTTCCGTTTTTTTAGGCTTATTTTTTATGAGTTAATTAAAAAAAATAAAAAAAGGCATAAAAGTGTGGTCTAGATTCCGATTGGGGCATGGGGTGCTCATTTTCTAACTCAAAGCATATATTTTACCTCTAGACACACTTTCCTAAGTTTTTAAGTGATTCATTTTTCACTTAATTAACTTTTAGTCAAAAAACCAAAAAAATGAGGAAATAAAAGAATTCGATAATTTCCAAAAAGTAAAAAAACATCCCGAAAATGAAATCTCTGAGTTGGCAAAGCTATTTGGAAATATTCCTAACCTTCCCGAAACATGTTGGAGCATTTCTCTCATGTGAAAGAGGCAACATGACATTACCAATTGGAGAGGGAACATTTCCCAAGAAATTTATGGAAAGAGTTGAAGTAAAGTGGAATGGGTTGGGTTTAGTTTTGGAATGAATCATTTTTGTATTAAATTATTTCCATTTTACAAGCTCACGCCAAGTTGGTGAATGCACCACCCTCTTCTTCTCTTTTTTACTATATAAGCAAAGGCTTTTGCTCTTCAATTGACATGAAGCAAGTAAACTCTGCTATTGTAATGATCATTATTTTTTCTGATTTTGAATAAACGTCAAGACTTTGGAGGTCCGAATGGTGTAAGATCTTGTTGATGTGAATGCTGCAATTAATCGAGGTGATATTTGGCTAAGCTATTGTTCATTTCTTACAAGTTTTGCAGATCTAACTTCTAGCTTAAAAATTCTTTATGGTTTATTGAGTAAACATTTAAATTATTAATTTGTTTACTTGTATTTGGTTATCTGAGATTAAGAAGCAAGATTTTGTAGTTGGTAATACTTGTGTTCTTCTAATTTCATTTGATTGAATGCACTAGATTGGATCTCACTTGTTCAAAGGTTGTGTGTAGCTTGCAGATTATCTCAGGTGAAGGAGAAGTGGGAGCTCGGTTGCATCCCTTCTTTCCTTCATTCTTTATCTTAAAGATCTAACACTTCTTGCATTTCAGGCACATCTATGTCTTCACAAAGATTCTAGCCAAGCTTGAGGGCTATTTCTTCATCCTTAAAAAATTAAATCTTTTTCTTGTTACCTTTAAAAGCAAGCTTAGATTTTTTCTTAGCTTGATTATTTAACTAGATCTAGAAGCATCTCTTTTTAACCATCGTAAGCTTAGATCTAGTGAATCTCTTAGTATTTGAAGTGGTTTAAATTCCTTCAACTTTCGCAAATACTAAGGTGTAAAATTTTGATTGTATCTCTATGCTAATCCACTAATTTATAAAATATTAGCTTGCTGGTTTTTGTATTTGTTGACAGGTCAAGAGGAAATGCTGGAGAAATTTTCAAGTTTTTAGCCTTCCAAAGCATCTCCAAATCCCCCCTCTTCAATCCCATTATTCCGGCAATTTATTTTAAGCCTTTTGGCCAAAGTATAAGGTCAAAAGGAAGCCCTTTATTTAATTATCAGCAGTGTAACAATTTAATAAAAGAGCAAGTGGGATTACGGCTCCCACACCCCTCTTCCCCGATTTGGGGGAAGACTATATATGTCCTTGAAGTGGGTTGGATTTTCTTGTTCGTTTAGATTAGATTTGATTACTTCAACTTTTAAATCAGTCAAGTTTATTTCAAGATTTACAAATTTTATTCAATGTAATCAAATACTAACCCGGCATTTATTTGCCGTAGTAATTAATCTCACAATTTTTTGTTCACACGAACACATAATCCGTCCTGAAGGGCTGTATCTCAACTTTACTCTGCTTTTAAAAATTGGAACAAACATTTGCCTCTTCCGTGTATGCTCTACCCCTCGCAGCTTTGTCTGACTCTTGGGGATATCAAAAGCGGAAGTGTGCATTAATTAATTACTCACATTTAATTTAATCAACTCACAATAATAAAATTAACATCCCCTAAACATTACGAAAATCCGGCGTAAACGATTTTAGATAAGTAGTGGGGAAATTCTTTAGGGAAAGCGGGAACAACTAGAAAGTGACTGTGGGGTCCCGTTAGGCTGCACCCTTGTGGTGTAGTGTTGAACACCCCCGCACAACTCCATCTAGCCCACATTTTCCCGTGCGTAGCCACTCTTCCCAAATTCTAGACATATTCCCAGTACCACTTGATATATCGAGAATCCCCTTCCTTTAATTATTCATCATTTTAATAATTAAAATTGACCAAGTACACGAGCAAAATATTTTCCTTGTTTTCAACAACATTCATCGTGTTGTGACCCCATATTGGCACCGGTTCAATTCTTGTACTCTCTATTTTGCTTATAGTCATATTGTGATTATTGATATATCTTGCAATGCTGTTGAATTTAGCTATATAATTTTGCATAGTGTCGTGTCAACAATTTATTTATTTCTACCTCCTTAAACAACCCAATCAATTGAAACAATTAAAACACTTAAGAACCTTAGAAACTCTTTTGGTAGGGACTACCCCCCTTGGCTTCATTAGGAGTTAAGCCTAAACGGAGGAGTCAGAATCAGATGACAGTACCTGACTCTAGACTTGCCCACAAGGACGCACCAAGCAGCTTGAAGATTTCTGCTGCGTTAACCCAGGTGCGTAAGAGGCGGCAACAGCCCACATTAGACTACAGGGGACTCCAGATGAACTAGTGTGGGCTTACAAAAGGCTGGAAGCTCTTACACAATTAAATTGGGATATCTCTCTATTTGCGGAGAGGATAATGATGATAAGATGTGGTGGTGAAAGAAACTTTGAAACATTCAAGCTCTGCCTAAGAGTATTCTGTTCATGTGGTTTGAACTTTATGATAAGGTGCTGATGTGGGTAGCCATGCTGACGTGGGAAGCCATCCAGAAGAGAAACACTTCGGAATGTGAATATTCAAACATTGTATATTGTGTAGAAAAATGTCAAATCTACTTTCCATTCATTCCTTTGTGATTACTCTTGTCAAGTATGGGCTGAGGTTGAAGGGTTGTTGGGTAAGAGAAATTTATGGAGCAAAGGGGCTGTGAATGATTGCTTTTGGGGTTGGTTTGTGATCAGAGATTTGAAGTGTTACAGGTCTATCACGTTTATTGTGATTTGGAGTATTTGGCTAGCACAGAACTCTTCCTTATTTGCTGAAAATATTTACCACCATTTCAAGTTGTTGCTCAGGTAAGGACTAGATTACAAGTTTATAAGATCTCCCTAAAGTCAAAGTTGCACACTCTGTTGTATCCCCTCCGATGGATGGAGAGATGGATTGGTGTTACTTCAAAGTTTAATGGTGCATGTCAAGGTCGAGATGCGACCTGTGGTATTGGATTTATTCTCCATTTGTCAGACTCCCATTTGGTTTCTTTTAAAGCGGGTCTGGGAAAGGGAACCAACAGTCTTGATGAATTTAAGGCTTTGTTTTTTGTTCTGAAAATGGCACAGGACAGAGAGATTACTCAACTGCAGGTTTTTGAGGACTCTCTTGGTTATAAACTGGATGAAGGATTTTACGCAAGTGTACAATATTTCTCTTTTGCCTCCAGGTCAGAAGATTAAGGATATCTCTTCTCTATTCCAACAAATCAGTTGCACTCATATTTATAGCGAGCTGAATGAAAAGGCTGATTTCCTTTCTAAAGAAGGTTTACAAATGCCTGAAAACCATTTCTCTTGGAACGAGGAAGTAGAGGGCTATTTGGTGGCCTCGAGATAATTGACTCTTTCTGATTTATAAATGGTTGAAGGTCATGTTTGATCTCTGTTATAATTGTGTAGAAGGATCTTAGTGAGTCTATTTCAGAGTTCTTAAAAGTTAAGATAGAAAGTGATTGTGGCTCTTTTTTGGTTGTTTAACGGACTTTGGTGAAACATTTTGGTCGGTTTGACAAAAGGATTCAGTTCCGTTTCTACATCAGTGCCAAGGGCACCTGAGGATTGTACTTTTGGTTCATCTTGAATAAAAAGTATGCCCTTTTCTTCTGAAGAAAAATATCTTTTACAAAAACAATAATAAAAAAAATTAAGGCCAACAACAATTTACGTAGGGAAATAAAGCATTCTCTCTCGTAATAAATGTTCACCTACTATTATTTCACTGGTATTTTGGAAATTCAGGCTTTGTGGCATCTCAATGCACAAAGCTGCTTCTCAAAATTATGATTTTATTGCAGTGACTTAATTTTAGAACTATTGCATCTTCATCGTTCCAATTTGGAAGCACTGGATAATCTGCTCAGATTTACTTTTGGCTTTGCCGGGAATGCCACACTGGCGGATCCTCCAAAAAAACACCATTTTCATTAAAAAAACATTAAAATGGATAAAATAAAAATAAAAAGGCCAAGTGCAAGGCCCTAAAACCCTAACTTTTGCCAATTAAATAGCCCCTTCCCCCATCATAAAACACAAAAATATAAGCTTCTGATAGCAGCGTGCATTTCTGAATTTGTGAGAGAAATATGGAGTAAAATATATTCAGAGTCTGAATTTTCAATGTTTCTAGTTCATAGTTTTTTTTGTAAAATATAACTCTTAATGAATATTTTACATCATGAGCTGAATAAAAAGAAAAAGATATATACACACAACCTCATACCCTCTTCTTGGGAGCCACTAAAACAGCTATAAAATCAGAGTAAGAATTCTAACAATTTGGCATCCTTAATCAGCAGAGCTTCTTTGGCTAGGAGTTGCATATGCACCTTGTCGTGCCATAATTGAGAAAACACATCCAATGAACTAACCTCATAGTTTTTTATATTTATATCTTTTATGTGTTGTTTCCACATGTTTAGATCATGACTTTTCAAAAAAAACTGACAGATCTATCCAAATCCATATCCATTTCCATGTAACTTAGTTTCTATCCTATGTATTTGCTTCTGGGGCAAATTTGGTTATCATCAGTAGCCATCTACAATAGCATACATTTCCTTTGGATTGGCATGTCAAAATTAAAACCATTGTTAGAGACATAAATTAGACTTTTTCACTAGGTTTGCATTTTCATAGAGATCGAAATTCTAATTGCCTACTCACTACATCACATGAATTCGTTTTACACCTTAAGGACAGGAATATATCTGTAAAATGATTTGCACATTTTGTTGTTAAAGAAATCAAATTGACGTTACTAAATGAAAGGAATGGAAGAGCTTACCGAAATAAGCTTCAGTTTCTTTGCAGCATCTGACATATTATTCCATAATTCTTTAAATGAATCAAGATGCCTATAACAAATATGAAAATAAAATCAATTGTTTGAACACTTAATAAGAAGGTCGACCATACAAACAAGTGATACTGAAATGGTTTGAGTTATACCCTGCACTTGTGTGTATCTCTATGGAATCAACATCGCCTCTATGGAGAAGCTCAGTAATAGCAGCACTGGTTCGAATGTATGCATTTGCTCCTGACAGAAAACTTCAGTAATATTTTAGTTCAAAGAGGGTTTTAAACTTCCGATCATGCGGAAAAGAAACATTAAACCTAAACTATGTGTGAATCATTCAAAATGAGAAACATATTCCAACCTAAGTCACATGACACGAGGACACGGGGCACGGAGGACACGAAAATACGAGTATTCGACACAAGACACGACGATCAAAAAAATAGGACACGGGGGACACATTTTATATATATATATATATATATATTATATATACATATATATTAAAAAAATACATAAAGATCTACATTTTTTAAAAACTAGAAATATATAGTATATACAATGTACATCAATCATAATATCATTCAATTGAAATTTGACAATGATGAATCAATAATAAAATTATCAATGAATCATGAACTTTGAAGTTTGAACCATAAACTGCATATTTGATATTTCTCACTAAACCACAAATCTCAAAATGTATTACATAGATATCGAGAGAATGCCACCGACAAATACAAAATAAAGTAGATACTACTTAGTACAAAGTCTAGTATCTACAATACTACTAGATACAAAATGAAAAAACTAAATAGCCATAGGTAAGAATATCATATGTCATCAATGGTACTAGCCATTGTCAATCATCCTCCTGCTCCTCCATGTCAAAATTAGCATTACTGCCGTAGCTCTTTTCCTCTATCCTCCTCTTCTATACCCCTTTTGACAGGATACATGTCCAGAATCAGGACACGTTCCTAGCAGGTGTCGGACACGTGCTGGAAAGTGTCCAGATTTTAGGACACGAAAATTTTGGTGTCGGACACGTATTAGGGCAAGTGTCGTGTCCGACACGTGGAATACGGGACACGAGCCCTATTTAGAAGTGTCCTATTACTTAGATTCCAACCTAACTAGTTCTTAAATATTTAATACACTACAAAGCAAAGACCTACGATGTCAGGGACGCAGAGCGGGAGCGAAGCAAAAAGCGAAATTTTCAAAAGCTTCCGAGGTGGGAGCGTTTTTGGGAGCGTTTTTTATATAATATATATTTTTATATATTTTGATGCATATATGTCAACAAAACCATGTAGAATGCTTAATTAGTTTCAAAAAGCATAAAAAGATGGATTAAACCAGTTACTAACTTACTATATAACATCAATCATCTAGGATTCTAGTAGTTATAAGTTTATAACTTATAGCATTGTCATCAAATGATCAATCATCAACCATTTTCAATTTTTCAATATATAACATTTGTCTTGACTCATGACTCATCAAAGTTTCAAACTGAGATCTCTTGTAACAAAAGTTACCAAACTATAACAGACAACATCAAGTGATCAACCATGAAAAGAAATGATTCACGAAGCACGTACTAATAAGTAATGACCAAAGCTCAAAATTTCAAAGTTTCAAACAATTATAATATGCTATTATGTAGTCAATAGTGCAAATTCTCAAGCAATGAAATTCAAAGGTAGGTTCAAGTTTCATATAATGTTTTCAAAATATTTTATAGAGTCATAGAGTCACCATAGAAATATTAAACCTAAAGATTCAATAGTTACAATTTGCAAAGTAATGAAAAACTAGAAAAAGACAAGCACTAATATTTCCTCTTTCCACGGGAAACTTCTAATTTATTTTCCCGTGATCTATGAGCACTGCTAACCTCCTCATCCTGAGTAGGTGGAACTGGTTGTGAACCGCGTCCAACAGCTACACGACCCCCACGAGAGGATGGAGGTTGTGAATATGGAGGAAAAACTGGTACAGGTGGGATAGGTCGAACACTACTACTAGCGGGTTGTGGCATCTATGTTGTTGCTGTTGTTACACGGTCACCATCATCATCACCCAAAAGTTCAGCTTCCAAGTGCTCTAAAACGATGGCTCCATCCTCCAAATTGTTCTCCTCCGGGTTTTTGTCCCAAGTGAGATATGTTTTATCGCTTTTGGCACGTTCACAATAATGAGACAACAACCTCAGGTTGTAGTGTACAAAAACCGAGCTTTCTGCTCGGTTTTCATTAAGGTTGTTTCTTTTCACACTGTGAATGAAGCTATAGGTGCTCCAACACCTCTCTGCAGAAGAACTATTGACCACCTGTGAAAGCCGGGGGAGACGCCCTCCTTGGAAGGAGTGGGTATTTTTAGTTCCTCAAACTGGGTATTGCTAGTTTCACATCCATTTGCCTAATCCTACACCTAGCAATCAATCGAAGTTTCTAATTTTACTTAATTTCACCATTTACCCCTAGATCCAATTTCTATGCTTAAAACCCTAGGGTTAAATGGGGCTTTTTACGTAGACACTCTTTTCCTCTTAGAAATTGTGCAAAACTCTAATTAACTATCAAACAAAGAGGTTTAATCAAGAATCCCTAGGTTGTCTATTTGCCTTCCTTATTTTTGGAGTTATCTTGGTTACAGGGACACCCCCTAGGCTTAGAATTTGTAGTAAATCTAAAGTGTCGGTATCCTTGACTAGCGTGACATCTGAGTTCTTTCAGGGGTCTTGGATATCGTAGGTCATGACTTTAGTTGTCTTTCCCCTCTGCCATCCTGGATAAGATCACCTAATGGGGCAACTACAAGATTCGTGATAATAGTACAGTCGTGACTTTGGGCCTTAAAAAATCAAATTTTTTTTAAAAACAGAAAAAGGCCTACACTAATAACAAAAAACTAACCTTAGTACTCATCAATAAGTTATAACATTAAATGGTAACATTAAATTCTTAAAGTAAAAGTGGTATTCTCCTTATCTTTCGTTCTCTATCCTTTTACTTAAATTTTTAATAGTACCATTAATTGTTTCAGTATGTTTGAGAGCGGCTCCAACCTCATCGGACTTCATATGCAAAAAGTAAAATTTTAGATCCCATTTAGAATTCAACAGAGTTAACAGTATTTAGGGTTTCAGGATTGCAACGTTTCCACTAGATTCTATCATATATGTGGGTAGGGGATTGGCATTTAATCAAGTGCATCAACCCCTCTATGTACCTTGATGTTGGTGATGCTAATTGTTTAACTCTTTTGTCATGACCTTAGTAAAAATGCACCCTTCACTCAAGCAAGATCACTCATTAGACATTGAAGTTTTTCTACCTTTTTTAATGCTTGGATTAGGAGGTTCCATCAAAATTATAGGGTGTCTACTATGCACAATTAGAGTATAGACTAGTAGTACCATATGATCAAATTGTAGACACTAGACTATAGTTATTGATTAGTACTATGCTTATTCTTGGACTCTAGGGGCCATTTAAAGCCTCTTTGTTGATATATTTTGGTTCAAAAATGAATTGCACTCGGTGCTATTTTTTCTATGTGCACCCATACTTGCTATATACATCAGAAACTTTGCATATTTGTGTATAATGGTTTGAATTCATATGAATACACATGAATATATATGTGTGTTTTTACAAAATTTGAATATTTTATGTAGTTTTTGATCGACCGTTTTTTTGGTCTGTTTTTTTTCGGTTTCGGTTCGATTCAAATTTTTGGGCTTTATTGATTCGATGACCGGTCCGGTCCTGATAACATTGATCCAAATATCTAGCCATGAAGAACCATGTAATACATCTGGAATTAATAATTTATTATTAATTTTGCTGGAAAAATACTTTAACTATTATTTTATTATTTTTGACAGAAAAGTCAAGAATAAAACATTTTATTTAATAAAATATGCTTAAGGGGAGACAAAAGTGGATATAGTTGTAAAAGAGTGTTTGTTGACCCACAAGAGAGAAAGACATGTGGTTGAAGCCACTGAGTGAGAACTCAAGATACATGAGGCATCATGCCCAAAAACAGGTCACAACTCCTAGTTGAGTGCTAAAGAGCAGGAGGCTCATAAATGACCAAGTCCTAGGCAAAATACTATATATTAGTATGTCCATGAGTAGCAGGAAGCTAGCATTGGACAGGGATTAAATCTGTGAATGCAAGAGATGACACATTGAAGGATTTTGCTCTTATGGTTCAACGAACAGGCTCGGGGGTTCTGGAGCAAGTAACTTGGCTGCTCTAGGAGTTGGTTGGGAGGAACATCTTCTCTACATTCGTTTTCCCAGCATTGGTGTCAAGTTCATAATTTATGTTTAAATGTTTGTAGAATGTGTTTTTAATTCTAGATCTGAAGAAGATTAAGTAGAACCTAGTTAGTATCAGTTAGCCTAATGATGCCATGCTTAAAATGTTTAGAATTTCGATTCCTTTCGAAATTTGAATTCTGCACATAAATAGATTGGACGTTTGTTTCTAATTAGTATCATGTATTTCTAAATTTAACTATCTATTTCCTGTTTGTATCGATTATTTCCAAAATCTTCCTTGGTTTGTATTTACGAAACTAAATGTAGACTGAATCTCTAATCATGCTAGAATTTATCTATTTTATCATATTTAAACCACAGTAAGGATTCCATAAAAACTTATAAGTATATACAGATAGAGTATGATCCAAATTCTTACACAAATAGAAGTTTTAGGATATAATCTTTTGTTTATAGTATAGATCTGTATTATTTAATATATACGAAAGGATTTCACTTTAATGAAATGAACAATTTTAAAAACTATAGGATTCCAATTAAAATATTCTAACAGAATAATGTTTACATAACTAATCATGAAAGTCTAAGCCAATAACCAAATCATTCTTGGATATAAATCACCGATCTACAATCATCCAACTAAGAGACTATATAAATCGTAGATTTATAATAATACAGCTATGAAATCACTTTCCGTTCTAGATTTTATGAAAACAAACATACGGATCGAAGATCCTAATTAGCATTGTTAACATCCACAAAGTATGCGCAGGATAGCTAAAAACAAATCAAATCAAATCTATCACTTTCACTGACTGTTATGCTAGCTATCACAGCTACATTCATGGCATCAAAAGCTCAGTCACAAAACTAGTATCAATTTCCATCCAACCAAAGCTATCATCGATAGTCGAGTCTTAAAACATAAATACTTTTAACTACCGCTTAAGAAATTACAAACCCTCAGGGTCATATTATTTTAATTTAATACAACAAACACAGTAAAGATAGGGACATAAGTCCACATCATGGCTACCCCAATTTACACAGAGGCAAAGCCTCGGTAGGGTATTCACATACAACCATCGTGTTCATCACACGATCACAACAATTACAAATATAAAAACAAAGGTAGTATTCCTCACGGCCGTAAGACCATCAACGATGGCCGCCGAATGATTTAACACCAACAGCAAATATATATATATATATATATATATATATATATATATAGAGAGAGAGAGAGAGAGAGAGAGAGAGAGAGAGAGAGAGAGAGAGAAACGATAATTGAATTGACACAGCCGAAGGCCGACACCCTTTTCTTTTAAACAACACACACACACACATATATATACATATTTTAAAGAGTGGTTGTAAGACCGGCTTCAATGGTTTCCACAGCAAAATAAATAACCAACGTTAAACAGTATGGGAATAAGACCAGTCAATGGCACCCAAACCCTGCCAGGGTATTGTTTAAAACATTACATTACAAGTGTCGTATTAATGGCTAAAGAGTCGGCACAAAACCAGCCCAAGAAGGGTTTTATAAAAAAAAACGTTTACGAATTCACAACTGAAACACTTATCTTATATTTCGATGTGGCTACCATTTGGAGCCCTCACAACCTCTGCCCAGCATGACCTGCAACCACGACATGGTTGGGTCAGTATGGGTCAAAATATTTAAAGAAAAACCAGAGTATAAACCAGGGATGAGTCGCATACATTACCTAGGCGTTTGGAAACACGGGCTTGGGAGGAGGTAACCCTGTCGCCTCCCTCTCTAGCGCTGAAACCTGCATTTTTTCCATTACAGTCAGAACAATCATCACATTGTAATTTTTTTTTAAACAAATAAAGAACTTGAAGTGGGACAAACCTCACCTTGGTGAAAGGGCAGAGAGGGCCAAGGGTTGGCTCCTCCAGAGCACCCTTATCCCTCCTTTGTTTGCATTACAAACAACAAGAAAAATCAGTCAGTTGTACTAGACATTTCAATACGAAATCAACAGTAGCAAACTTCTTTTGAAAAATTAAAACCCTTACCTGTACAGACAGTGTGATAAGCGAGGTGGTGGCAAGGCACGTTCTGCTCTGCAGTCTGCCATGGAAGCCGAAGAAGCTCCTTTAAACACCTCGAGAAGGACAAAAGCAGAGTACTGTTAACACTTGCCTAAAAACTAGGACCGACACTTAGCAAACAAAATCAAAGCTCGACGGCCTTGCTGGCCACACAAAGGTCAAAACAAGCTCTTTCCTCCATTGAAGCCCGGGAAGAGCCTTCGGCTCATGCCGACTACATAAAGAGGCAAGAACCACCTATACAAATTCACCACGACCAGAGCTCGGCTCTGTGTTTTTTTTCACCAAACCAAACTTACAAATGAGGTTCTGCACAAACAGGCACATTAAACCGGTCTAAAAACCCTAGCTCGCATCTTCATAGATGGACGGTGGAGGGAGCACCACGTAGCCAAGTAAAGGACCTAGTTGTGCTGTCAACTCGCAGCCAGGTCATGTGTTAATTCCAAGGTCAACCAAGGGCAGCACTTTAACTATCAACAGTAGCAATCATTAAAACCTTAATCACAATCACCCTTGGGTCATAACCTATGCCGAGAACCTTCGTGGTGATAGGACTATGGCATGTAATGCCTTTGTGGACTATGCCAAGGTCCACACCCTTTTTACGCTATAACCATAGTGTTATACATATTGCTAAGATCACCGAGTTATCCTATCACCATAGTGCTAGGTTATGCCAAGGCCATCGAAATATTATTACAACCACAGCATACTACTATGCATTAAGAGCATCAAATTACATTGCAAGCATCGTATTGTTTCATGCCATAAATCTTTAAATAATTTGCAGTCATCATATAACCATATGATATGGTATATAAACCATAAACATCAAGGACCATAAAGAAAGTGCATTTAGGCCAAACCATGTAGTCTCATGCCAAGTATAAAGTCATAAACCCTCACTTTTATTTATATAACAAGAGGTCACCGTATGGAGGAACCATATGCCTTACAAACCCTAAGCACCTTACGCATAAGGGCAGGTCATTACACAGCATAGTCTAAACTATGGTAAGGCCAAGGCCTTTAAATTACATTGCATCTTTTGGGCTGGGGTCAAGACCACGGGCAGTCTCCCACGCCTTAGGCTAGTTTCAGCGTAACACAAAACAAAAAGAATAAACATTAAAGAACAAATAAAAACGAAATACATCACATGCGTAAGACATGGCTGGAGGCTCCATGAGGAGCTAGCCACTGTCAGAACTCAGTAAAACCTGTCGTAAACAAACAGAATAAACATATTAAAATTCGCAGAAATAAATCATAGAAATCCGCTAAGTATAGAAGTAATGCATGTAAAAAAAATAAGTTATTTGCAATTGCTAGGTGTGTTACAAACCACAAGCTCAATCCCTGAAAAAAAATTCACAAGTGATGTGACGAAAATCACACATGTGATCCTCATACAATATGAAGGATAAAACATTCAAAGGAATCTTTGCTACACATTTATGAGGGACATACTTCTTGGAGGTCAAACCCATATTAATCCACAAATTGATGGAGGCATCCACCTTGTTGAGGTTTTATTTCACATCTATTCACACATCATGGATGGGATGTCTCACATGTGAAGGGTTTGTTGCACATATATTGAGGATTATTAGTGGGATGTTTTCACTTGGAGAACTTTAAGGAGGTTGTTGGTGTTTGTTGACATGGTCAACTACCTTGGAGAATATTGTTCTCACATATATATTGTAGTTGGGCTACTATGAGGCAGCATATGGATCTTCTCTTTATTCTCTGAGCCAGACATATTGATGTGGATACAGTATGGATCATTATTACAGCATGAGCCATTCAAAGCCTTTGTTCAGTAGCAGATGCAGAGTATTTCCTTGCCAAGACTTAGATCCCCTTGTCCATTGAGATGACTTTAGTGGTAACTTAGTTCATTCGAGCAGAGCAGCAGATATGGTACACAGTTCACAAATGGGCATAGCAGATAGAGACGTGTATTTGGTGAGATCAGGTATTATTGCTTCTTGGTTGGATTTTTCTCTCTAATGTATACTAACACCTTTGATTTGTTATGATATGATGATTATGGTGACCTATGCTTATATTATATGGTCTACTGATGACTAACTTGTGCTGAGAATGATTAGAGGATCTGATGTTGAAGACCATTGCTTATGCCATGCTTTACACAAATTTTAAAATAGTGTTATGCTGGTTCCATGTATCACTTGTCCTCATCCATCCAGTTTCATCCATGATTGTTATTTCCCGTGACTTATGATTGATTGAGACCTATGAGATTGAAGATCATCTTCCCCACTTTGACCCCTATGAATGATGGATCTCGTGTTGTTTTATGTCTCAGCTCTGAGTTGTGCAACAAAACTTGTCGACGCCTTGATCCTTCTGGACCAGGAGAACCCGCTGGTGTTGGTTCCTGGGCTTAGGTGAGTTGGGTTATGAATCCTTCACCTCTCTGGTCGATTGCCCTCGATGTTTGGTTGTGACAGTGGATATTCCCCCCTAGTTTCCCGAAGAGTGTCAACTAAAACTTGAAGCACTATGTCTACCATCATTAGATGCATTATGTGTTATATGCTATATACTATGAAATGCAAGCTATCAAATAAAGTTGCAGACTGTGTCCTTAGACACAACTCAAAAAAGGCTATGAAATGAAATTGTTGAAGGCCCAAATAATGCAGTGGATAAATAAATGTTAAATCTAAAGACTATTGGGCATCTTATCTAGAAATGTAATGATTAATTCCTCATGAAGCCTGCGGGTTTTGATGTGAGATGGAGTAAGGGACGGCTAATTTTAAGTATCACCTAGCATCTCTTCACTACAGTTTCTTATGTACTCAACGCAAGGGTCTTGTTATCACATATACATTTTGCAGCTGGGATACCATGATGCAGCATACAGAGTGGTCTCCTATTCTACTCTGGGATATTTTTCACATGGGGTATTAGCATGGATCTTTACAGCTTCAGTCAGTTCAGAGCCTTGTTCATCAGATATTCCTTGTCAAGACTGAGATTCAGGAGTCCATTGAGATGCTTTCGGTGATGATCTAGTTCATTGTAGCAGAGCAGTAGATCAGAGTTGGTACACACAATATAGGGGGGCTTATCAGTTGGAGACAGGTATATTTGGTGAGATCAGGTATACACTTCTTTGGTTTGACTTTTCTCTATGATGTATGACAGTTACCCATGCCTATCAGGTTAGGATAATTACGGTGACGTATGCTCATATCTATTGTTGCTTTAACCTGTGTTATGATTATTCAAGGGACTTGATGTGAAGACTATTGCTTATGCCATGCTTGTACAAATTGTAAACCTTAGTGCTAGGTTGGTTCCATTTATCACCTGTCCCCATCCATCCAGTGTCATCCATTGTAAACTTATCCTATGACTTAGACTGTTTGAGACTTAAGAGATTGAAGATCTTTTCCCCATTTTGACCTCTATGCATGATGGATCCCATGTTGTTTTGTGTCTCGGATCTAAGTTGTGCGACAAAACTTGTCGAATCCTTGATCCTTCGAGGCCAAGAAAACCCGCTGGTGTTGGTTCTTGAGCTTAACCGAGTTGGGTTTTGAAGCCTTGACCTCTCTGGTCGATTGCCCCTGATGTTTGGTCCTGACTGTGGATATTCCCCCTAGTTGTCCGGGAAGTCGTCAGCTAAAACTTGAAGCAATATGTCTACCGTCATTACATGCATTATCAACTATATGTTATATACTGTGAAATGCAAATCCTGCAAATGAAATTGCAAAATTGTGTCTTTAGACACAAATCAAAAACGGTGTAAAGTGAAAGTGTTAAGAAAGGTGGAGTAAGTAGCTGGATGGTAAGTCGCTCTTGTAATGACGGTGTGACCCGTGTTCGATTCTCTCGAAGGCATTTCTCACTTGAATGGGAGTGCGGTTTGGTGAATGGGCATGTTTAGGGTGCATTGCATTGTAGGAGCATGAACCGGAATACGAACCCCCACCTTTTGTCAATGAAGTGGGACCCGAACGGTGGGGGAAGGTGGTTTTCACCCAGCCCACCATGGATCAAATCCCATCGAGACATGGCCCGCTGTGATAAGGCTCAAAGGGTAGACACCCCCTGGATAGGCTACCGCCCCTTGTCGGGATTGGAGTCGGGACGTCTCGGCCCTTGCTGAGTCACAAGTTTCTGGTATATCCTGGCTTACGGGCTGTCGGTTTATACCTAGGGGGTTATAGTGGCAGCCGGCGCATTTGATCCTGGGCCTGGCCCAGACAATTCCGACGAGTTACCGATTCCCCTACTTAAAAAAAAAAAAGTGAAAGTGTTAAGGGAACAAATAAAGCAAAGGATAAACAAATGCTAAATCTAAAGATTGTTGGCCATCTAATTCAAATGTAATGATTAATTCCTCATGGAGCCTACGGATTTCGATGTGAGATGGAGTAAGGGACAACTAATTCTAAGTGTCCCCTAGGATCTCTTCACTACAGTTTCTTGTGTACTCAATGGAAGGGTCCTAGAAAAGATCCTCACGGAGCTTGATCTTTAGCTTGCATGTGAGTCGTAGACATGATTGTTAAGGTTGAATGGACACTTTCCAGATCAGCTCATCCACCTATGAGACATCGCCATTCCCTATTTTTCAGTCTATCATACATATGTCACTTTGGTTGTGTGTACTTGTCATTATTCGGATAGATCACAAAGTCAAAGTCCGTCCAAAGTCATTTCCCTTTTGCCTCAACCTTTGTTGTCCATCCTCACCCAGCAATAGCATATTGTTTACCCTTTGTAAGTATGGCATGGACAAGCAGACTTCTAGAAAAGTTCGAAGATTCTTCAAAAACACAAGTACATCTTGCTATTATTATTATTATTAGTCGCCATGATTATGAATAGCTAATTTAAAACTTGGTTTAGGTATACATTATTGGAGCATTTCTTACGCTAGATGCCTACAGGATCATATGGATATAGTTTCTCACTTTCAGTTTGGGAACTTTAACCTGGTCAACCTAGTTGACCAAGTCAAGCACGGTTCCCAAGGCAGTGACTCAAAATACAACATGGTCTATATTTGTTCTAGACATGCCCAGGACAAATCTAAGTTGCACGAAACAAAGAAACGGAGACGAAATGGGGAAACGTGGAAACGTTGGAAACGCAACCCCCCCAAATTTTGGAAACGGGGGAACGCGGTATATATATATATGAGCAAGGACAAAATTATTATAGAACATAAACCATAAATTATTGATTACATTTAGCTACAAGCAACATTGCCAATGATAAATGATAAATGCTACATATAAAATTTAAATCATACATGTAACATTACAGTTTACTCATGGACCCAAGTCTTTATCATTTCATTCATGCAAGTAGTAATATCAAAAAACAACCTTTGTAAACGAAGCTATTTAGTATATATCCAAAATTAGCCTTTATGTATGAGGCTACAAGTACAATGTATCAAACTATGAACAATGAACATACTAACATAGAAATAAAACTAAAACATGAGCTCAGACTAATTGTCATCCTCATCTTCATAGTCTCCTTAAAAATAGAACAAAAAGCATGCTCAACAACAAAAATGTAAAGCGGAAGAAGTATTTCCAATTCCACTTCTAGGTTCCTCAATACNCGCTTGTGTGAGGAGAGAATGAAGTGATGTTCCCCTTTATAACTTTCTTCAATCTAATTAGAAACATCTAGAATTAAATTTTATTTTAAAATTTAATGTGTTAACCGTTAATTACTGAAATTTTGGGCAGAAAGAGACTTTACTAGCCAGTTTTTTAAGTAATAGGCTTTTATTTGATGGGAAACGCGATGGAAACACATTTTCGTCCGTACGAACGAGTTTCTCGTACAGGAAACATGTTTCATACACACGGAAACGAGTTTCCGTCAAGTACCATGCGCGTTTTCGATTTTCCGCAAGTTTCCGAGGGTGAAACGGGTGCCAGACTCGAGTTTCTTGCAACTTAGGGACAAATACTGCGGTTTTAGTTTTGAGAGTTTGGCCCCGATTCTCCTAAAAAGTGATTATTATCACTTAATTATTGGCCAAATGATCAAATTTTATTACAGATGGCAGTATGTTGGGTTCTCCTAGAGTAGTGCAGTGTTCCATGGGGTATGAGTAGTCACTTATACCATTCTTATGTCTCCAAATCATCCAGAGTAGTCAGTTTGCCCCAGTTTGCACCCTGGACATAGTTATGGTGGATTTATCATTTTCCAGAGGTTGTACCAGCAAAAATTGAACTAGAGAAATCACTGAAAAAATCGAGTTGGCCTCCTTGGTCAATGAAATGGCTTGGAATTTCAATAGATGAAGCTTTTCAGCATACCGGACAGTCCTCCGACAATTTTCAGTCAGCAGATGTCCGGATTATTTTATATTGGCTCAGCCAGTAAGGAAATCTCCCCAAGGGGCACCCCTTCAACTTGGCCATTGATGTATTTCATGGTGATATCATGTGTAATGAAGTTGTAAAGGGGCCTAGGGTGAATTAAGCCCTTAGTGACCCCCTCCTATGTGCTATCATGTCAGATCTTATGTTATATTGTGACTTTCACTTAGGATAGGCGTCCTTGAGCAAAGTGTGCCCCCTGTTTGACTTAGTCACTTGATCCATGTGTTGAGTTATGTATTGTTGATCTCCACTATTGATGATGTTTTAATCTCAACCATTGGATGTAAAAGTAAGTTAGGGTTTACGTCTCTCTCAAACTATTTAAGAGAGGTGACCCCCCCCCCATTGTATTCATGAGCTTTGGCACCAGAATTTGAATAAAGAGAATTTTGTCTGGGATTATTCTCCTGTGTATCGTGTACATGATTTGATGATCTAATGACTGGCATTGCTACTTTTCTATACTGAGTCTCATTTGGAATACATCTTGCATATTTTTTCTTTGCTCGCGTCATCTATGGGAAAGGAGGCGCGCTAGGAGAGAGAGAGAACGCTTCTGTGGGGGAACTCACCATCGTCCCGACTCTTGGGTGTCCGGATCAAGGAGTTTTTCTTTCTTGATAATTTCTTACTTCCGATCTTTTCCTTATTTTGCAGATCTCATTCTCTTTCCTTATCATTTGATGTTTCATTGATCTGGCAGGTTGATGGAGGCACTAGGGTGACTGGTTGTTGCTTAACTACAACAAGATCTTCTCCGAAAAGACACATTTTGATGGGAAAGTGGCATTCTTCATCATTTCTAAAGTCATCTACAAGATCCAGGTATGTCTCGCAGGTAATTTCTCCTTCTTTTATTTTCTACATGCATTTCCCATCACTTCCATAATCTTAAAACCCTCATTTCGTAGATCTGTAGGTTCTGGTTTGCAGCGACCTATAAAAACTAAAACCCACTTTGGAATAAACATAAAACCCCTAAGTTTAAATTTTCATCATCATCGGACTCCATTTTCCCATCCTAAGCACTGGCCTGCTTCCTAGGGAAAAACGCCCTCCTTGGGAGTGGGTATTTCAAAAACCGCAAACTGGGTATTGTTGGTTTTTCTTTTATTTGCCTAATAGTACGTCCAGCAATTTGTTGAGTATCCAATTTCATTAAATTTCATCGTTTTGCCCTAGATCCAATTTCTACATAAAACCCTACGGTAAAATTGGGGCTTTTCACCTGAATGCTCGAAATCTCTTGGTAATCGTTCTAAACTATAATTAAACATCCTACTAAGAGATGCCACCAAGTTTCCCTCGGTCATCTACTCATTTTCCTTATTTTAGGGTTTCTTGGTCACAGGGACGCCCCCTGGGCTCTGTATTTTCACTAAGTCAAAAGCGTCGATATCCTTGACTGGTGTGACATCCGAGTTCTTTCGGAAGTCTTGGATATTGTAGGTCGCGACTTTAGTTGTCTTTCCTCTGTCGTCCTGAATAGGATCATCTCACGAGGAAACTACAAGATTTGTGATAACAGGGCCTAGAAAAGATCTTCACGGAGCTTGATTATTAGCTTGGATGTGAGTCATAGACATGTTAAAGTTGAATGGACTCTTTTCAGATCAACTCATCCACTTGTGAGACACCACCATTCTGTATTGTTTATCTATCATGCATATGTCACTGTGGTTGTGTGTATTTGTCATCATTCAGAGAGATCATATGGTTAAAGTCTATTAGAAGTCGTTACCCTTTTTCCTTAGCCTTGTTTTCCATCTTCACCCAGCATTAGAAAATTGGTTAAATTTTGTAAGTATGGCATATGCAAGGGACTTCCAAAAGATTCAACTAATTATTATTATTTATTATTATGATTTTATTATTATTATTATTATTATTATTATTATTGTCACCATGATTCTAATTAGCATGATTTAAGTTGGGTTTTAATATACATCTTGGAGCAGTTCTTACCTTGAATGCATGTAGGTTCAGTTATTTTCAATATCTCACCTTCAGTTTGGGTACTTTGACCAAGTCAAACACGGTTCCCAAGACAGTGACTACAAAAATTGGCAGTGCTTATATTTGTTCCGCACATGCCCAAGACCAATACTGCAGTCTCAGCTTTCAAATTTTGGCCCCAGTTTTCATGATCAGTGATTATCATCACTTTATTATGGTCATATCACATTTTTTTTATTACAGACTGCAGATCAAAATGGTTTTCCTAGGGCGCCACAGTGTCCCAAGGGGTATGAGTAGTCACTTGTACCTTTCTACCATGTCTCCAGACACTTCTATGCAGTCTGTTTTCCCCAGTTCTTATCCTAAAAGAAGTTATGATGATTTTTATTATTTTTAGAGGATGTACCACTACAAAATGAACTAGGAAAGTCACTAAGGAAATCGATTTGGCTTGTGTGATCAAGGAAATCGCAAGGGAATTATTCTAGATGGTTTATTATGGCTCTCTGGACATTTCTACATCAGTTGCAGTCAATTTCATGTTCTGAATATTTTATTTGGCTCTCCCAATGAGGGCATCCCCCATGGGGCGCCTCTCACTTTGGTTATTGGATGTATTTCATTTTTATATCTTATATTATGATGTTATATCGAACCTGGGGTGAATTATGTCCCCAAGGCACCCCTTTTGATGTATTACCATGTTATATCATTGGCACTTTGATGTATAACGTCTTATTAAGACGTCCTTGGGAAAACGTGCACCCCATTTGACTTAGTCACTATGATCCATGTAAAAGTGATATCCACCGTTGATGATGTTATAATCTCAACTGTTGGATGATAGTTAGTTGAAAAGTGGACACTCTCTTGATCTATTTAAGAGATGTGATCCCCCCATTGTATCCCATCGATAATTTTGGTTTTTGGCTAATTGGAATAGAGAAAATTCTTTTGTGAGAAATACTTGTGTTCTTGTGGATTAAATGTCAGTAATTGTGATTGAAACTACTTTTCCTTTGCACTAAAAGATCTTTGGGAAGAATCTAGCATATTTTTTGTGCTAAGTTGCACGAAACGGGGAAACCGGGACGAGTTTCCGAAACGGGGACGCGTTGGAAACGTGACCCCCCAAAATTTAGGAAACAGGGAAACACGATATATATATATATATATATTATCTATAGATTAAATTCAACATCACATTTAACATTTTTACTCATAATTTCATAAGTGATTCCATAATGCAAGTACTAAGTAGTAATATCCAAAAACAACACAAAGATTTTACCCATAAACGATTCCATAATGCAAGTGGAAATAGCCAAAAAAACAACCTTCAAAATGAGGCTAAGCCGCTACTACATATATATCCAAATTCCAAAATCAGCCTTTATATACAAGGCTACAAGTACAACACTACATCAACATGAACAATGAAAATATGAAGAAAACATGAGTTGAAGCCCAACGACTAATAGTCATCATGCTCGGGCTCATCTTCATACTCCTCAAAAATAGAACAAGAAGCCACCATGAGCCAATGAAGAAATCCATGAGAGAAATGTTGAGCCGTGTGGGAAAAATGGGCATTGGGTGTTATTTTATAATAAACCCAAGCCTTGAAGAACTTTCCGGAAGCCTCTAAGCACCTAGTCGGTGAAGGAAAAACCCCAAAAAAATACGTGTTTTAGCGGACTGATAGAGTAAATGCCACTTTTTGGGCAAAAACGATTTGGAAACGGATTTCCTTCTAAAGGAAACCCGTTTCTTTAATGGGAAACAACCCCTCACTCTCGAAAACGAGTTTCCTTGCCGTACGGTACAGGTTTCCAAGTTTCCGTACGGAAACGGGTTGGGGACGTGGGAGGGGGCACGTTTCCTGCCACATAGTTTTTGTGGATTATTATTTTATTGCAAGTAGAGAGGACGTCTTGGGAGAGGCGCATCATTTAAGGAGACCCACTATTTGTTTCTTTTTCAAATTTGTTCCGAACAGGGAGTGATTTTGTCTATGACCAATTTTTTCTCTTATCTGTTATCTCTCGTTTGCAGTAGTTCATTTTTCTTTCCAATCTGATTGAGCTCTTCTTGGCTTGGCAGGAAGAGGGGCGCAATTCTCCACTTGGGCGTTTATCTGGATCTTCAACAAAACTTTCATTTGATCTTTGCGGAAGTAATCCTCACCTTTTCGGCATTCATCTACGATTTCCAGGTAGGTTTTCATAAGGTACGTTCCTCTATCTCCATTATTTCAATCCACCCGGGCTTAATAAAACTAAAAACCCAAATCTTAAAACCCTCGTCCTTTAGATTTATAGGTTCTAGTTTGCGGTAGTTTATAAAAATTAAAATCCACTTTGGAATAACTATAAAACCCCTAGGTTTAAAATTTCACGATCATCGGACTCCATTTGCCCATTCAACACATCGGTCTACCTTTTAGGGGGAGACACCCTCCTTGGGAGGAGTGGGTATTTTCAGTTCCCCAAACTGGGTATTGCTAGTTTCACCTCCAATTGTCTAATCTTGCACCTAGCAATTAATCTGAGAGTCTAATTTTGTCCAGTTTCACCATTTACCCCTACCCTAGGGTAAATTTGGGGCTTTTCACACGGACACTCATCTTCTCTTTGTAATTGTGCCAAACTCTAATTAACTACCCTACTCAGAGATTTAATCAAGTTTCCCTCGGTTGTACACTTGCAATCCTTATTTATAGGGTTATCTTGGTTATAGGGACATCCCCTAGGCTTAGTATTTTCATTGAGTCTAAAGTGTCGGAATCCTTGACTGATGTGACATCTGAGTTCTTTTAGAGGTCCTGGATATCGTAGGTCGCGACTTTAGTCGCATTCCCCCTCTGCCATCCTGGATAGGATCACTTTACGGAGCACTACAAGATTCATGATAACAAATACATATCCACTCTCACTATTTTATTCATTGTTTGACTTGCCATGAGAGTTGGTTAGGAGCTACTATTATTTTATTTGTTTTCCTTGGAGGAAAAGCAGATCTAAACCACTCTTTTGTTATTCTAAGAAAAGATGTTCAGCAAATATTGGATCTAGGAGAACAGATGATATTTTATTGTAAAAAAAGATGGAGCTACAAGTCTATAATAGAATAACTATTTCCATTCATCTTTCATGGTTGGATTTGTGGGAGAGCTCCTCTCCTGAGCTTCATTGAATATCTTGTAAAGGTTAATAGAAAGTTAAGGGTTCAAACTAAGTGTGGCTTCATGTTTCTCCATATTGATGAATGTAGTGTTGCTGGAAACTATACAAATAATTATGCTGCCAATAAGGACTTTAAGTAGGCTGCCAGCTGTTAAAGAAGGAGGATTCAACAAGGCAATCAGTTGATCTCTCTTGCTGTTCTTAGTTTCAGGTCGAATCATTGTGTCACATTGAAAGGTTTTTATGATGTATTTCTAACTTGTAATAAGATCACACCTTGTTTTCCTAGCATGTGCATAAGTGCAGTACCCCCAAAAAGACCCATATAACTCTTGTTTCCAGCAATAATCATTTATCATTTACAGGTGAAAGGTTGTCTGTTGTAACACCACTTCTCATTGTCCCCATTCATCCTTTTTAGCCCTCTTGACTCTCTTAATGACTCCATTTCCCAATCTTGATAGGCATTGGTCTCAGTCCTTCCATCACCTTTATATTTCCTATACTATAATAGCAATTGTTTTGCTAGAGTTAACTCTCTATTTCACCTTGAGGATCCATTTCCTAACTTAGCAATCATATCTTAAGGACACCCCCCTTGTGCCAAAGGAGTGTCAACCTTAAGCGAGAAAAGGGTAGTGTGGTGACATTGGCTCCCTTCTTGAGTTGCCCATTGTCTTGCACTGCTTTTGGACTTTCTAGTTTAAGTGCAACATATATCGGTAACACCCTCAATTTGTTGAAGAAGAGTAATTGGATAATGGCATTTGCATAACCTATTAGGAATGTAAAACAAAAAATTTGAGTCCAAGTGATGCTGACTGAAGAAAGAGGATATTGTTTTGCTTGACCTCACAACAGTGGCATTATTTAGTTAATTTTGACCTGGCAATACAGAGCAATTATTTTTGACCCAGGATTACTGTCTTAGATAGATCCACTGTATCTTCATATTAGTGGATTGAAATGCAGAAGACCAAAAGTTCCATTCCCCCTTGAAACAATCAGAACTTCATCTCATAGATCAATTGCCTTAATATTAGTTCTTGAAATTCAGAAGATGAAAAAAATTACAATTTCAAAATTTCATTTATTAGAAATCAGGAACAAGTGTGTTGTAATGGTATAACATCTTCAAGGCAACTAATAAATGAGACAAGAATGAACTGAGCTCACTAATCTTGTCGTAAGGACAAACTGGAAGACAACGGCCACAGCCATAGCAGCGTTCACTAATTACTCCCCCCTAAACATAAGAAAGCAGACACCTTAGCCAGCAACCACAATGTTGAATATGAAACAACTAAGATGGAACATTGCCAATTGAAACAAAAATCTATGCTAGTCAACCTTCCAACAGCGTTGGCTTTGAGAAACACCTGAAACTTAGCAAGAGATGCAGCATTAAAAGGCACGTTGCTGTGAACAGTTGCACTTTCAAATTTTATTGCATCAGCAGGACAAACTTTTTCACATGGTCTTGAACAGTCCACTGGACAATCTTCTGGATTGAATTCTGTAGAGGGAAAAATTTTAAGGTTTTGAGTTAAAAATAAAAACATGTCAAGCAAGAAGAGGAAGAAGGGAAACAATGGCATAAGAGAGCAAAACTTTTCCATCTGTAACTATAGATGTTCAAGAGGCATAAAGTTCTATAAACCAACAAATATCATAAACAGGACACTAGTAGAAAATGAAAAGAATAATTAGTGGCATGAGAGGATTATATATACTTAAAAAAATTGCATAAAATATAATCCATGGGCCAAACCATAATTACAAAAAAAATTCCACCATATCAATTGAATATAATTCTTGGTAAGTTCACCCCCTTTAAAGTACAAAGATTATGTCTAGAAATTATCCCTTCATAGGTCATCTCAACATGCTTAAGTAAGTGCCATGTGTGACTTGTACTGCAGTGTAGTTAGGTTGGCCCTGTCCAATTCTATGCATCATAGCACTGCACCTATATCGGCCTATCTTTCTTACAGAAATGTCATTTTTTAATGCAAGTCGGTCCTTTACCATAATAAAGATGCACAATATAAATTCTATCTTCATAACCATTGTCCCGCTTATGGTCATGACTCATATCATTGCCCCTGCCCCTAGGAGATTCATTTTCCTAAATGAGGTCAAATTGTTAGGAACTAGAAATACTAAAATCTCAGACCAAACTAGGAAAAAGAACTCGTCATATAAAAGATACTAGAATATTCAAATTTTAAGAAAGAATTATATATTCATATGCATCAATGTAAATCCAAACCGAAGACAACAAATATGAAAGTTTGCTCATGTTATTGCATGTAAGGGTGCACAATATAAATTCTATCTTCATAACCATTCTCCCGCTTATGGTCATGACTCATATCATTGCCCCTGCCCCTACGAGATTCATTTTCCTAAATGAGGTCAAATTCTTAGGAACTAGAAATACTAAAATCTCAGACCAAACTTGGAAAAAGAACTGATCATATAAAAGATACTAGAATATTCAAATTTTAAGAAAGAATTATATATTCATATGCATCAATGTAAATCCAAACCGAAGACAACAAATATGAAAGTTTGCTCATGTTATTGCATGTAAGGGTGAACATAGAAAAACGGCACCAAGTGCGATATCTATTTGATTTTGAACCAAAATACATAAAGACTAAAGCTGTAAATGGCCTCTATAGTCCAAAATAATCATTCTACAACATATCATTAAAATCATCCTCTAGATCAGGATCCTCATCAAAATCCTATGCCTCGTCTGCTTGCCTCGGTACTCCAAGCGCATCACAACAGCTTGGAACCAATGGTGTTGTAAATGGATCCAAGTCCATCTAGCCCAAGTCATCAGATACAAACAATGTTGGCGGACTCTCCAAGATCCATACTGAAGAGGGGTCAATATCCTACAAGACAATAGGGTCTGGATTCTGTATAAAGTCTTTTGATCAGCATTGCACCTTAGTCAATGGTTGTACATGAAGAATAAATCATTGATTGCTGTTCCAAATAGTTTCTCTTTTTTGTGTATGAACTTAAAGATGGACGAGTTGTGCTTACCCTTGGAAGCCCCTTTAAGAGAGGGTTTACGATAGTTACACCTTTTATAAAAGAACCAGTCCTAGTTCACTTTTTTTCCAGAACTATCCCAGTTTTCAACCAAATTGATCTGAATTGGTCAATCCAAACTAGTTTCGATAACATTGTTTAAGCTGTTGATGTTGAAACTTGAAAGGAGTTAAAGATCGATTAAGTCCTTGACTGCAAGTCCTAGTGGAGATAAGTTCTGTTAACCCCCATTTTGTATGGGTGTCCACATGTGATTCTAATCACACTCTTCAAGGGGTGACATTGTCATGATTGTGGAATCCTAGGCATGCTAGTGTAAGAGGAGAGGCCTTAGTCCTTGATTCTGGGCAACAAATGACCCTAATCTTGGATGGTAAAAGCATCAAAAGGTCAACATTCTGGTAATGACTTGGCCATATTCTGCCTTTCAAACAGCACTGGGAGCCAACTCCAGTCACTGCTGAGTAGTATTGTGGATGAGGTAACACCTAACCAACATTCTAGGCATTGTAGCAGTCGTAAAAAGGCATAAAACAGCAGATCTGGGTTGATTTCAGACCATAAGTAGCCATGGAACACAAATGATGGCTGTTCTGACCTTGAATCAGTAATAAAAAAAGGTATTTTCCAATTCTGGGCATGTTATTGGCAGTTCTGTGCATCTCTAAGCATCAACAAGCAAATCTGGGCACTCTCTCATCTCATAACAGCAGTTAAGAGGTCATGTCAGTAGATCTGGGCATCATCTAGCAGCATGTGCATGAAAAGGGGAAGTCTGTGGGTAAAAGACAGCATAAGAAGTAAGCCTGTGCATGTAACAGCAATAAGAAACAAAGGATCTCCCAGTTCTGTGCATCTTTTAACCATCAAGTAGCATTAAAACCTTGTCACTTTGAATTTTGTGCACCAAAACAGCAGTGAATCACATTATTTCCAGGCCTGTGCATATTTTAGCCTCTTAAACAATAGTGAAAGGCACTTTTGCCCAAATCTGGGTACATTTTGAGCAGTTTAGGGTGCTGTCTTATGAAACAGCAGCCCTAAAGCAGTCTTTTTGTGTGATGGAAGGTGCCAGACAGCTGTAGTAACAAGCAAATAAGGCTGACGTCCTATAGCAACAGCCCTAAAGGGGGCTCTTCTGTGTTGAAAAATGTTAGATCAGTCCACTGTCAGCCAGCGGTCAGCTCTTTGAAAGTTTCATGGCAGTTTAGGGCCTTTTCATGGAAGTCACCTGTATTGTTCCATACTTGTCATCTTTTGATTGTCCCTTTGAAGCACCACTCCTCTGATTTAATGGATGAAAAAGGGTTTCCTCAGAATTTTGGTTGAAAAAGCAGCCCAAGAGGAATTTTGTCCAACCTCTAAGAGTTTTCTCAAACTCCTTTGTATGGATTTTAAATGATTTAAGTGACATGGCTGAGTAGTTTATAGTTCAAAATTGGAGCGTGTCCACCCTTGGAACCTGTTTCCACTCGTTCCATGCATTATTGGAGTAGCATCCTATGTTGGATGAAGCCATCACTTTGAGGTGACGTTTTCAATCTTCAGTGGCATCTAGGGCCCTCTATGCATGCCTTGTGGGCATATTCTTGTGAAGAGAGCTCCCTTGGACATTGCTGAGTGGACAGCCCTTGTTACTTGAGGTTGCTTCATGAGCTAGCATCCACTTGGAGCTTTCTAGATGGGACCATCCCCTAGGACGTTTTTGGAATTTTAAAGATATCTTTGTTGCTTGTGGAAATGTTCTTGTTGGAAAATCTACCTCGAAGAGGCCTTTGGAGGCAATGTGGCATCATCTCATGGTTTTATCCCCTACTTGATGGAGGAGTCCACTTGTTTAGGTGCCTTATGTATCTTATGTATTCTACACATGGCTTTGACCACTTTATTTTATTGTAACTTGTTAGAAGTTAGTTGTTAAGTGGGGCTTTTGTATTATTTTACCCCCATGTTAGGCTAGATCTAAGAAAATAATGAATATTTTATTGTGAAGGAAGTTTGAGCTACTACTCCTATATAGAGCTACTTCTTCATTTGAACTCATGGTTGGATTTTTTAATTTCTCTCTTGAGAGCTTAATTGACATATCTTTTTTTGGAGCAAATTTTGTGTAAGGGTTTCTTTAATTTTAATGTGTGGCATCTCTCTTGCTATTGTGTTTATCTATTGGAGATCATATTTGCTAGCATTGTCCATGTTACTTCTATTGAGCCATTTTAGGGACAAAATTGTCTGAGTGGATTGGATCTTGGGTAAGGTTTTACGATGGATTCAATTGAAGTTCTTGCATATAGGGAAGTTTTCCTTTGTACTAATCCTCATTAAGATTTTGCAAATCTAACCCCTTCTAGTGTAGGTTTTCACTTAAAGAAGGAAGTAACCGAGGGACTTGTCCTTCTCCTTGTGATCGCAATTTGTATCCTCCAATACATCTATGAAGGGTTGTAGGCTTGGAGCACTTACTCTTTCTAGATGATCTTTGAAGGAAGGCCCTCTAAGTTAACGACCTGTTATGTCACACTTTGTGGGGCATCCCTATGCCCTTGTCAAATCTTTAAAACACTTCAGAACTTATATAGGTTACTCCAAAATAGTTGGCTATGTCCCTCGTTCAACAGTGAAGGATATCTTGTCTCAGCAAGATTGCCTTGGTATAAGGGGAAAGTGGGTATCAAAGATCCGGGAATATGACTTGGAGATCAAACCCACTAAATTAATCAAGGGGTAGGGACTTGCCAAGATGATGACAGATGGAAATGAACGAGCCTTAGGTATGGTTTGTCAGAACAGTTCACCAACATCATCCATTTCAACTGGAATTCAACATCTTCAACAACAGCA
>LPNX010813592.1:118757-288056 GCA_001517045.1 Pseudotsuga menziesii | reverse complement strand
TTTAACAGCGACAGATTATTTTACCAAGTGGGTAGAGGCCATACCTACTAAAGCAGCAACTGAAAAAGTGGTTATGGACTTCCTGGAAGACAAAATCATCATTAGATTTGGGGTTCTTGCTAAGATAACCATAGATAATGCCAAAGCTTTCAGTTCAGTAGCAATATCTTCATTTTGCTTTAAATATGGCATCATCCTATCCCATTCCTCAAATTACTATCCCCAGGGAAATGGTCTGGCTAAGTCAAGCAATAAAAACTTGATGACCATCGTAAAAAAGGTTGTTGGTGACAACAAGAAGGTATGGGATAGTAAAATCAAGTTTGCACTTTGGGTGGATAGAATTACTAAGAAAAGTGCAACAGGAAAATCTCCTTTCGAGTTGGTTTATGGCGTGAATGTGACTTTGCCTATTCATCTTCAGTTACCAGTGTATCAGACTCTGCAAGATTCAGGTTTAGATCAGGATTACTTTCAAAGTAGAATAAATGAGCTGATAGAGTTGGATGAGGTCAGAAGAAGGGTCATTAATCAGAGTATTAAAAATCAGGATAAGGTCAAGAAAAATTTTGACAAATCATCCAAACCAAGGGTTTTTCAGAAAGGAGACACAGTGTTACTTTGGGACAAACGGAGAGAAAAGCTGGGAAAGCACGAAAAATTTGACAGTTTATGGATGGGCCCTTACACTATTCATGATGTGGCGGGTGACAACTCTTTTTATCTCAGTGGCATGGATGGGGAAAAGCAAAGTCTGCTTGTCAACGGACAGATTCTGAAACTGTTTTTTAGTGAAAATATCTTATGCCCATGGGGGCATCTTTGTATCATCACTCTCTAAACCTCTCTTCGCATTTTATTTATTAGCTTAGCTCATTTTCTATATATTACTTTGTACATTATTTTATGTATATTAGTTGTTAAAATCATTTTTGTATCATATACTGCCGCTTATTTTGTTTTCATTTGGTTATCTATATACATGTGACTGACTTATCCTAGTTTTTATGCGGGAACCAGAGATTCTAGGTTTCTCGTATGATCGATTTCCACTAAGTTCAGATCAATCACACGTCCCATAGTTGGAGCCAAATGTTACCGACTAGGCTGCACCTAGTTGGACTTTCCGTGAGCCGCCAGTGATGAATAAGATACTTGTTCATATTCAGAGTTCAGAAATCCTTTCAGGCCTTCAGGGTTGTTTTATTTTTTGTAACACATGTTCATACCCCCTTGGGGAAATTGTAAAAAATGTCCGAGCATTTAATTTTTTATAAAAGGCTCGGCTTCCCAGACTTAAGCATCAAGCCGACTAGCCCAGAGTGTTTTTTCCCTTGGTTATTATTGGTTGTTGAACAAACGACTAATAATTTATGAGTTTTTCACTCACACCTCCAAAGCTGGGGTAGTTATCTTGGTGTTGCGGCCTAGGGAGGTTATTAGAGCCTTCGTGTCGGTGTTTTTCACCATGCTAGGCATTCGAATTGAGTCGTATGGACATGTACTAGGTCCCCATAGAGTTTCGTCAGTTTCCACAAAAAATAATTTTATCTGTTTTTTAAGCCATTTTTTTAATGGTTTAATTAAAAAACTTCAAATTCTAATAAAAGTCAGATACGGAGTTCGTTTCTGACGTGGGGACACTTGTTTTCACACCCGAAGCGTCCACTTTACCCTTGGGACCACTTTCTACGTCAGTCGGGCAGCCGGAGCACCCCGTGAGGCATTATTGGGCTAAAAATGCATTAAAATGGCATTTTAATGCTAAATCTGGACAGATTGCCACTATGGTCAAAGATTGAATAAGTCAAAATTCAATTATTTTAAATGTTAACGTGACATGAAAGGGGTCCCATGTGACTAGCAATTTATACAGCAGCTCATATAAAACCAAGGTTGGGTTTTAAGGTAAGGTAATAAGTCAAAATGAAGGGTGACATCAATGTAAGGAGGAGCTCACGCTAGCATTGTTTGGAAGACATCTGCTAGCACTAAAGATGTGGACCCCCATTCACATCACGTTAGAACCATTGTTTATTTTATAATCCACCATACTTTGTTCTGATTTGGTTATAGCGCAAATGAAGTGGTGACGTGAGCTTCACGGGTCATGAATATGGTGATGTGGGTTGCGCTAATCAAGAGTGGACCCCCTTTGTTATCCGCGGTGGCATTTAAACTTGGATTTATCTCCTTTATCACGCATTGGTTGAAGTTGGTGGGGTTCACGTATGATGTGGCAGCTCGCATATGGGCTCAACATTTTGATTTAAGAGCTGGTGGAGTGGTGGCGAGTATTGGAGAGAGGTGGCACCTCCTTCACGGTGATCTTACCAAACAACTCAGATCGCTTCCCTTAATTTCGTGAACGCCATCAAAAACTGCAAGTTGTTCCTTGTTCACGCCAACTCCATCTCTAGTTTTGGAGGCACCCCCTAGTTTGGCATTTTCTATATAAGCTGGTCTCTTCTCCTTTGTTCAGCATCAAAAGGTGGAACCTCTGCTTGTAATATTGTAATAGTTTTCTTGAGTATTGTGAATAAAAGGCTTTGGAGGCAATTTCTGTGTGGGGTCTATGGATGTTTGGATAGAGTTTACTCTACATTAGTGAGGTAACCTGTATTTGTTTTCATGCTTGTATATGTTTGGGATTAACTTGCTTTCAGAAGGAAATGGTATTTTTGTAAAGATAAAAGGTAATTCTTGTTAGGTTACTCTTTTATTGCAAGTCGAGGAAGACTATTTGATATATGTATGATTTCATGCTTGAATCTACATTGTTGTTGTAGTCTCTTTCGGTTTACACAGGTGTTTTTTAATCCCCATTGCTAGTGTTGATAATCTTTTGCAGAAAGCTAAAGCTAGAGTATTGATGAGCGAATGTGCTCTACCTTTCCTTCAGTAAAATTGGAAAATAAGCTTTGTCCCTCTAATCTCACCAAGGAAGCTTTTTTTGTCCTTTACTTCTTGCTCTACTCTGGGTTCTTTGACTTTTGATCCACAAATTTCTTAAAATTTTCTTTCGGTTTCAAATGTTTCCATATTAAATCCAACATCTAAAGTCATATCAAAAGGTAGATCTGATGTCTAAAAGTTTCTATTTCTAGTCTGCTTCAAAGGTACATTTAAAATTCTAGATCTAGTTACTTTTCCCCTCTTTTGCAAGTTTAAAAATTTTGAAAATTAAAAAAGCTTGTTGAAAGAGTTTTTTGCGCATTCTAAAATTTGATCTAGCATTTTTGTGCTTGAGATTTGCTTGCCATTCTTCTCAAGAGGAAAGCAAAGATCCTAAGAAGGCAAGCTTTCTAGCTTGCCTCACTTAGTTGTTTCCTTTTTTTTTGTAATCAGTTGTTACTTAGATTTTTTTTGTAATTTTTTGCATGTTGTCCAAAGAAACTTCCAAAGTGTTTTTGGGCATCTTTCACGGACATATGCTTGCTGGTTTTTTAGCAGGCCCATCAAAAAAGAGAAGGAAACTCTGCCCGAAAATAGCTTTTTCGAACATCCGGAACTCCCAGGAGGCTTTCCCCTTAGCTGGGCCTATTTCCTTTGCATGTTGTAAACCTTTGGATCCCAGATAACAAGGACCAAAGAGCATTCTCTGCTGAAGCATTGTAACCGATTAATAAAAACAAGTTTGAGTAGGCTCAGTAGAGCCCGGTCCCCATCCCCCTTGGGGGATTTGTGTCGGTGTCATTTTTCTGTTTTCTTATATGCTGATAGCGTAGTTGTCTTTCTTTATCATTGCATGCTTTGTTTGAGTTTTGCAAAAGTAACCTGAATACTTACCCACTGCGCTATACCAAAGTACCATAAGGGAAAAGATTTGAGCAGTGTAGTAATTAAAAAAACAAAAACAATTTTGTTATGCACTACTAAGTTAAAATAAACACCCTCGCTTTCCCGAGTATAGGTTCGTGGATAAGGGCTTGCCCGAGTACTGGATCTGGAAAGAGATTCCTGGGTTTTATCTTTTTTCTAAATTAGAAAACCTGTTCTAAAACTTTAAAAATAAACCAAGACTCCTTCCCCGTATGCTCTACACCGCTGCAGCTTGTCTGATCTGTTGGCTGTATCAAAAAAGGGATACGAGTTACTAGATCTAAAAGGAAAATCCACACAAGTAATTTTCTCGAGAACTCGGGAGGTTGCAAAGGGTAATCACTACAGAGTCAAGGGACTACTCTAAGCAGGTTTATCCTCGCCCTGTTGGACACTTGGTATTACCGCTTTAACACTCAGTTTGAAGGGACTTGACTTGTTGGGCCAAACACACAATTTACCCATTCCTTAATCAATTCATTTAATAAATTAAAATTTACCAACCGAGACACTACAATACTTTCACTGAGACTACACTAGCAACCCACATTTGCAAGCACTCTTTTCATTTCGGCACTGCTCTACTTTGTTCTTTTTGCATAAGTTAATCTCGCAATGTGTCATTGAATTTTGTGTATCTAATTTGAGTTAAAGTGTTGCTAAGATTAATCTTGTTGGCAGTAATTGGTAATTTTTTAATTCCATCCATTCCATATTAAAACTCCTAGAATTAATTATTTCTCTCGTAGAGTAAAAACCCTAGATTTTACTTTTCATTAGGGTCCACCCCCCTTGGCTTCGCTAGGAGCTGGCCTAGACGGAGGAGCTGAGTATCAGGTCACAGCACTTGACTCGAGCTTGTTCCCAAGGTCGCACCCAATGGCTTGAAGATTTCTGCCACGTTACCCGAGGTGCGAATTAGGTGGCAACAAGCTGAACTAGGGAAAAGATTTGTAGGGAGAAGGTAAACACATACCACTAATAAAATGTTGTGAGTCCTCCAGAAATCTTATGCATGCACGAGTGTTGGATGATAGTGCTCCTCAGGGGTTGACGCCCAACTGCACATGTGTGTCGTCCTTAGGCTGAAGGTGACGTTTTTGGAGAAGGGATGGTCAGATGCTGCCAAAACTTTGTAGGCCTATCGATCTTCACCTGCCGGAGAGATGGACTACCACATGCAGAGATTTGGCCTCCTCTAAGTGCCCTAGCAAATTCTTTTGTCTCCTTGGTGCTCACACCCTTTTCTTCACTGAAATGCTGATAACTACCTTGGATAGGCAAACTGGTAACTGATAATCACTCTATGTCGTGGGATGAGTCTGCCGAGAAAGAGGAAGCTGACATGCGGAGGAAACACTAGGTTTTGGGGTTCCAGCGAATCCTTCTGAGGTTTCCCTGCTATTTCCCAGCTGCAAAACGTAAACCTGCAAATAATCCTTCTGAATGTGTTGGATCACTGAACACTAATGTATAAGATGATTGTCGTTGATAAACCTAGATGGTCTATCCTAAAAGAGACTAGGGCAGATAGTTGCACCACCGAACCCTCGTTAGCTGAAGACACCGTCCTCAACCCCAACTATTGTTGTTGCACACCGTGTTGCTGCTCAAATACTCCAAATCAACAATAATAATAATAGATATCTCTTTGGTCCAATAACCCTTCTTAAATAGAATAGCATGTACTTTTAGGGTTTGCATGTCACTTTTAGGGTTTATGCTTCGCTTTTGCATGCATGCAATTCTAACTTCATGTCGACTTTGACACTGAAGAAATAAGGCCTGCATGCTCTGCATGCTTTAGGATATGAACTCAGATGGCCTTCTTACTACACTGATGACTTAATAATACTGAATTGACGGACCTTTCTTCTCCTAGTGCTATCAGTCCTTAGTTATTCCCTTTTCTTTAAGACCCGCTCAAACCTATGGGAATAGGATAGGTTAATGGGTGTCTCGAGGTGGTTTAGTTGGAAGAGGACATTACATTGCTCTAGTCATGGAACACTGGATTTTCAGATAGCCTGGTGCCACTTTGATTGTCACAGTGAACTATTGTAGCCTCTAGCTCACACTCAAACAACCCTGAAAGTAACTTCCTCGGCCACATACTCTCACAAGCAAGCAAACTGGTTGCCATGTACTCAGTCTCTGTCGAGCTCAATGCAATTGACTTTTGCTTCCTGCTGAACCAAGACACAACCCTTGATCCAAGGCTGAAACAACAACCTTAAGTACTCTTCCTGTCCTCTACACATCTTTCCCAGTCAGCATTTATGAAGCCTACTAACTGTACACGCCCCTGCGCTCATAAACCATTCCATACTCCACTATACCTCTGATGTAGCGAAGTATGTGCTTCGCAGCTGTCCAATGCACTCTCTGAGGGTCCACCATGAACTGGCTCAAAGAGTTGACGGCAAAGCTTATGTCTGGTCGTGTGTTGACCAGATACATAAGCGATCCAATAAGCTGATGATACAAGGTAGGATCAAATCTGTCTGACCCTGATGCATCAATCTTCCTCCAATCGAAAACTAGAGGTATGGCCATAGGCTTGAAATCCTCCATCTTGAATCTCTTCAAGATGTCTATTGCATACTTCCCCTGTCCAATGAGGAAACACCCATCTCTATGCCAAACTTCCAAGCCTAGGAAGTAGTGCATCAACCCAAGGTATTTCATCTCAAACTCAACTGCAAGGTTGGACTTGCAGTCTCCAATCAACCTCTCATCTCCTGTAAGAAAGAGATCACTGCATATAAGACCAGTATGAGAGGCACCTCACCTATCAAGAAATACAAGTTGTGGTCAGCCTCACTCTACTTAAATCCCATCTCTCGTAGATAGTTGTCTATCCTCGAGTACCATGCTCGAGGTGCATGCCTGAGCCCATAAAGAGCTCTATGCAGCTTGCATACATGCATCTCCCTGTTCTTCACATCAAACCCCTCTGGTTGCTCAATGTATACCTCCTCCTCTATGACTCTGTTGAGGAAGGCAATCTTGATGTCCATCTGATGGACTCGCCAACCCATCTCTAGTGCTAAAGAGATAATGGTCCGAATAGAAGAATACCTGGCAACAGGGGCGAAGGTCTCCTCATAGTCAATACCCTCCTTCTGTGAAAACCCCTTAGCCACGAAGCACGCCTTATACTTTTCTAAGCTTTCGTCTGTTACATGCTTTACCTTGTAGATCCATTTGGATCCCACCACCTTTTTACCTTCAGGCCTTGGCACAACCTCCCATACCTGATTCTTCATGATTGAGTCATACTCCTCAACCATGGCCTCCTGCCACACGTCATGTTGTGCAACCTCCTCGAAACTGGAAGGCTCAAAGTTGATCAACTTTGTCATCAGTGCCATATAACTGAGTCTCATTGGTGATTTGCTTCGTCTCATGGAGCTCTGTGGAGGATCCACTTGCCTGGAATCCTGAACTATGGACCTAAACCACTTAGGCCTTGGCCTAGTGTCTACCTATTGCGGCTGCTGCATGTCCGTCTCCTACTGCAGCTCATCCTCCAAGTCAATGACTGAAGGATCTTGTCCACCTGACTCCCTCTGACTACCAAAACCTATGTATGTACCTATACCTCTAGCTCCTCCAACTTGACCCCCAAATCTAGTGTCGGTTGTTGCTCCGCTGGTAAGTCCATAGATCTCTACATGGCCTTGTCCTCATCAAACTAGACATCCCTGCTGACAATGATCCTCTTGCGAGCAAGTATGTATACTTTGTATGCCTTCAAAGTCTTGTTGTGTCCAACAATAACCCCTTCTCTCCAGAAGGGTCCAACTTCTTCCTAGTGTCAACATAAACATGACAATAGCAGACACTCCTAAATATGCGAATGTGACTTGTTGTCGCCTAATTTGCACCTCGGGTAACGTGGCAGAAATCTTCAAGCCACTAGGTGCGACCTTAGGGGAAATCTCGAGCCAAGTGTTGTCACCTGATACTCAGCTCCTCTATCTAGGCCAACTCCTAGCGAAGCCAAGGGGGGTGGACCCTAATGAAAATAAAACTAAGGTTGTTTCTAACTATGAAAGCTTGAAACACAGATTTTCTAGGAGTTTATGAATGAAATTAAAGATTACCAATTACTCAAACAAGATTTACATTAGCAACCCTTAACTCAAAAAAGATACACAATATTCAATGACACATTGCGGAATTAACTTATGCAAAACATAACATAATAGATCAGTGCCATAATAAAAAGAGTGCTTTGCAAATGTGGGTTGCTAGTATAGTCTCGGTGAAAGTATTGTAGTGTCTCGATTAGTAAATTTTAGATTATTAAATGAATTGATTAAGGAGTGGGTAAATTCTTCGTTGGTTTTATTAATGTGTTAGTGATATGGATTATTAGCAGGGAGGGGGATTCCCGATATACCTTGAAGGTACAGAGAATATGTCTAGACTCACAAAGTGTGGTAGCACACGAGGAAATGTGGGTAGACTAGAGTCACGGGGGGATGTTTAACACTACACCAACAAAAATGTAGCCTAACGAGGCCCCACGGTCTCTTTTTCAGTCGTTCCCGCTTCCTCTATACAATTTCCCCACATGAAGCAAAACGCAACACTAGATTTTCATTGTTCAGGGAGATTGATTAAAAGTTAAACTAATTACTAGTCACCTAAATCCTTGTCTGATACTACCAACTGATCAGACGAAGCTGTAGTGGAAGTAGAGCACATGAGGATGAAGGCCTTGTAAATTTTAAGTATTTTTTAACAAGGTTTTTCTAATTAAAAAGTGTAAATCCCAAGAACCTCTTTCCAGATTCAGTACTCGGGCAAGCCCTTATCCATGAACATGTCCTCCAGAAAGCAAGGGGGTTTATTTTAAACTCACAAATGCGAAAAAGAAATAAATTTTTCTAACTACTACACTGATCAAATCTTTTCCCTTTCAGTACTTCAATATCGCGTAGTGGGTTAGCATTCAAATTACTTTAGCAAATAAAACTTGAAATGTAAATAAAAATAGTAAAGGAAAGAACAAACTACACTAACAGGACAAAACCATGAAAACGGACACCGACGTGGACCCCCCCAAGGGGGAATGGGGATCGGGCTCTGATGAGCATACTCAAGCCTTATTAGCTTTGATGCGAAAAGAAATGCACTTTGGTCCTCAAAACGGGATCCAAAGGCTTACAATAACACGAAAAAATGAAAAAAATTATAAAGGGAGCTCCGTTAGTCTTCTTTCACTTTGACTTTTCAATTTTTTAACAGCACCTCCTTCTCTTTTTTTGCAAAACCTACAAAAACAAGCAGCAAATATTTATTAAATGCGCCCAAAAGCACCTTAAAAAAATTATATTTTTTGTTCTAAGTAGAAAAAAAAAGTTAAACTAGTAAAAACAATGACTGAGAAAGTGAGCTAAAAAGGCTGCTTTCTCAAGGCCTTTGTTTGCCTCTTAGGGATGGCAAACAAATATGAGCACTATATTGCTAGATATGAAACTTTAAAATCAGAAGTTAATCTTACTAATCAAGCCTTTTAATTTTTTAAAAATGCAAATAACTTGAAGCAAGAAAACTTGGTTATGTAGATCTATACTAGAAAATGATTATTCTTTTTCTGCTTTATAGCTAGATCTAGAAATGAAAAGTAATTACAATCTATGTATGAAAATAAAATTTTAACTTCAGATCTGTAACCTTTTTTTAAATAAAGGACAAGATTATTTTAAACAGTATTTGAGAAGGAGAGAGAGGGGCGTTTAGAGAACAAGAAGATCTTTGAGGCACTTGATTGTGGGGCACCAAGGGACTTTATCTATAAACAAAAGTGTTAGAAATGAGGAAGATCAAAGAAGACCTTCTCGATCTCCAGCTAAGATAACATGTACATCACACAACTCAACAACCAATGATCAAATCCAGTAGCATATATACTTAGAAATCAATGTGAAAATATTCATAAACAAATGAAAATATTTTTGCATCTCTAAGCATTCATACTAAATAAATTGAAGCAGGAAACAAACAACTTAATTTACCTCGCAAAACTGATACCAGTCCTTCAAGCAAGCTAGATTTGGAATTTGGAAGCAAGATGGATCCACCACATATTATCTCCACAAAGCACAATGATAATACATCCACTCAACAAAGCACCACACAAATAGACCTCCAAAGTCTCTTTTATTTCTCAAATAAACAATAGTTACAATAGGTAGGCTCTTCCCAGCACATTCCAACTAGTTTGAAAGGGAGAGAGTATTGCTTTTATAGAAAACCGAGACCAAGAGGGTGCCTTTGCCAACTGAAGAAGACTGAGGGCGAATTTGAGAGTGAGAGTGAGTTTAACCCGTCATTTGGGCGAGTTAGAGGGAGTCACACTCAAGAAAAATGTGCCACCTCTCAAGAGGTAGGCACAACCCCTCATTGGGATCTCCAAAACATGCCAGATGGGTGCCACATGAGCAATTATGCCCCCTTCTAAAGAGAAAAACGTCCCCTTAATCTGGCAAGCTCACAGTAGCCTCAATCAACACTGAAGTTGATACTTTAAACAAGGAGATGTCTTGCCTTAAATCAGGGAAGCTGATAGAAACAGATTTCAATCAAATCGGACAAGAATCCACTGATTTAGGAATTTAGATATTCTCTCCAATGTAATTAATTATTTAATTAATTTTTTTTTTTTTTAGGAGACTTTTGACTTAAGTGATAAATTAACCACTTAAAACTTAGGAAAAGTGGGTTTAAGGGTACAACGGGTGCTCTGAGTTAGAAAACGAGCACCCCCATGGAAAAATCTGACCTCTAACCACACTTTTATTACAAAAATAATTTCCCCATTTAAACTATTAAAAGAAATAGCCTAAGTTTACAAGAAAAAAAAATTCTCAAAAATGAAATAAAACCTAGGGGGACGTAGCACATGTCCATATGACTCAATAATAATGTCTAGCATGTTCAAACTTCATATACATTGACCCATGAACTCTAATAACCTCCTAAGGCCTAACCATCAAGACGACCATTCCAGCTTTGGAGGAGCGGTGAAAAACTTGAAAATTATAAGTCATTTATTCAACAACCTATAATTACCAAGGGAAAAAAAGACCTTGGAATACTCGGATTGATGTTTAAGTCCTAGGAAGCCAAGTTCTTTACAAAAACACATGCTAGCACATTTTTTACAACTTCCCAACAAGGTATGAACATGTGGTAAAAAAATGAAAAAGGGGTCTTGGAAGGCCTGAATGGACTTCTGAACTCTTGAATTTGAACAAGTATTTGTTCATCTTTGGCGGCTCACTTAAAGTCCAACTAGATGCAACCTAGTCGGTAACATGACTCACATCTGGTCGAGTGCCTGTGAAGACTTCCTCGGGTGTCTTCCTCCCCAAAGTTGTGTGGGGACACCTGTTCTAAATGTATATTGCAAAACTGCATGCCTCAATCCAAAGGAATAGTGGTAATCTCTGATCAAATAGCATGGCCTTGGATGCTCCTACCATAGTCCTGTTCTTTCTCTCAGCCACTCCATTCTGCTGCGGGGTATGAGGCACGATGTGCTCCTTCTTAATCCCCTCTGTCAAACAATACTCCAAGAACTCATTGGAGGTGTACTCTCCCCCATTGTCCGTTCTCAAAACATGAATCTTCCTTCCTGTCTGGTTTTCAACAAGAGTCTTGAACTCCCGAAACCTTTCAGGATCTAGGTCTTCCTGGAATAGTCATCAATGAAGGTCACGCAATAACTGTAACCACTGAAAGAATGGACATTCATAGGTCCACAAACATCCGAATGCACTAAGTCCAAGGGCTCCTTAGACTTGTGCTCACTTTGTGGGAAAGGCTTTCTGATGTTCTTCCCCAACGCACAACCCTTACAATGGTTATGCTTCTCCTCTTGTACCTGAGGAACTCCAATGACAGCCTGTCTCAAGTGCCTCAGTGCTCCATGGTGCAAGTGTGCCATCCTCCTATGCCACAACTCACCCTGACTGTTGTTGTTATTGACTAGAGCCTTTGCAGGCTCAAAGTGTAGTTTATACACCTTCCCGCTCCTGATCCCAATCACCCAATCCAAGCTCCTATCTGACCCTTAGGCCTTATATACACTCTATGATCTTGGTATTTCAAATGAAATCCCTTGTCCTCCAGAGTGGAGACTAATATGACGTTCTTGGTCAACCCCAGAACATATAACACATCAACAAAACTGAGGGGTTTGCCAGACTCCAACTGAAATGAAATAGTGCCAACTCCCTACGCCTGATACCGCGCATCATCACCTAGTTCAAAGTGGATACCTATTGCACCCTCCTGCAAGTCCTTGAAGACCCTGTTATCACACAATGTGTAACTACCCACTAAAGGTATTCCATCTGGGACGGTAGAGGTGAGGTAGCTAACCGATGACACCGCAAGGGCCTCGTCCACTACGAATAAAGGGTAGTTGTCACACCGGATGAGCTCTTGTCACTTTAGATCAATCTGGAGAATGACCAAGGGGGAGACCCCACTAGCCTAAGAGGCTAGCAAACCTACTCAAGACACTACTAGGGTTTGACAATGTTAAGAAAGGAGAGATAATGAGTGGGTAAGACTAGATCTATCAAATTAGAGTGGTATGGATTAATGTCCACTAATGACCACAAAGTAGGCCTTTTTTTTAACAGAAACTAATAAAGATATATATTAAAGGGGTTGTGCACAGCCATTCAAAACAAGATACAGCAGTAGTAAGATTCTAGCAGTAAAGAAGAAAACGATACAAAATAAGGCCAAGGAGAAGGCCTCCAAGAGCCACTGAAGTGGATTCTACTTTGAATATTCCCCAATATAGTATATACTCGTATAAACTGTTGATTTAAGACTATACAGAAAAACATGGACTAAACAAGAATCATTTAAGTCTGCCTGGGGATCCCACCGACTGAGTGTCTGAATCTTCCTCCATTCTTTGAGCGGTTGGTTCTAATTTGTTCTGGACATGGCTTCCCTGGATCAGCTGCCCCAATTTTTGAATATCCTCCTGCATGCGATCAATCTTGCCTGCCAGCTGCTTTACCTCCTTTGCCATCTCCTTGTTATCTGTAATTCCAACAACAACAAAATCTTCCAAGCGCCGAATGTTAACCTTCAAATCGTCAAATCCTTCTTTAAACGACCTCTGAACCAGGTCCATACCTCTAAGCTCCATAGCTGCCTCACGAAGGTTTAACTTCCTGCAAAGACTTTGGCTAACTTCGAATTGTGGGTTGTATTTCCCTATCTTCCCAATACCCCCGATATCCAGCTCTAAAGAGACAACCAGGCTCTAAGTGGGGCCAATAGACGAAAGAGGGGGCTTACTCTCCAAGTCTCCGAGACGCAGAGAGGAAGTCAAAACCCCAAGCTCACCGCAATCCAAATCAGGTGATGAATCAAAATTTTCAAGCAAAAAACGATACACAACCAGATTTGCACCAACAGAGATTAAAGACGGGTCTCTTACCACAACAATCGACCGGGAGAATAGCAGATACACGGACAGATTTGCACCATAAGACTGGTCTCTAACTATATCAATCGGCCAGGAGAGTAGAAGTGAGCTTGCACTAACCGTGAGGAGCAGCAACCCAACAGCAGGCTTAAAATTTTGTAGTGGGGGCTGCTCTTCCACGCCGAGAGAATTCTCACGTTCCTGAGAAAGCAAAGAATAACTTTTGGGATGAAGACTCTGCATATTATCTCGTTGAAGAGCCATTTCACATGCGGAGGAAAGGCCTGGAGCGTGAGGACTGTGTACTGATCTCTGAGCAAGGAGACGGCATTTAATTGAATGGACAGGCATTTAGTTGAGTGGAGAAGGGCAGATGTAGAGAACCACGCGTCCCACCAACATCTGCTAAGGCTGCCAAGAGGCAGCGGAAACTTGAAAACAATGAGCCTATAATTCAAACGAGACCCCATGGCATGGCCTAGATGGATGAAGGATGACCTTTTTAGAAACTTAGGGGATTTGTTTGACACTAGCTTCCTCATCATTTAATAAAATGGAGCCTTAAGGGAGAGAAGCCCCCCTGTTTGCCAATGAGTTTGCCTTGGCGTTGTTCGCTCTTAGTATATGGAAGAAGGCTGTGTTATCAGGAAGGTGAAGTTGAGATATCCTGTTGTGAAGCCTTCAGCATTTAATGGATTCCTAAGGGTAACCAATTTTCATTTTGAGAATTACATGGCGAGAGTCTCCAAAGACTAGCAAACTTGAGATGACACTTGTGTCTATCATTTCCAATCCTTGAAATAGAGCTAGCCACTCAGCCTCGTTATTAGTCTTGTTTCCCAATCCCCAAGCAAAGGTTTTTATCGTTTGTCCTCTTGGGTCAAGAATGACCCCCCCTCCCCCGCAACTGCCTCCCTAATGACCACAAAGTAGGTTAACAGGACTATCGGTCACAATGATGTTCGAGCATGTGGGAGGACTAAACAGTCTCCCTTAAAAGAAATACAGTACAAGAAGTAAAGTGGAAGAGAAGAGAAGGGCCAAGTTGGGGAGGCTTAGTAAAGATAGGAAATAAGTTAATAACCCAACTTGGATGAGATTGTACCACAAATGAGTTAAGGAAATAGATCTCGGGATATCTAGCCAAATGAAATGAAACCCTAAAGGGACCCACCTAGGGTTTTTGCATAAGTCAACAAAGTGGACTCAAAAGAGCAGATTAGGGCATGAGATGACTAGATTGGGGTGCTTGATGATTGGATCTATGATTTTGAGGCAAGACCAAGCATACCCATCTGATAGATCTACAGAAAAGACCACCCACCCAAGAGGGGCGCCCCCACCTAGAGTGACTAGTGCTAAATCCTAGGGCAAATGGAGTCTGATTAACGTAAAACTTGAGATCTGCGGTTTATTCATTAATCTCCAAGTGGGTTTTGATGGCCGTCCTCAAAAACTCACCAGATCTATCAGATCTACAAAACGAGGGTTTTAAGAAAGTGGGTTTGTTTGACAATTGGATGAGAATAATGAAACACAATACGTACCTTGTAGATCATACATGAGAATACTTGCGGCCACCTTATATGTCGATGATCCTTCCACTTAGTTACAATTTCGATCTAGATCCCGCATGCAACGAAGGAAAAACGCCCAAGTGAGGAAGTGCGCCCCCTCTTCTCCACCTGCCAAAGCAATCTACCAAAGTCATAATTATTCACCGATGAAAAAGATAAGCTACGTACAACATCTACAGAGAAAGATTCAATGCACAAAGAAACAATTGATCACTCCCTGAACATGAGGCGATTTGGTTGAAAGACAATGCGGGTTGCCCTTGCAATCTCCTCCTCCAATTAGCTACCTGCAAAAAGATGGGTACGGCCCTCACAGAATAATATTGTTTGCATACAAGATCCTACTGAAATGTCTAAGCAAGAGGCATAACAATCACATCCACAACATTCGCAAAGCTCCCAAGAGATTTCTGCAAAAGTTTTATTATATTCAATATTTCCAAAGCCAAAAGTCCATTTACAAATGAGAGAGCATCTCAATATATAGATCTCTCAAATACATAATACCTAGATCCAAAAAGATCAAGGGTCAAGATCATAAGATAAAATCATCCTAATCTACGGCTAAGATTAGCCGATTACATCTCACATGGATCAACTCAAAAATATAAGGGGGTGCACCATTAGAAATGCCCGATGAGGGGTGCACCACATAAAATATGACTAATGACCACAAAGTAGCACATGGTGGGGATAGGAGGTTATGTTATCCTTCACTAGCATGGCCCCATGGCACAATAACAATGTGTGGTGGAAAATAATATAAAGGAGTGATAAAAATCACTAAGGGATCTCCCTCAAAATACATCAAAATATCCTCAAAATGCATAAACCAAGGATGTGTGGACCCCAAATGAAATGGAGTTGATGTTGGATGATGAATATGACCCAAATACTCTGCCTCAGACCAATTCCATGCCAATCCTTTGCCTCAATTACCTAAATCGATTTCCTCATTAGCCATTTTTAATTATTAAAATGTTGACTTGGGAACATAAAACAGCCAATATCTCACCCGGGAGGAGTCTACGCAAAACTGTAACTGCATGCATGTGCCCGACATCCCAGGTATATGGTACAAACACCTGGTTGCACCCCACAAATCCACTCCAGCATTCCAAAAGATCTCCTCAATAACTGCAAACTATTTTATTTTCATTTTCTCCAGGGCAACTCTGCTATAAAAGCCCAAAAGACCCATATCTATCATGTGCATGCCTGAGACTGAAAACCAGCTACACCAATGGACTCAGAATGTCCAATTCGGCTAGGAATGAGTACTCATACACCATAAATCCAACAGAAATGTACATCAGAGGCCCTATCCAATGTCAGAACAATAATAATAATAAAGCCTGTAAATGTTGATAATCATAGAAATAGTACAAGCCATCACAACAAATCACCATCTGAATCATGAATATGTTTAATGGACACCTGCAGACCATAAATAATCATCATCCATAACCATCGGTCTATAACTCATCCCGGATCATGCTCATGGCATTCTCTGCTCCTAGCCTTGCCAACACTAGGTTGACCAAGTCAACACTGATCAAATGATGACCCAAGTGCTAAACTCCGATGCTGCAAAGTACTAATGGACATGCATGCTCAATTATCTATGCTAGCAGTGACACTCAAGTATGATTAGATTTTGTTGGCAAGTATAAGCACAATACATATATAATAATCCAAATCACAATGATCAGTTGCTTCAAAACAAGAACCTCCAGTTTATACTCATTTATAGATTTAGCCCTTTTGCTAGTCAAGGCTAAAGGGATCATAAACAATAGGAAAGGCCAAGGGAATACTTGATAACTCAGCACTGTAAGCATCTGGGCTAAAGGACAAGGGGATCCAGACAACACATAAGTTGGACTAGGTGAACAATAGGGCATAGCGGTATCTCACAAATGGGTGGAATGATGAGATGGATCCACTAGACTCTAGACAAGCAACCTTTTTAAGACTTAATTTGCTCAGCATTTGTTTCACTAGTTGACCTCTAAAGGCAGGTGCCCTGGTAGCCTTCTAGGCTCCAAATAATGACAAAGACATGACCATCTTGGGCCAGTCTCTCCCTGTTGCATTGTGGGGGAAAATGAGTCGTGCATTATACAATACATGAGTGCTCATCCTCTAGCCATCAACTTTATTTTTCATTGATAACTTACCAGCCTCCAAGAGCAGGTGCCTTGGAAAGCCTTCTGGGATTCCAGAAAATGACTGAGGCTCGTCCTTCTTGGCATTGCCTCCCTGATACCCTGTGGAAATACATTACCCTTACACCATACAATGGATGAGTGCTCGTCTCTTGGCCACTAGCTGGTTTTATTTTTCCATTTCCAGTAGTGTCTAAAGACACTTTTATTTAGTTGGCAGGGCATCCATTTAGAATAACTTTAAGCTCTGATGCCTTAGTGTCTAAAGACACTTTCTTTGGTAGGACTAATTGTGGTCAAGACCTAGAGGTAGACATTCCCTGTGACAAAAATCACATAAACCAACATTGAGACACAGTTTTATACATGGAGACCTATTCCAACACAGAGGTGAAGGTGGGGGAAATCCCAGATGTCAATAGTCAAATTACAAGTCAAGGATAGTCAATAGAAATGGGAAGGCCAAGGATGGATGGAGACAAAGGAAGTGATGCCAAAACTAGTAAAAGACTAAATCCATACTAGGAGTAGGACAAGGTCAATGGGTATACAAAGGAATTTCCTGGTCAAAACCACTGGATCATTTATTCTTTAGATTTCAAGTAAACCAATATAAAATATTGACAACATATAATCCATATCAACTGAGTCTCACTGCTAAAATAGGTAACAGAGCAACATCAACGTCCATAAGCACAAACCATAATATCACCTGCGTGACGGGTCATATACCTGTACTGGATCTGAAATCAAGTCTGAAAATCCCCGGGACAATTGTTGCTGCTACACATAGTCACTATATCAATCCCTGCTCTGGGTCATGAAAATGGATAACTCAGTCATTGAATCTGGGGTCATGAGGCTCAGTCATGGCATAGAACTGGTCAATCTGGATACTCTAGATCTGCTGAAAGTGAGAGATCATCAACTGTTGGCTCATCATCTGTTGATCTCATAGTAAAGGACTGACTAAAAGAACTGCTCAGGAACAAAAGTAGCCCAACTACTATATATGTGACAACAGAACCTTTTTTGTCCAGTCATATGACTAGATGCTCCACTATCGATGTACCAAATATTGCTACTTGTGGTGCTTGCCATGCAAGTTATCAAGCAAAACTCCTCATCGAAGTTCCTATTGAAATCCTCCACCTCTGCAGATCTGGCCATCTGAGTGTTGCTCTTCTTCTTCTTATCTGGGCACTGGGAGGCAAAGATTCCCTACTTGTGGCAGATAAAACACTTGACCTTTGACATGTCAAGGTTCTTCTTACCATCCATCTTCCTGTTTTCCTTACCCTTGCTCTTCCCTATCAAGGCCTGAACCTCCTCATCCACAATCTGTAGGGCACTGCTGGATGAGCCTGATCCTTGACCCATGCGGGTCTCCTCCTGCACAAAGTCATACCACAATCTCTTCCAATGAGGGAGCTTCTCCCTAGCCACAACACATTTGACAAAGGTGTCCCACGGCTTAGAGAAGCCATTGAGGGCTATACAAACTAGCTCCTCATCCTCAGTCTCAGAGCCAACAGCTCCAAGCTCGTCCCTGATCTCTGTGAGCCTTGTGAGATAAGGCACCACTCATTCTCCCTTGGCCTTCTTGGTGCTACGCATCCTCTCTTGCAGCACCATCTTCCGGTTTTCCTTCTTGCTCTAGTACAGACTTTCCAAAGCCATCCACATCTCTAATGCGGTCTTCTTCCCGGAAAGGTGAGAGACTACGTGGCCCTTCAACCCATCCAAGATGATCAACATGGCTCTGGAATCTATCTTCTTCCAAGCTACTAAATCTGTCAGATTTGTGGGTGCAACCTTTGTGGAGTCAATGTGCTCCTCTGCATCACTGACATCCAGGATCCTTATGATCCTTTCTTTCCATGTAGGAAAGTTTTGAGCCCCCTGGAGTCTATCTTCAACTCTCAACTGCACGGTCATACTGAACTGTACCTGTCAAAACCTAGATATACAATCTAGGTTTGTGTCTACAATAGATCTGCCCCTGATCTATCACTACTGCTGAAAATCTCTCAAATTTAGCTCACCAAAGCTCTAAAAGTTTCCTTCAAAGATCAAACTATGGCTAAAACAGTATATTTAATTTGTTTACTGAAATAACCACACATGAACTTCTTTACTAGTATGCAGCAAAATATAAATAACTGAAAAACATTCACAACATCACATCACAATATAGACACTATTATTTTGGGTATGGAAACCCCCGAAAAAACCCAAGGTCGGAAAACCAGTGCAGCAGTCATATATGGAATTTTATTATCAAGATATGGAACTTGTACAACCTGCAGATAAAATACACCCAACCTAGCAAACTGAAACCTGAGCAAAATCACTGGACAACCAGCAGCCAAACCCAACTACTCTACGCAGTTGTACGGCCCTGCATCAGCAGTATGGCCTGTTGTACAGAAACCGTACAAATGCTGACGTCAGCAATACGGATCCGTACGGAACTATATTGCAGCAGTACAACCCTCTTGCTGGATGTTGCGCTGCTCCTCTGCGTGACTTGCATGGTCTCAGTCTGGACTGGTGAACTTGTCGTGCAGCTGCTCCTCCGTCTTTTCTGCAAACTCCTTCGTCTGACTTCTCCATGTCTGTATCCTGTCTATGTATGTGTCCTCTCCACCAAATCTCCTTTCAAGTTTATTGGCTAAGAGAAAGCCCTAACCCTCACTATGGATCTATGGATGAGATCCTCCGGTAAGAATCAATGGCCAAGATTAGATTAGCCATCACTTAAATATTTCACTTTTCACTTTAATAAAGTAATTCCATTAAAGTCAAATCAAATTAGAATAATTAAAGTATTTTCCTAGGTTAAAACTTAGGAAAATTACTTTAATAGATTTGGCTTCTAGTTTAATGTCTCTCTAGCATGCAAGGACACATGCAATGCTAGAAGACCTTCCTTGTTGCTGCTTCAATTACTCTCCCCCTTTGATATTAATGACAAAGGGTCAATACTTGTCCATCAAAAGCTTCACAATGCACAAAGAAAATTTATTCTTGAAAACTTCCTAAAATCATGTTTAATGACTTCTGCTTATACTTCACTTCAGTGGCTTTGATTGCTCCCCCTGTCATGTGGACTTCTTCAACAACTATGTTAAAGTGCTGCCAATCTACTGTCAACATCAATCACTGTCAACACTAGCAAACCAATTGAGTCAAACCTCCTTTACACTACTCAGCCAAGTTTCAAATCAAACTAGATCAAGAGAATACTGTCAACTGCAGTTGTCATAGTCATCAAAAGTCAATTCATCCTATTGTTGATCGTTGTTGTTATCATCAATTATCAATCAAACTTGTCACCTTAAAGATATTGTCACTACCTTATCAATTCATAGTCAAACAATCATTGTCAAAAACAACTTTGTCATTGTCTTGTGACTTGTTAATTGAAATGTCACTATTGTTATTTGTCATTAACAAGAGAAACCAAACCCTAGTCCAATCTTTTCAAACACACTCAGTAGATACTACGTGCATTTTTCAGACATTGGCGAACATTTTATGCCTTCATGCAGGCATTTCTCCATATCTTGATTTTTCATACAAAACATCCATTTGGACATATTGCAAGATGACCCAAAACTGTTTTGATTATTGCTTTCTGCTTGTTGACTTCCGGAACCTTCTACAGTCTAGAGAAGTTTTCTATGAGCTTGCCATCCTCTATGATGTTCTCCAAGGACTGACCACATCCAAAGTGGTTTCATTCTTCTTTTCTATCCCACTGTACCCCACTAGCCAACTATATGGCTATTTGTCCTCTCCAAGAGGTTGACCGTTCCTCGACAGTCCTGACTCTAACTCACTCGAGTATCTAATAGTCTCAAAGACCTTTAACTAGTATATGAGGTCTACCGATAGTCTTTGACTGCTCCCCAACAATCTTGACTATAACTTTGCTCATGTATGTGTGCACTCTGCATAAGGTACAACAGCGCCTAGCTGTCTGATTCATGTACCTTAACTAACAGGTATCTAAGTCAAGTATTCCTGCATGACTAATCTGAGTTATGTACTACTGATTGGCTTATCTACTGCATGGCTTATCTAAGCCATGTACCACTACATAGCTAATCTGAGCCATATACCACTGTATGGATAAGTTGAGCCATATACTACTATATGGCTAACCGATGTCTAAGCCATGTACCACCGCATGGCTTACCGGAGGGGAGAATTGAGTCATGTCCCACATGACTAACTGGTAGGGATTTTATCTTATTTGTTGTTGCCTATGGAGAAACATCAATACTCCCTCTCAACTAGAGGAGTCATTTGGCAATCTGCTCATCCGTGGATATGTACTAGAGTTGCACTGTTCCTTTCTGCATCATGTCTCGAATATAACTGATTAGGCACCTTCTGAAGCCTTACTGTTTTTCATCTTGTAATATTGGTTGCGATATGCTCTACCTAGAGCAACATCCGTAATGTGGTCTTTCTTGTTAGCTGCACTAATCAAAGTCCAAATATTCTTGTAGCTCTATTTCTCTGTCTAAGACATATCTGAGTCCATATCCAATCGTACCATGAAAGTACCTCAGCACATGCTTTGTTATACATGTCTAAACTCTAACACGTACTAGCTGCAAAGCATATATTCGGCCTAGTGCTAACCAGGTACATCTAGGATCCACTCAACTACTGTGAGATTCTCGAAATCTAAAGAAGAATCACTCAACAGCTTCAGATTCGTCATCATTTGTGTGGCCATGGATTTACTGTGTAGTTTCCTTGACTGAGGAAAACCTCATTTGGTTTCTCCCACACCTCTAATCCCAAGAATCATGCCAAGATTCTCAAATATTGTGATCTACTCTTTCTGTATCTGAGCACCATGCTCCCTCTGCATCTGTACATCTTGCATTCTCTGCATGTGGATGTCTTGCACTAGCGTGACTTGCAGCCTTCTCTATTGTTGATCTTCTGTTGTATCCATATGTATCATCTCCCATCAAATGGGTCTATTGATATGAATCTCTTGCTCTCAAGTTCACTGGATACCACTCCAAACTTCCTCTAGGACTGTGCTGCAAACTCCTCATGAACATCTGTAGTGGAGAAACCAACATTCGTCGAAGCCTTCTGCTCTCAACCGTCAATCTCCATATGAGATCCTTTGGACCTATGGATCATGGGTCCACATACAACTGTTGCCACTACTGAACAGTTATCACATCTAATATAGTTGCTCCCTTTGTCACAAAAGCCATCTTGTTGTCTAATATGGAACCTGAACATAGAGCCATGCTCCTAGAAGCCTCGCGCTTCTAAGCATCCTGCTCCCTCTCAAACAATAAAGATCAACGGGATCTATATCCTGGCTGACTTCACATCACTCACTTGTTCTTCAAAACAAGTCTCATCATCTTGTAGGCCACAACATATGATCTTTCCTACAAGTCAAATTTAATCAAATAGTCAACAACATTGCATACTAATCAATCAAGTCAATGCAATGGCAATGACATAGTTCACACATGTTATCACATATACATTTGCAGCTGGGCTACCATGATGCATCATACAGATCTATCTCTTATTCTATTCTGAGCTATTTTTCACATGGGGTTTTAGCATGGATCATTTTAGCCTCAACCATTTCAGAGCCTTGTTCAACAAAGTTTCCTTGCCGAGACTGAGATTCATTAGTCCAATGTGATGCTCTCAGTGATGACCTAGTTCATTTGAGCGTAGCAGAGCATATATGGTACACACAGTTACAGAGGGGCTTATCAGATATAGACAAGTATACATGGTGAGATCAGGTATATGTTTCCTTGGCTTATTTTTGCTCTGTGATGTATATTAAACACCTAGGATTGTCTTCTTAGGATGGTCATGGTGACCTATGCTTATATATGTAGTAATGCTTGAACTTGTGCTAAGATTGATCAAAGGACTCAATGTTGAAGACCGTTGCTCATGCCATGCTTTATACAAATGTTAAACCTTAGTGTTGTGTTGGTTCCATGTGTCATTTGTCCATGTCCATCCAGTTCATCCATTATTGATCCTCATCCCATGACTTTAGCGTGATCGAGACCTATGAGATTGAAGATCACTTTCTCCACTTTGACCCCTATGCATGATGGATCCCATGTTTTCTGTGTCTCAACTTTGAATTATCTTGAAGAGTGTCAACTAAAACTCGAAGCAATGTGTCTACCATCATTACATGCATTATGTGCTATAAATTATATCTGTTGAAATGCAAAGCCCTCAAATAAATGCAAACTGTGTCTTTAGACACAACTCAAAAAGGGCTATAAAAGTGAAATTGTGAAAGGCCTAAAAAGCAATGGATAAATAAATGCTAAATCTAAAGGTTGTTGGCCACTATTGAAATGTAATGAATAATTCCTCAAGGAGCCTGCAGGTTTTGATGTGAGATGGGGCAAGGGATCGCTAATTCACAGTGTCCCCTAGGATCTCTGCATTATAGTTCTTGTGTACTCAACACAAGGGTCCCCGTCCTAGTAAAGATCCTCACGGAGCTTGTTTCTTAGCTTGGATGTGAGTTGTATACATGTGTTAGAGTTGAATGGGCTCTTTTCAGATTATCTCATCCATTTGTGAGACACCACCATCCCCTAATGTTCATCTGTCATGTATATGTCACTGTGGTCATGTAATTATCATCATTCTAAGAAATCATATGGTCAAAGTCAGTTATAAGGCATCTCCCTTTGCCTTAGCCTTGTTTTCCATCCTCACCCAGCATTAGCAAATTGTTTAAACTTTGTAAGTATGGCATGCACAAGAGATTTCCAGAAGGTCCTAAGATTTTTCAAAGATACAAGTACATCTTACTTATTATTATTGTTGTCACCATGATTATGAATAACATGATTTAAGTTGGGTTTTGATATACACCACTGGAGCATTTCTTACCTTGGATGCATGCAGGATCATATTTGTACTCTCACCTCCAATTTGGGTACTTTGACCTGGTCAACCCAGTTGACCAAGTCACACATGGTTCCCAAGGCAGTTACTCACAAAATAACATTGCTTATATGTGTTTTGTTGGTGATCTGGGTTTTGTTGACCATCCCAAAAAAAACCCTTTCCCTCCTAGGCGTTAGCAGCAGACTCCATTTTCACATCTCCAAGCACTGATCCTTGGCAGAGAGAGAGCGCCCCTCTTCATTCTGGCAGTCAGTTTCCCTTGATTATTTTTTTGCTTCTCCTTGGTTTTTATTATACTGTCAAATCTCTCATCCAAGCGAGTGTGTTGAAATTCGTAATTCTCTTATTCAACCTCGCCTTAGGGAATTTCCATTTTTCTGATTAAATCCCCCCAAGGTCCCAAGCTGGATCTAGTGAACAAACACACTGATCCTAGATCCAATTGTAATTTTATAAGTCACTAATCTAGTTCACTTGAGTAGTTTTTCCACCATCCTTAAACATCCATACTCAAGTATTCCTTAATTTGTGCCTTATCTCTTAAATCTAGGGTTGATTGCTCTCACCTTACGTATTCTCTATCTGCTGGTTTGATCTAGTGATTAGCTATAAGTCTTTCCTTTTAGCATAGGTATTGGTCTCCCCCTTTGTCACTTGGACATTTAGAGGCATAAAGCGAAGGATATCCTAACCGACGTGACAACCATCCATCTTTTGGGGGTTAGGGTGTTCGTAGTTCGTGGCTTTGGTTTCCTGTCCCCTCTACCATCCTGTATAGGATTACTCTACAGGGAAACTACAAAATTCGTGATAACAATACAGTTATATAATCGTTCAATACTTTAGCTCAACACCCGTCCATATCCCAAACACACATGCTGACTATCTGGATGCCTTCCATCTCCACCAGAACATGCTATCAAAAGCGTGCACTACTCTCAGCATGTTAGCAAAGAGGTTTCATCTTAGACTAGCTCCATTAAGGGCTCATGGGATGTTGTGCAGCATTATGGGTTACTTACTTTAACATATACATAGCGTGCACTACATGAGCCTACTACTCATCAATCTCAATCATATATAAATGCATAAAAGAAAACTGTATCACAAATCTACATATAATTGCTATGAACAATATTCTTCTAAATACTCAAAAATTTAAGGAATAACTCAAATGACAGTACAAATACTTATCTTTCATGTATTTTGTAGGCTCCCTCTTGATCCTTTCCTCCTTGCAGAGATCACTAGAATTCCTGGAAGCGTACTCTACTTCATTGTCTGATTCTAAAAACCTTAATCTTCTTCTTTGTAAAGTCTAGAATTCACTGAAGTCTTCATCATTGGTCCTCATGTCTTCTGGAAGCACTAGATCCACGTTCCTATTGGATCTATTTTCTTAATAGGAAGAATCCCTTGGTATTCTAGCCAAGAGTATTGTTGTCACTCCTGACCGGCGTGCGTGAGTCAAAGCCCAAAAGTAGGCACACTGGCCCGATGGCAACTACGAAAAGAGCAACCATTGTCACCACACTCCTCTCTTCCTCACTTCAGGTTTGCTCTTCTCCAACTCAAGGGGGGCTTCCCTAAGGTTAAGATAACTAAGGCAACAACAATGGCGAACAAGGTGAATAGAAGAGGCTGCCTTAGAGAAATGGTTGTAGTATAATAGGTAATTTGAATGGGCGATGGGAAGAAGGGAAAAACCAGTCCTCACAAAGAGACCAATGGCAATACATCAAAGGGGAGAATGGAGTCAAAGGATAAATTAAAGAGGGTCATGTGTCATATGTGACTAAGGGGGAGAGATCGCATGATTGAGCAAACCCCACTTAGTCGAATTGTGGCTACTAGATTTAATTCTTCTTCCTAATTGCGGGAGATGCATTGTGCATGCAAAGGATCAATACTACACAATCAACCTAGATTGAGTGTAAACATCAATGCCCGTACAAACATGCTCACAAAGGGAAAAAATTAACAACTGCTAAGAGTTTTCACCTTCCAACACAGTGGTACCATCCTCCTATGATCCTTGTTGCAAACATAGAAAAGAAACAGTAATGACTTCTGCTTATACTTCACTTCAGTGTCTTTGATTGCTCCCCCTGTCATGTGGACTTCATCAACAGTTATGTTAAAGTGCTTCCAATCTACTGTCAACATCAATCACTGTCAACACTTGCAAACAATTGACCCAAACCTCCTTTACAGTACTCAACCAAGTTTCAAATCAAACTAGATCAAGAGAATACTTTCAACTCCAGCTGTCATAGTCATCAAAAGTCAAGTCATAGTACTGTTGTTCACTACTGTTATCATCAATTGTCAATCAGACTTGTCACATTAAAGATATTGTCACTGCCTTATCAATTCACAATCAAACAATCATCGTCAAAAACAACTTTGTCATTGTCTTGTGACTTGTTAATTGAAATGTCACTGTTGTTATTTGTCATTAACAAGAGCAACTAGACCCTAATCCAATCTTTTCAAACACACTCAGCAGATACTATGTGCATTTTTCAGACATTGGTGAACATTTTATGCCTTCATGCGGGCATTTCTCCATATCTTGATTTTTCATACAAAACATCCATTTGGACATATTGCAGGATGACCCAAAACTGTTGTGATTACTTCTTCTGGTCTCTGCAAGACTTGTCCACTCCAGAATGCTTCTAAACCGCATGATGACTGTATTTATGCTGTAACATGTCACTTCCAGAAATCTTGAAAATGTCTTTATTGGACTTTATTATTTCAAGGTTCAAATCTTCAAGAGACTTGTCCAACCACTTGATTTCTATGACAGAGATATGTTTTAGTTATTCTAGACTTGTGAGTGAACCAAGTAAATTTCATAAAAGGTACACATGCATCAAAATCATCCCTTCAACCATCACCATGTCACTTCACTTCATTTGCTTCACTTGTATGTACAGACAAAGTTCATGAGTTCACTTCCAATTACTTTTGCTCCCCCTATCATCATGCCAACTATGACCACGATCCTTGGACCCGTTACTATGCTTGGATTAACCAATAATTGCCTGTGAGTTCATCCTCCAAACTCCATGACTCAACGTGCATTAAGGTCTTTGAAAGACCTCAAGTTTGGCTTGCCATATAGCAGCCATCTTCTGTGCACTGATCCAAGAGACTTTAGGGAGAAAAGCAAGCAAAAGAAAAGATAAAATATAAATTATATTTCTCCCCCAAGAGAAGTCGGCCCTAGTTGAATTCTTAGTGGAAAATATGTATAAATAGGAGGCGCCCCTCCTCATTATTCCACACAGCTACACAAGAGAAGTTCGCATTTTCTGGAAGAGAGAAGTTCACACTTGCTGGAAGAGAAGACTGTTTTTGGGGTTTCTATCTATGGAAGATACTTTCTTCTTTTCTCTTTCTTCATTGTACATTGTTCTCAGAATTGCTATCTCTATACGAAGGTTGTTGGGTTTTCTCCCATTTGGGTTTCCCAGGATAAAAATGCTTGTGTTATTGTTTTGTGCTTTGTCTATCTTCTAGTGATCCTTTTGATTAATGCAATTAAGATATACTGCTTTAATCTTATGAAAAACTAACAGCTTGGCTTTCATCTTTGGAGAATGAGGGACCTACTTCAGTCTTCTTAGGAGTCTTTGAAATATCTTGTTGACTTTCTGCTTCCATGTTGTAGCCCAAACCAGTCTTGTCAAAAGGTGACTTTTGACAACTCAAGATATCATCTAGAATGGTAGAGTTGTTGTTGAACTTGACATAGGCACTTGACTTTCATTCTTCTTCCTGAGATCAACCACCTACATTTTAAGATGTTCACAAGTCCTTTCTCTTTCATCCAACTGATTCTTCAAAACATCTTTCATCCTTTTGGCTTCCTCAAGTTGAATCTTCAAATCAACATTGTCCCTTCTTGTTTCCTCAAGTTCTTCTTGGTCTTTACTAGACTCTCCTTGACTAATAAAATTAATCTTTAGTCTTTCAACTTCATCATTTTGTCTTCTAGCTCATTTTGAAGGGTTGTCTTTTTGAGACTGAGTTTCTTGAGCAGATCCACATACTTCTCATGGTACTTTTCGAAGGACCCCAAAATCTTTCTTTTGAGTCTCAAATTGTATCTGATATCAATGTCTGCTAAGAGGTGTGCTAAGACATCTTTCTTAGCATCTTTGAGATCATCTTCAATGTTATCACAAACAGAAAGATTCTTACCTTCACTGGTGTCTTATGCTTCCTCTTCCTTTTCTTCTTGCTTTTCATCTTCAGTAGACTTGACTTCTACTTCAATCTTTGTATCTTGATTTCTTCCTTGATAATCACTTTCCAGCTTGAACCATAGGTCTTTAGCTAAAGTGTGTTCTCCTACACTCTCTCTAATAGAGCTTGAGAGTCCATCCATAAGAAACTCCAATGCAATGACATTGTCCTTCTTGCCATCCTTCTGTGCAGCTGACTTTGTCTTCTTGTTGGACTGAGCGGGTGGATTGATCATTGACCACAATCTCCCATACACCAAATTTCTTCAAGTAAGCTTTCATCTTACTTCTCCATCCAAAGTAATCGGTCGCATCAAGTACTGGAACTTCATCATTGATAGGGGACTCTTTCTTTGCATCCATTGTGTGTCCACGAATCTCCTTCAAGCTAGTTAAGCTTGTAGTGAAGGCCCGCTCTGATACCAATTGTTAGACACAATGACACACTGAGAGGGGGGGCGTGGATCAGTGGGCCAACAATTTTTACCAATTTCACTTCTTCAAATATTTAAACAAAGATCATCATATGTATACAATCGAGTTCATTAAAATTAATCAATCACACAGATCACAAATGACACATTTGGAATAAACTTTTAAACTTTATTATATCAAATTTGATATTAGTTACATTGAAGGCCACCACCTTGGGGTCTGCATCAGCTTCAACTGACTGAGAAGCACCAACTTCTATTCCAAGACCCTGCTTGGTTTTTCTTAGCTCCAACTAAAAAAGTGAGTGCAAGACCCAAATTGCATTTACATAAAGATCTTTGTCATATCATCTGTCAAGCACTTGCCATATCACTGCTGTCATTATCATGTCATCAAGCTGCTCATCGTTGTCATATCAACAAAGTTTCCTCATATCAGCAGCAATCCCTATCACATCAATTCAACTTTTCAATGATCATGTCATCATGTCAATCCGATTTGTCAAGTCAACTGTATCATGAAATATCCCATGGCGACACTATCATACATCACTCAGCATTTCATCTGAACTAATGTTGTTGTGTCTTCAAATGATAATGCAGTTTATTTCAGGATAGATATTTAACCTCTTAATCATGTTGTAGTTGCTCTGACACTTGAGAATGAAACAAAGACTAGGACAAGGCTAATTAAACAAGGATGATGACCTGTGAACAGTGTTGTAGATGCTTGCACATAACTTAAACAAGACTTGACAGTGATCAGCCTTCCAAGTACCAACTTGGCTGTCCAAAACAAAAATTTGACAACCCAGTACTTAAGCAGCCTATGTTTATGAGAGGGTTTATAACTGCCCAGTCCCTAGTCAAACTTATCTTGTTCTAATTAAGAATTTTATCATAGGCAACTCAGCCTAGCAAATGAGATGTTCCAAAACTTCAAACAACAATGAATATACAAAACCATCATACATATTAATCAGACTTTTATCCAACCTTTTCTCCAAGGGCCATCATTAAAACAAAGTTTGGACTTGCTTTGATCACTGTACAAAAAGTCACAATCAGACTGATAAAACCTTACTGTTGTCTCAAAGCTTGAATACACAGAAGGATCCAAACTTCACTGTGGGTAGCCCAATGATCATCTGCTGTAGGTGTTCGAAGTTTAGAGAGGGATGTGTGCATGTAACACCCACAAGATGCCTTATAGGACTATGAAACCCGAAATTCTGAGCACAAAAAACTTCCAAAATTCTGCCTCAGTAAACAGTCCGAAAATCAGAATTAAATGCTTTCTTCACTACTGTTGCTCTTCCTGTGGCTGCCTCAGTCACTTACCCAAATTTCAGAGCTAATAGCCAGCACACAAATTTGCATTTGATGAGTGAGGGCGTTGGCTGTTATTTATTCTTGTTTTCCATACTATTTTTTTGAGCCAACTTGTCAAATATAATTATTATTTATTTTTATTTTTATTTTTAATTTCAATTTTAAGCCGACTTCCTTTAAGCTTGTTTTTGTGGTTGTGTTCCATTTAATTGTAATTTTGAGTTTAAGCTTATCCAAAGGTTTTTGTCATTATCAATGATCTTCAACATGTCATATCATCAATAGCCAAACTTTTTCAATTTTATATTTGAGTGTGAGAAGAGAGGGAAATTCGTTGCTTTTTTCCATTCCAGATGATCATTAAAAAACCATCATATGTCACAGGTATGGTTGGTATCGACCCGACCTTATGCTTATAGTTAGGTATTAGGTAGAATAGAAGTTGTCCCCGGGAGAGATGGCCGAGTGGTTGATGGCTCCGGATTAGTTCAAGGTGTAAAGACCATGCCGTTATTTAAATTGTTTAAGGTCTCCATGTCAACATTGTGCATTAATCACAAAGTAATGGATCTTACATGTAATGTATGGGTTTCTTCATCATTATGTTCAGCATCAAAGGTTTCATCAAGCAACTATACGAGCAAGGGCTCCATCATACATCAAGTCTTCATCACCATACATCAAGGGTTCAACATGTCTTCATCACCATACATCAAGGGTTCAAAGCTTCTTCACCATTCATATAGGCTTCTTCTCATGTTACAAGTACCAAGCCTTTATTACCATAGTTACCACATTCAATGCTCAAATTATCATGTTCTCTTTATCACTCTTTGCCATGTCATCAACCTTTGCCACTCCTTTGTCATTAATGGGTGTCATCAATGACAACCAATGCTCAACAGATAAATCTTTCATGTAGCAACGGAGATACCTTTGATTGACTGCCATTCCACACCAACGAACTCTGGTAACCGGATGTCAATGGGATGCCACTCCAAAAAACTCAGCATTTTGGCTACCAAAGGAAAAATGCGAGTTGTGTTCTGGTGTAATCAAACCTTGCAATCCCACCGATACAATCAACCATTAAGTTTGATGTTTTCAAATGCCAACAAAGAACGCAAATGGCTCTGTCATAAGTCAACCCAAGTTTTGATAAATTTATCTCGGCTACAAATGATGACAGCTCTAAGCTATAACAAACATACTCCTGAGCAGCTAATACAACTGGATGTCAGGATCTACATATTCCAATGCCCCTATGATCTGCTTTTTAGACTTGATTCTACACATTGATTTCTTTTATCACAGTAGGGCATTTCAGTTTATGTTTTTCTACACCATATCCTCTGCCTTGATTCCTAGACACTTGGATCTTTATTGATTTACTCACAGGATTGTTGCTTTGCACGCATCTTTGGGGGTGCTTGAAAAGTTTCCATCGCAGTCTTGATCTATGGGAACCACCTCTGCCAAGACAACTCATCAAATTTTACCCACGCTTCCAATTTTATGCTCAGCCAAGGATTTTCGGCTAGCAGTTTATTTTTGACATCTTTCTTCATTCACAGAGGGTTTGTATCTTAGAATGTTGGAGAAGTGATTTCTCCTTTGCCCGCTACTATCTTTGTTAAAGGGGTTTTTATCTCAGTAATCCATGCCTTTATAGGTGTACGCTGCTTCTCTTCAACATTCTGCATATGATAACTTGATTGCAACTCGATCTGTAGCTTTATGATAGTAGTAAGGGATGCTCCTGAAGTGTAATGCTGCCATGCCAGTACATGAATGGAAATCATGTAAATGACTGTATGTGACCTCAAACACCTCGAGGAAACATGCTACCAATAAGGTGGTAACAAGTATATTATCTATTTCATCTAAATCTAGCTGGTAGGAGGATTCTCCTACTCTTTAACTTTATCCCTGGAATTGTTTCTAAGTTATTTCTGAAGAATTTCTATAATATGGCATTTGCTTAGCACAATTACATACTAACCAAACACTACTCCCTTTAAAGGACAAATTGTTCATATGATGTCTCCTTAGTCTTCTTATGTAATGGAGACTCATCTATGTCTACCGCATTTGCATGATGTTCTTTTTTGTTCTCTTGAGTGCAATTTCTTGTGTAGTGTCCCAACTAGTTACGGTTGTAACATCAGATCTTTGACATATCCTTCTTGTTTTTTGATATTGATCTTCTATCGATATTCTTAGTAAACTTTTTACCTTTTCTTTCCTTGCATGAGCTACAAGAACTTGATTTTCTTCATCATTCGTCTTCTGCATTTTGGAGATCAACCTTGCTTCTTCTTGAGTACAATCTGTCCATATCCTATCAAACTTGGGTAGCTTCCTCCTTGCACAAATACCTTGAACAAGCACATCCCAAGAAGATGGGAAGCCATTTAATGTTGTTAACACGAGCACTTTCTCTTCTATTGGATCTCCAATAGCTACTAGTTGATCCTTTGTCTGAGAAACCCTTGTAAAGTAGGACACTGATTCTGACTTGTCCATCATCACATTCCTTAACTAATGCCTCATCAATAACTTTCTGCAAGTAGTCTTGCTTTCATATAATCTTTTCATGGCTTCAAACATTTCCTTAGGAGTATTCAATTCTGACACATGAGGGATCAAGTGGTCCTTGATTAAATCAAATAGAATCCTTTTTGCTTTGACCACATTCTTCTTATACTTTGTCTTGGCCTCCTCTTCCTCTGAATCTAGGATAACTTCTTTGGCATAATTTAAGAGATCATTCTCTTCTAGGATGAGAAGTATCCTATGCTTCCAAGATCTGATGTTTTTTGCTCCATCTAATCTATCCTCAACCCTTAGATTGGTTGTCATTTTGTCAACACTGAGATTTGACCTAGAAACCCTAGTAGAGGGTAGGTCAAAAATCAAGTTTATCAAATGGAAAATCTGATCTCAAGGAAAGTTGCGCTCTCCTAGGGCGAGTTGGAGAACACTTCTTTATAGTCAATTCTGTGGACAAAACAGCTCAAGACTAGAAGCCCTAGATTCCCAGCTCTGGGAGTAAATACGTCAAAACTGAAATATCTCGGCTCTAAGATTTGTTTCCATAGATAGATGCGCCCTCCTAAGGCGAGTTCAAAGATGCTAAGATCAAACCTCATCTGTGGATGAAAAGGCTTGAAACTAGAAATCCTTGACCACCACCAGGAATTAGGTCAAACTTAAACATTCCTCAAACTGAGAATTGCTTCCATAGATAAGTAAGCCTTATTGAGAGGATTTCCAAAATACTATTTTCAAGTCAAATCTATGAAGAGAAGACTTTGGAACTAGAAGCCCTAGTTTCCAACTTACGGTTGTTACCGTTGTTAAAATGTCTTCTTTCAACACGGCTCTAATACCATGTTGATTTTTCTTAGCGGTTAGATGTTGTTAACTTATTTATCACACAAATATAAACTGCATGCATATAAGGATCACTGAAAGAAACACATTCACAATAGACACAATTTTACCCTAGGAAAACCCTCTTGTGGGAAAAACCTAGCAAACTTCTCTGAATAAGATTCTTCAACAAGATACAAAGTTTAACCTAGTGCCCAACACTAGTTAAAGAATAATGATACAAGAAAGATACAGAATAACCTCTAACCCTGAAGAAGAGAGAGAGAAAGATAAAACCCAAAAATTGTCTTCACAATGCTTTATTGAACCCTTGATTAGTCTTCCTTGGACCTACGCACTTTCCTCTTATTTGAGCGAAATTTTGTGGTTGCAAATGAGCCATCTTCACTTGTATTTATACTAGAAAAGGTCACTTTTCTTACTGGGTCGACTTGTCTTCTTGATTGGATAAATTTAACTGGGCGGACTTGTTCTTGGTTTGTAGTTATTCTTCCTTGTGGAATATCTTCCGATGCTACTCAAAACATCAACACCGGAAGTGTGGGGGAGCGTGGGGGCATGTTCCCCACCCTAGGGTATGCAACCCCGTGGAACACTGGGGATAATGCATGATAGTTAGACTTCATATTGTTAATAATATGCCCACAAAAGATGCTAAATGGGGAACGCCCCAGAGCACTTCTAGGTCCAGCACTCCAATTGCTTTGGAGACAAAGCAATTCAAGGAGAGGGCATTGTCACAATGTCTAAAGACTATTTAGTGTCTCAAAACTGATATGAAATGCCCTGCAATAAATAAAAATGGAGTAGGGAAGCCAAATTTTGTATTAGAAGAATTAGCACAGGTTATTGGTAGTTGTGTACAAGTAGTTTAGAAATAGATGCTTCAGGTGAAGAGAAGAGCATTCGATGAATTGCCAAAAGACTTACAAAAGTAATTGAGATCTCAGGCCCTTCAAATGTTGTGAAAGCCATCACAAACAATGCACAATAATGCAAAGCAGCTAGTGCCATCATTGAGAACAGGTATGACCATATCTTGGGACCACATGCCATAGTTTGAATCTTGCCTTCAAAGCTGTTGTTGAGATCTCAGGCCCTTCAAATGGTGTGAAAGTCATCACAAACAATGCACAATGATGCAAAGCAGCTAGTGCCATCATTGAGAACAGGTATGACCATAATTTGGGACCCTGTGCCATAGTTTGAATCTTGCCTTCAAAGCTGTTGTTGTTGAAGTTCCATTGATGAAGCAACTTTGCGATGAGAAAAACTTAAAAGAAATACGAATTTATAACACAAATCACCAACATGCACAAACAATGTATCGATAGTTGACAGGCTCCAACTTCTAAAGGTTTAAGAAACCATATTTGCTTCCCACTATGTCATGATTCGGCACTTATGTGACATGAGGGCTGCTTTGTCTTCCATGGTGGATAGTCCAGAGTGGCAAACATGGAGATAGTTTGAGACTAAAAAGCAGTGCGCATCAGAATATCATTCTTGATAAGGCTTTAAGGGGTTAGAATCTAGATTAAGTTGTTTATTTCCATACAAGCGCCACTAGTAGATTTGTTGCAGCTCTGTTATACGAATGTCCCTATGTTGGGAGAAGTTTACAAGGGTACCGATCATATGCTGGAAATAATTCAGCAGGTTCTTAAAGAGGAAAACCCTCTTTTGTATGCTACCATAAAAGATATAGTTATCATTAGATGGGGCAAATACAATACCCATATGCATTCTTTGGCCTATGCTTTGAACCCAAAATACTATGATGAGTCTTACTTGGCTAAATTTGGGTAAAAGTAAGGCTCACAAAAAAGACAAGGAGATGCCCATTGGATTTAATACTACATTTTCTAATATTTTCCCTGATTCAATGGAACTCTCAGAGCTAAAGATTTAGTTTGTTGCATTTGTAGCAAGAAATGGTGTTTGGAAAACTAAATGGACTTGCTGAAAGGGGCTTATCAATCCTATTGCATGGTGGTCATATTATGCCATATGGTTTTGAAGCTCCGAATTGCAGACGCTTACAACTCGAATTCTTTCACAGGTTGCCAGTTTTTTGGCAGAAGAAAGAAACTGAAGCAGTTACCAGTTCATCCATTTGGTAGAGAGAAACAGACTTGCATCAGCAAAAGCAAAAGATCATGTTACGTTTAAAAGTTGTGAGATGTGAATCCTAGAGATGGGGGCTTGGATACCCCTGAATGCTTGGGGCTAACCTTTCATTGGGCTCTTCTTCCAGCAATCATTCTCGAGATGAGGAGGAGACAGGCTCAACTGTGTCAGTTATTGGAGCTTTTGTTGCTTCTTTCATTGGTGAGCAAAATGCTACCTGTAGATTTTTTGGCCAGGGTATTAGCAACCGATTAGATGATGATGTTGCACTGGACGATGTGGAGGGTGGAGACTATGATGAGGAGGAGGACGACTACAAGACTTTGGAACTTTCCATATACGCTCATTTTGTAATTTTAGACATTTTTTATTTTATGATTATGGATCACACACATAATATATCAATATCATATTCTCATATATATTATAATATGATTCAGGAAATATTAGAGCTTGAGATGTCATTATGTGTTGAAGTTTGATTTATGATATCATCCATTTTATTTATTTGTGAATATTTATAATCATGATTTATGGTATGATAATATTTGGCATCCAAGTGTTTAGATGTAGATTTTCATTCAATTGCTTTTAAAATTCTTGAACTTTTTTAATTTTGAATTGTCATGCCTGTGAGTCCTAAATTCTGAACAGATGTCACACCCACGCCAAATGCTTCGAACGATTCCGATATGCAACCATGAATCATGTGACCTTGTGTAAAACCAGTCACCTCACTTGTAAAAGATAAAGAACACGTGGGAATAATAGCTATAAATAGGCTCTGTATGGGTAGTGCATGAAAGATTGTGTATCTGGCCAAGTGCATCGCCCATACTGTTCTTGGAGTCTGCCTAGGTTGGCAACCATACATTCTCAAGAAAGTTTTAATTATCCTATATGCGGTTATTCAGTAAGCTCTGAAGTTTATTGTCAGCACATTTTCTAGTTCTTCAATGAAGTTAAATATCTACTATGGCTGAATTTACTATTGATTATATTGTTGTACTACAATTTGCCCATTTATTGATGTTTCCCTAGTAAATTGGTTGTACTAGATTTGCTGCAATATATACCAGTTTATTGTTAGTGCAGTCGTTCTGTCCATAACAGTTTGGGCTCATAACAGTGGTGTCAAAGCCCCAACTGATGGCAAGATTCATATCAGATTTTACTTATAAAGTCTGATTTCAAATTGGGATATCAAAACTGCCTTGGCATATATATCAAGATTCATCACATAGAATGTGATAAAAATAGAAATAGCCTTGAAGGCCTAATATGGACTCGAAAGCCCAATATTAAATGGGGGTTGACGTGGCTAGCTTACCTCGTATCTAAGAAGTTATAATCAATAGAAGCATATCCAATGTATCTTATGAGCACCAAATGTAAGGCCGAAACAAAGGCTTATGATGATGCATTTATGCAAGTAACATTCCTTATAACGGAGGATATTTAGGTTATTTATACAAAATTGTTTATGTAAAAGTACAAATATGTAGAAATACTTCAGTAGAAAAGTTGTAGCAGTAAGGCTGCTCCTCTCTTTTGCAGTATGCCTCTAATAAGACACCCTTAGAAAGGATAAGTTAAAATGTTGGGTCTTTCTGTATGTTGTGAGTCGTGACAACCCTTAAAAGATTTCTTCAGAAATAGAGAATTTGAGGTATAGAGAAATGGTGAACAGTAGATTTCTTTAATTGCTACTCCCACATAACACTAAGCTTTCTACTTCTATTTACATAGCTGTATGAATTCTTGCTACATATTTATTTATCACTTCCTATACTTGGAATTGAGATGCATTAAGCACTCCCTGTGTGCATATACGATGTAATTTTTCAGTCCCGTCAACCGCATTCGATCTGCGTACAACACTACAATTTGTTTTCCTCATTCTTCTCTTTAGGGTTTCAGTATCAATAAAGAACTTCATTTGTAGAAAACAAAAGGTTGTGACAATCTCAATTCTCCTCTTAACGATGTTGACAAATATTCTAGGCGTTTCTTGAAGTTGGTTGTCAAATCAAAGAAGTATTGCCAAATTGAGATTGAGAAAAGTGTTTTCAGATCCAGAAAACTTACGAGCTTTGCGGAAGTGAAGATCCTTGTCATCATTCACACTGATCATTACCCAAGGCCTTCGCAAGGATAGCCTCTCATCAATGTCTCCCGACAGACAAATCTGTTGTGCCATATCAATACCTTCATTTACTGCAGTAACAACGGATTCCTCTGCTGCACAGTCAATGCAGTCAACTGCAATCCATAAACATATCAGAGTCACAATTTAGCAATGTGTGTTTGCTTGTACTTTATTCTCGATCAATGCCATTCTATTGCTTTAGAGTAAGTAAAGTTGAATGCCAAACTGACTTGGTAAATAAATGAGACTATCAATTAAACATCCAATATAGAGTTTACAGAGTGATGTTTTTCACTTGTAACAATGTATTCCCATTGAAAGTTGGACATTAATAAATTATCTTATGTCATTTAACTTGGCTGTCCAGAGGTCCGGCCAATTGTTGACCACCACTGACGAATTCTCTCACCAAGCTGGCTGGAATTAAATTTGGGGAGAACAAGCCTACAGCCTATCTGTGTCATCATACAGAACTACGGAGGGTTGCTGCCCTTTTTCAGTGCGGTTGGACAGAATTTTGTTTTGGAAGTGCTTCAGAAATGTATCTCAAGGTAGAGGGCTGCACTGCATATTGCAGATTTGCTTCTGCTTAGGTACCAGGTCTGAGGGTATTTTGCCAAGATGAACTGCGACTTACACCTAGCCTCGTCTCTTAGAGAATTGGGTCATCACCACTGAACTAAGGCCCCAGTGCCTGAGGACAGTTGTCCTCTGAAAAAGGAAAATACAGATGTGATTTAAAAAGTGTAAAAATTGCATTACCACCGGCTACAGTGTAAAACAGTGTAACCGAGAAAGATTTCAGTCATATGTGTCCAAAGGGTAGTAGGTATTTTTTTTCAAAGGAAAACTTAACGGGAAACCTAAGGGATACTTACCCATACTTGATGGCATCATTGGTTTAGTAAAACCGTCGACATAGATTGTGGTCAAAAGTGATCCTCATTCAGAGGACCTCAAGCCAGTCATGGACATCAAAGCAGTCCCCTGCTAACAAAGTGATCCTCATTCAGAGGACCTCAAGCCGGTCATGGACATCAAAAGCAAGACATGGACATCAAAGCAGTCCCCTGCTAACACAGAACTAGTAAAATACCCAACAACATGAACAACAACCAATGGAGTTAAACCCTTAAACCCTAAGAGTAGGTATTTAGCAAAATGAACTGAAATTTATACCAACTTATACCCAGCCTCATCCCTTTGAGACTCATGTCATTCACCACTGAACCAAGGCCTCATGGCTGAGGACATCTATTAATTCAGGAAAAGATGCGTTTCATTCAAAGGATGTAAAAAATGCATTACCACCGCCTAGCTGAGGACCTCCGTTCATTGAAAAGAGAAAATATGGTTTTCAATCGAAGGGTATAATAATTTTATTACCACCAGCTAGAGTGTAAACGAGAGAAAGATTTCGGACATCTGCCACGTCCTGCAAGTCAAAATTTCATGAATTATCTCCATACTTTGTCGTAAGATTTGCTTGCTTGCAGCAATTTGTATTTTATGTAGAGAGCGAGAGAAAATCGGCAGAATGCTACCTCAAAGCTAGCTCCACATATTAACTTCACCCAATGCCCTTGTTTCAATGAATCCTCCGGAGAGACCCTCGCAATCGAGCCCCCGTAGCTCTTCAAGAGCCTCCTGATTGACCTCCATGCAGCAGAATCTGAAACACACCAATGTATTCAACTACCCTCGATTAGCATAACTCTCCTGTATCTCATATGTCGGTAAAACCAAGTGTTTCTCCAATAATGGGGAGTTCAGACATCGTTATTAATTATTCTTATAATCTGCCAGAGATATGAAGTACCGTGAGATTGAGATTTTGATTTCAAGTGCAAAGCAACGGTGCAAGGAAACCTTCTGAGCTTCCTCCGCCCTGTTAGAGCGTGTGCTACGAAACAAGTTGATGGAATAAGAGTGGCTTCCATTGCTATTACTATTTCAAGCACCTGGAATGAAATGACAAGAATGGTTTGTAAATATTTTTACCAGTGCATTGCTATCAGATACGATTTAGATTCACAAGCAAAAACAGTTTAGATCATGGAAATTAGATAAGATACGACCACACATCAACGTTGAACCTCCAATCTTCTTCGGCAGTTATGCCCGGATTTTGAATATTGAACCTTTGTCGATTTTGGGAAACAATAAGCGTAGTATAAAATTTGGATTATTTGGTTCGGCGATTTGGGTGGAATTTTTTATTTTTTATTTTTTATTTTTTTTATAAAAGTGAATTTGAATAATTTTGGTTCAAAATTTACCAAACTTTAGTTTAGAGTTTTTAATTTCTGAAATTTTGGGTGCTTTTGGGTTTTTGAGGGTGTTGAATCCATTTCTACCATTAAAATTGTCAATAAAACACATTTAATTTCAGATTTTACAAAGTAAAAAATGAGCAAAAGATGGTCTAGCCCAAATTGTCAAATATTATATAGCATTTAAAAAGCGCTGTGAAGTGCAACATTTAATGCTACAGTTGCGGGGTTGTGAACCATTACATTAATTTAACCATGAGATCCAGTGGTTCACAACTCTGCACCCGCAGCATTAAATGTGGCACTGTGGGTTACTTATTGAAAGTTTGTTATACATCAAGTTCAACTCACGATAATTGAATATATTCATAGGAGCGGGGTGCAATATCCTAGATTTTGTATTTGGAGGTGATGGTGAGGCATTGTGGACGCCCATGCTCATTCCTCTGGAAATCTTAGCACACAATCAAACAAGGATATTAGGTATCTCATGGATATTGTTGAAAGTTGAAATCGTTGTTTTGGTTTTGAAGTATAACTTTAAATTGTTTTGGCATCATTGATAGCTTGTCTTCCTTGTAAGTCCTTATAGATCACCAATAAGTTATTTATTACACAAATATATTTTGCATCTCAAAGTCTTAAGATAATATCATGAAAGGCTAAGGCAACAACTTTAAGGGTCTGTTGAGGCCTGGAAAATCGCATGCAACAACAGCAAGGGATTCTCCCCAGTAAACGTTCCCAACTAGCCCGTTACTGTTTGGTATGGGAAATCCATCTGGTTTGCGGTCCAGCTACCGTAGGTCAAGTAACAAAAATAAAAGTTTTTACCAGTTGCGGCCCGGTCCACCGTGTATATTTTGTGTTTTTAGTTTTAAATATGATATGCAAGTGCCTAACTAAAATGCAAATTGATAGAGAATACGAGGAGCGGTCACAATGTGATGCGCAGGTTCTTACCTCTCGTCTTAACTCTTTCGCATCTAAATCACACACAGCAAGAAATTAAAACTAACTATCTAACCTATCCCTAGGGAGCAAGATTAACATTTATCAATGAGTAATGTGTTTTGTGCATGTATTAAGAAAAATCACAGATAGTTGTTGCTTATTTCAAAACACATGAGCATTTAAATATATATGAACAACCAGATAGCTAGTTGTTTATGAACAACATTCATTACCCACAGTGGAAATTTCATAGAATAAACTAGAGAGCATTCATACAAGAACATATGTTCAAAGAGTTAGAACGATCTCACAGTTCATGGACACAAAGCTGAAAATGAAATAGTTCACATTCAACACATCCATGGCATAGCATTTGAAAAAGTTCCACCAAGCTTTCTCCAACAGGAAACTTGTAATTCTTATTGCAAAAGGAAATAGTTCTTCTTACAACATGTACTCACAAATCTCAATGGTAAAAAGTCCCTTCTCTCTATCTAACTCTCATATACTTATACTACAAGCAAAACTCTTGGGCTACCCCTTGGTGACCTTTGGGCTCCCCCAACCGTTTAATCTCACAAATTTGTCCTTTTGTGAGAGCTCATGATTCATACAAACGTTACATTTCAGATTTAAGATTTACAAAGCACTTTTATGAAAAGGGACCAGCTTGGTAACTAACGGACTTTCCCAAGCCTGGGCCTCTGCTTCTATTGATTATGCTCAGTAATCCGTTGGTCCCTTGCTAGATCCTGTAGAGCTTAGACCTGACTTTCTTCTTCTTTTCTCTGTTTCTGCTTCTTCGTTCCTCAACCACTTCTTTCCTTGCTGCCTCCCTTCTGCTTTGTCTTTTAAACACACCTTACTCGCCGTAATCATCATGTCATGAAAACAACAAATTTTAGACCATTTAGGGTTTAATAAAGTAATACGGACTGTATCAATACATGCATTCTGTAAAATGAACTCTAAACAATGTTAATGCAGGCAAAGAAAATCTTGACAGCTAGATCCACTGTCCAAACTAAAATCACAAGCTCGATAAAAAAGGCTCCCTATCTCAATCTAGGCCGCATCTGGACCCATCGACATCCTTCGAAGAAAACACCAAAAATGACACAATACCTGCCATAGAAAAAATAGAGTGAAAGCACTAGAGAAAGGCGGGAAAACCCTCGCCGGCAGGAAAAACAAGCAATGGGTGAAAACAAGAACTTTCCTCGGTGGGCGGAAAACTATAAGTCGGATGGTTATTCCACCAAGGAGCCGCAACAGCGGAAGACCCTCAGGCTACTACCTCCGCGATCAAACAAAAAACGTTGGCGGCCGGAGGTTCTCAGGACTAGCTAGTAAAGCGTCGGCAGATAAACCAACTAAGCGCCGGAAAGAGAGCTTACTGGAAAGTCGCAACGGCGGATGGCAATCAATCTACGGCTTCCAATCAAAGTCATAAACCGTTCGATAGCGAAGAAACAAAAATAATGAAAAGCAATAAACCACGCATTGGCGAAAGTAAGAACAGTCCATCGGCCAGTTCTCTATCTGTCCTCCGAAACGACGGCTGCATAGATAACTAAAGTTCTAGATCAAAATTCAACTGACTTTCGATAGTGCTAAACCAAAACATAACAAAGTAAAAAGTTGATCAATAAAACCAAAGAATCGGTGAAAATCAAGACTGTCCATCGGGTCATTCATTGTTTAGCTTCCGCAACAGCAGTTGCGTAGAGAACTACAGACCCGATTTACTGTTCAACTCGCCTCCGAAAAACCAAATCAATCAAAAAAGTTAAGTTCCAAAAGACTTTCGGCTATGCAACGATAAAAATAGTTTGTTTCATCTCTGAAACAGTGGTGACAAGAGAACTAAAGTTTCAATTCAAACAAAAATAGACCTCTGATAGCAATGGAGGAAATCATTCAGATCAAAGGACATCATTTTCAAATCAACCTTAAACTCCACAGTCCAAAGCATTGGCAAGCAAAAGCAGTTTTCTGGCAAGCATGAATACAGTTGACCTTACTTCAACTTCAAACAATCCCAAGCAAAATGAAATTAAAAGGAGAGTCCCAAAATTTTAAAAATTTGAGAGAAAGTTACAACTACAACAAGGTCATAGCATTTTTCCTCCAAAGAAAGAAAGAAAAAGAATATAAGTATTATCTCGTAACATAAAACATTAAGTTTGTTTTTATACATTTTTTTATAATCTTCGCTAGTAGAAAGCCTTTAGCCTTAGTTGGGACACAAACTTTTTTTTATGGCTAAGTTTGAAAATCACTAATTGTAAGTGAACAAAAGACACTTACAATGTAATTTCCAAATAAAAAACAATGTATTTAAATACAAAAACGTCATCTCCAAATAAAAAACAAATAATGTTGAAATACTAAAACAATGTCAAAAACCCGAGAAATTACTCAAAATTATGGATTTGTCCTTTTAAGGAGCGTTGCACGTCAATAGATGTTCCCTTGAAAAAGACCAATATTGCACAAACTTCCAATTTTATTTTATTTTTACAAATGAACACCTCCACCCAAAAAAAATTGTGTTTGAATGTCTTAATGTTTCCATAGTCATCAACAAAGCTCCATTTAGCAAGTTTAGCTTTGGCAAGGGAACTCTAATGTAAGGTCAACGAAGCAAAAACAATGAATTTATAAGATGTACAATAGGACCACCAAAGACTTATATTGGTTATCTAACAAAATTCATTAACCCAAGTTATTTATTAAGGGCATGAGCTAGATGTTCTCTTGTGTGCATAAGAGAACAAAAGATTAAAGTTTTTGTTAGAAGGTGGTAGCATTTTATTTCTGCATGATCCACATAATTAAAGAAATGTATCAAGTTGTTGTGCGAGTAAGTTATATATACAGTTTGAGTTTGCATGGGTGTGGGTCATTGGCATCGCTTGATATGAAGTCACTTGTTATAAAGGAGGTTACGAGTTCAAATCTCACTTGGGTTTACCGGTGTCCCATGGTTTACAGGTTGTTGTGAGGCACCTAGGGGTATAATGGTAGTAGGAATGGATCCCTGGACCCCATGTCACGTGAGTACCAGTCCAACCTCGGTTGTCGATTCCCCTAGTAAAAAAAAATTATATATATAGTGTGGGTGTTGCTCTTCTTATTATTTTTTTCTTTGTACAAAGGTAATTGAACAATAGAGAAAGTAAAAGTTTGTGTTACACTAAGAGGAGCGAGGTGCTTTACAACTCAATATGGGGGAGATGTTGTCACATAACGTAGCGTTATGTTACCAAAAATAAAAGTGATTTAAAAAAACTCATGTCAGCTCATAAAATAAAAAATTAAAACCAAATGAAAAGTAATTAAAAAATTCACAACGACTCGTTAAAAAAAAAAGCATAGATCCATCTTAAACCCAGATCTATCAAGCACTTAGAGGGACCAAATTTATGGAGGTGTAAAAAAATTAATTAAAAAAAAGTACACCTCAAGAAATTGGATCCCTCTTGGTGCTTGATAGATCCAAATTTAAGATGGATCTATGCTAGTAATAGACTCATTGTTAGTCTATGCAGTGGGCAACAAATAACATTGTCAATTTCAAACAATACTTTGTTTTAATGAGGTATTAAAACTCTAGTTATAATTCTTTCGAAAGTCATTAAACACTTAAGTAATGTAATAATCCTCTAACCACTCCAAGTCTTCGTACCAAGATTCGAAAGATCACTCCATATGAAGATGTTTTTCCTGCTCAACCTTCTACCCTGAAAATGGAGGATGTTAGATTGTCCTTGCATCCTCCAAGTCCAAATGAGGTAGGAAGGAAGGTTTCGTCTCTCTTTATGTCCATGAAATTCCAAGAAATCCAATGGGCAACTTCTTCCAAGATCCCACCCTTCAGGTGTTCTAGATACAACATGAACCCTCCTTTGGTAGTTGTAGTGATGACGAAATGGGGAGAATGGGTATCTAATGAGCATTGTTCAAGGCTGAAATGGACCTTTTGGTCTCTAAGTATAACATAAATTTGCTTCTACTTGGTTAAGAGCTAGTTTTCCTTGTATATAACGAAATAGGCTAACAACCCAAGATCCAAGGGTATCTAGCAAGAGTGAAAGTCTATGCCTTTACAAACCACCAATGAGTTATTATAGGCGTGTTGATGTGAGCAAGTTTTTCATCATCGTCCTGGCTTATGCGTTTTTCCATTTTTTTATCTATTCGGCCTTTATATTTTAGATGGGGTTGACGAGAGACACAGCAGAAATTTACTTTTCTATATATATATATATGGGGGGATGGATAACCAGATGCGTGTTAAGATGAGATTACATTTTATATTATCTCTCATGGCTGCCTTGAGTTATTTGAGTTGCTTTCTTGGTAGTAATGATTTTTAAGTTCTTTTATTTTGTCTTTTCCCAAAAGAATAACACTTCATCAGAATAATCAGAATAATGAAGAATAATTCTTCATAATTTTGTTGCATGAAGAATACAATAACAGTGAGTTTGTAACTAGAATAATTCTTCATATTTTGTTTCATGTAGACTATAATTAACTATGAGCTTTGTAAATAAAACAAGGATGGTTGCAGAGCATTAAGTTCTTGCAAAAAGTAAAAAGTGTGATTAAATTATTATTTTTTATTTCATTTAGATTACAATCAACCGTGAGCTTTGTAATTAAAACAAAGGTGATTGCAGAGCAATAAGTCTTTATCAAAACACAAGTGTGATTTAAAAAAGAGATAGTTGTATTGTAAGTTCCACTATTATCAGTTTGGTAGAGTAGTTGAATGTTCTTAACGGTATATGCAAGGTTTTAAGAGTAAGTATTGTAAGTTCCACTGTTATCAGTTTGTTAGAGTAGTTGAATGTTCTTAACGGTATATGTAAGGTTTTAAGAGTAAGTCTTCAATCTAATTATTACTTATATTAAAGACTTCAGATATCATGTTTGCCGGGTGCATGAATTAAGATTATTTGTATATTCGTGTGTTTATGTGTGTGGAGTCATTTATTTGATGTTGATGCTTATTGTCTATTTCTAACACTACTATTTGTCTATGACCAGGTAATAACTTATTTGCCCGACAATATGCACCGATCGGACGGCCGGCCGCGTCGGACATGACCGGTCACGCAGGGCCGATCGTCCGATCGGTGCATATCGTCGGATCGGTAGTCAACTCCGGCAGAGAATAGTCTGCAAACTTCTAATCCGATAATTATTTGAAACTTGAAAAGAGTGCATAACGCTATCACTCTAGTCCAGTTATTTGGGAGATAGGTGATTTTTGCTATCAAACTTGTTGACTTTTGATCGGATATTTGAAATGCAACAAAATAAGAGATGCTTCACATTATTCCATGAAGCTTTATTATCTTGATTATGATCCTGGAATCTATTTCAAGCCCCGCGAGACTTGACCATGAACAAATTATTTTCAAACTGTGATGTTAATGTGGATAATGTGTCGTAAACCTCCATATAGTGAGTGTTGACCGTGAAGAAGTCACAATATACAAAATAGAGTGAAGCAAAGAGAATCTGTGTCTAATAATAAGTCTATGCATGGGTTCAAGTATGTAATTGCAATGAATGGGATGGTGTGTATGTTGTTAGTTGTTTTGGTAGAGTGTAGTGTGATTTTTAGTGTTGGAGATAATACACAGAATAGAGTGAAGCAAAGAGAATTGGAGTTTATTAAATATGTCTATGCACAAGGTTTAAGTATGTAATTTCAATGAATGAGATGAGATGGTTTATATGTCTTTAATTATTTTAATAGAATGGTGTAATTTTCAATGCTAAAAATAAAGACAGATATATTTGAAGCTTTATGTTTATCCATTGATTAATTTGGCTTTGATCATATTTATTGAAGTTTTATATTTAACACAGTATTCAATTTGATTACATTAATTTTAGATTACTTGAAAACCATTTAACAAAATAATAATGTACATTTCTCAATCCAACAAACTACAGAGTCCAATATTCATGCTTCATTTTACTTTGTATAATCTATTAGAATAAAGATCAAATTATGAAAAAGTGGTCGACATGTGGATAAAATTTTGTTCAAGAAATAAAAAGAAATTGAATTCCTTTTGCAAGTGGATATTCACTAGTAACATATGGAGATATTATTTCTTCGTAGCATAAAGATCAAATTATAAAAAGGTGGTGGACATGTGGATAATATTTTGCTTAATAAATAGAAAAATTGAATTCTTTTTGCATGTGGATGTTCACTGGTTGCATATGGAGATAATATTTGTGGAGTAAGTAGTCCAGTTTGAGGAAAGAAATGTATTGCTCATGTAAAGAGGAAAGCGTTTTAATTTAGATATCATTTTGGTTTAACTTAGGTTGTATTAATCCGATTTTTAATGTTGAGTTGTGTTTAGTTTTAAGGATTAGCTCAATTGATAAGAAGTGTGTATACTTATGTGATACTGTTCACACAGTTTATGCAATAATATGTCTCGATATTATCTTTGATTAAGGCAGGATAAACCAGCGGAATCCATGCGAACACCCGGCTGCCACTCGTCATTAGTTGTCAATGCTATGCTAAATCGTCTTCATTTGTTGTCTCTTGCTTGACTATACAGGGCTGCTTGTTCTTCTGTTAGCTTGCTTGCGCCCTCTCTAGACCTTAAATTTGATCCACCAGCATAGATCCCAATATTAACACCCAACCATGGCTCCTTTAACCTAGTTTATCTTCTTTAGTGAATATAAGCAACAGTTCAAAAGGTAGTATCCTCACCAGAACAAGGCCGAGTAGCGGTTCAAGGTGCAACGCTCACGATAGTAGTTTCAACAGACACCTAAGTACAAAACCCTGTGTGAATATGCAGTTTATAATATAGCCTACCTACTATCTCCCAATCACTAGTTTTATCACCAACTTAAGTAGCATCGACTAAAGTAAAGGTCAGAGAGACAAGTGCAGAGACATCGGTTGATCTTGATAATGTGGGAGTGCTTAACCTGGTATACCTTACAGCTTCCAATAGCGGATACAGAACCAATTTACTTTGTTTGCTCGGGAGCACCAGTTCTGGTTCATTCAATTCAAGATATAGTTTATCCATTTTATTTTTTGTCAAATTCAAGCAGCACTAGTTTCATAAGTTGTTTGCCCATATGCACCCATCGAAGTTAATCCCGCATAGGTCGAGGCAAAGGCAGGTCCCGTTGACCATGTATATTGTCCTTTAAAGTATACTCTTTTGCATTTTGGTGGACATATGATATGACGGTCTCTGTCAATACATAGTGAACTATTATTGAATGTAAGCATTGATATACAAGTAGGTTAAACATTATAGGTTTTGGATAAATACTTTGGGTGAATTGCTAGAATTGTAGTATGTAGATATAGAACTTGAATCAGAACAGCGCAGGTATAATACAGAGCACTACCTAGAGCTGAAGTGGGAAGCGTTGAATCTGAATTTAGTGCTTCATGATTCCTTAAATTAGGTAGTATTTATCGTGCACATATATAAAGAACCAAACACTTCTCTACTATGTTACCAGAAACGGGAAACGGGAAACGGGAAACGAAACGAGAAACGAGAACGGTACGAGAAACGATGTTTCCAGGTTTCGCACATATATAAGAAACGAGGAGAGAGAAAAACAAAAAAATAAATTAATTAAATATATAAATTGAATGTTGTGACAATCTATAGATTTTACAGATTTTAGGAATGACTAGACTTAGCTTAAGTCGAGCATTTACCCAATTAAGTTGAGCTTCAATGCAAGAAAACTAGAGATTCAGACTGCTGCTCCACCAAGTTATCCTCACTTCAATGCAGAAAATAGATTATTAGTTCTTTTACCACAACTGCACATCTTTTAATTTGGTATACAACAAATTTGAAACATATTTCCTCATATGTACAAAACTTGCACTTGGTCTATAAGATAAAATTCGAAGTAATTATAGGGCGGTCTATTTGATCTGAGAGTTGGATCAGTTCCTTTGATCAGAAACTAAAATATAAATGGGAATACTCAAAGGGCAGTCTATCTGATCCAGAAGTTGGAACATCTCTTTTGATTAGAAAGTGCACTTTAAAAGAAAAAACTACTATAGCATAAATACCCACTTTAACAATGAGAAGAGAGATTTAAACCTTCCTCTCCCATGTAAGAGCAAAGACTAGCAAATACTGCCTATGGCGTGAGGCACTCCTTCTCAGTGGCTCCACTTCATTTGCCTCACTGTTCTCAACTTCTCACAGCAACGATTTCTCTCCCAGCGCATGAACAAACACTCCTTATCAGTGGCTCCACTTCTACCCACCAATCCTTACTCCTCAATCCAGGTAGGAGCAGAGATGCTGGTCATGGCCTATAAGAGATCCTACGATTTTCCTGTGATCACCATAACAGGTAACAATGTATATGGATAATGGGCCTAATCAATTTCCTGAAAAACTGATACCCAAGTTCATTCTTCTGGCAATGCGAGGTAAGTTGCTCCCAATCCATGGTGATGGATCTAATGTTAGGAGTTACTTGTACTGTGAGGATGTAGCTGAGGCTTTTGACATTGTTCTGCATAAAGCTGAAGTGGGGCATGTGTATAATATTGGTACACAAAAGGAGAGAAGGGTCATTGATGTGGATAAGGATATTTGTAGGCTCTTTTCATTGGATGCAGAGAAGGTTATAAAGTTTTTAAATGACATGCCCCTCAATGATCAGAGATATTATCTGAACGATAAGAAACTCAAGGATCTGGGATGGTCTGAGAGGACAAAATGGGAAGAGGGATTGAAGAAAACAATGGATTGGTACATTAGCCACCCTGAGTTGAGAGGTATACAAAAGCCCATGATGCTCAAAACGACAGGAGTTGAGAAGTATACAGAATCCCATGATGTGGTTGACACGAAGTCTCCAGTGCTAGAGAATGGCATCCATCATAATCACATGCTAGAGACCTCCAACGACTATATTCAGAGATCTGCCTTCAATTTCTTGATCTATGGATGAAATGGCTGGATTGGAGGGCTTCTTGGGCATATATGCGAAAAGCAAGGCATAACCTATGAATATGGAAATGGGAGATTAGAGGACAAGTCTCAGAATCAAATGGACTACAGAACAACAAGCCTACTCATGTTTTTAATGCTGCAAGTGTGACAGGTCGTCCTATTGTGGATTGGTGTGAATCTTACAAACCAGAGACTATTAGAAATGGTCATATTCTTAAAAGAATGCTAAGCTCTAATAGAGTTACAACAACAGGGATAGCCTGAACCTCCTTCACTGGGTCATGGGGCAGCACTGTAGTAGGGATAGCCTGAACCTTAGGGTCAAGCGAGATCACGTGCTAAGACCCAACAACGGCTTGTCAAAATAAAATCCTCTGCCACTTAGTTCAGGCTGTTCAACTGTTGCTGCTGGAATTCCTATAATTGATCTCAATCATCCTCACTTTGATCCTCATGAATTGGCCATGAGTGCTATGGATTGAAGGTGTTTCAAGGTTTATCTTGTAAAGAAGAAAGCAGCGGTCCATTAAAGGATCTCAGTACTACACGTCCACTTTGTAATAGAAGAGAAGACTTGCTCCTACAAGATTTATTGGTTGCAACTTTGTTTTATTGCCTTTCGGAGTCCAGATGTGTAAAGCCAAATAGTTTTCAAATGAATATTTCTACTCTAGAGTCTATAGTAGAAAACACGATGCAATCTATCTCACAGGAGTTTAGCAATTGAAGTAGATTATATATTAGATTGTAGAATACCCGCTAACTCCTCTGAGTCATTGGAAAAAGTAGCTACCTGGTAAACTAGCAGTAGCAATCTCTCGGCTCTTCAAATTGGTATCACTACTCCAGCACTCTTCTCAATTTCTCTGCTATAGATATTTTGTTTGATAGGGAGCTTAGCCAAAGCACTGATTGAAAGGCGGAAGCAGAACCTGAAAACTGTAGCTTTGTGTCTCAACTTCTCTGCTTGTTTTTTTTGTTTGACAGGAGCTCAGCCAAAGCACGGAGTGAAAGGCAAAAGCAAAACCTCAAAACTGTAGCGTAGGTACAAGCATGGTTTCAAATTTTGATGCAGCCTAACAGGCGGTAGATAGCCTTCTTCAACACCCAACTGTCAATAAATTTCGCATTTAGGTTGGAACCTATTTGCCACCCGCCAAATTCACTCACCGTTCATTAATCGCTCCTCAAATTTTAAAAATATACCTGGAAACGATGGGCAACGGGACGAGTTCTCTCAGAAACGGACAATCGTTTCTTCTGAAATCGTTGTGTGAAACGACTCGTTTCGCAAGAAACGGTTTTTTGGCTCCAGAAACGAAAACGGCCGTAAATAACAGCGGTTTTCATTCCGTCTCCGTTTCTACTACGTTTTCTCCCCGAAACGCAAGCTTTCGTCACGTTTCTGGTAACATAGCTTCTCTATATAAAGAATCACACAGGTTTCGGTATACCTGGTTTTTATTGCGGCCAGGACAATAAATTCCATGTCCAAATTTATTATAATTAGCATAGATCTATTTTAAACCCAAATTTATCAATTTCATAATTAAGGTGTACATTTTTTTATGTAAACTACCATAACCTAACCTTACTAACTTGACATGATCTCCCCATAAGGAATTAAAATCACCTCGACGCAACAATCTTTGTTTAATTTTCATGCTTTTTGAAACAATTTCAACATAAAATGGATTCAAAACATAAATAAAATGGATTCAAAGGCATGTGAAGTTCTGTCACTATCCATCTATATGTGCAGCAATTCACATGGGCGAGAGAAAGCCGCATACAAGCCTGTGGGTACATCTATGTCCATACATAATGTTGATTGTCAGATTACAAGCCACCCCACAAAGCTAGTTGCATAAACACTAGTTGAAGGACCCAAATAGTGAGCCCAAATGGGTCTTTACACATGGTATCATGCTTGGATAATCAGAAAAATGTCATACACGAACCAGGAGAGAGATATAGAGGTACGAACCAGGAGAGATATAGAGGTTGACTAATTTGACAATACAATATAAACTAAGTTGCCAATTGACAATATATTCATTTACAATGGAAGCTCTACTCTCAGGAATGGCATCCTATATCAACATCAAATTAGCCATTTTGATGTGCCTATGTGGAATTTTACATGGACGATTAGGCATTCTGATTTTGAACAATTTCATGTGATTGGGCTAAATGTATACTTGAGAATGATGGAAGCTTTACCAAATCAGTTAGCCTGGGAAATGCTAGATTGAATTAAAGAAACGCCAGGAAGAAACATTATATAGATTGAATTAAAGAAATGTCAGGCAGAAACATTATATCCCTTCTGTGCAAATGATTCTATCAAATTGATTTTGTGTGGTTGGAATCCGGGCCACAACCACTACCTGCAAATACCAAGTTCTAGGTGTCGAATTCCCATCACCAACGTCCCAGCAATAAATCCTCGTAAGAGCCTACATAAGATTACATGTGCACTAAGGATTAGATGTGTACTCCACATCAAATCCATGTGAAGTTCTGTAGAAGCATGAAGAGAGGACTTTGAATGGCGTAAATGGTATGAACATTAGCCTCAAGTATTTACTCTGTTGTTCAACTTATATTGCATTTTGGATTTCTTTGAAATTATTTCTTCTACTTGAGGAATCCACTCTAATTACATTGCATGAGATTTACTGAGATCAAATTAGTTTCATATATACTTCAAAAACTGCATTATATGATGATGTGAAAATGGGCATGTTTTAAAATAAAAGTAATATAAATCATTGAGCTTTTGATGTTTTCTCAACAGTGCTATACTATTTATCAATGTTTAATCATGATTCCTATTTTATTCTAGGCTATACGACTATGAAGTGTTATGACCATTCTATTCTAGGTTATATGACTATATGATTGTGAAGTGTTATGAAAATTTCCTTGTTGTCCCGCAACCAGCTACGTCGCTGCAACGTTCCACCCAACCATAGGTCAGTGTGCTCATCAATCTCTCAGCAACACTGCCACCCCAGAGCTGGGCATGATTCCCACAAGGAATAAATGAACACTAACAAACTCACACATAGCCAAGAATTTATCAAAATTCAGACAAGCCAACACAGTTGGGTTTATCAGCTACAAAGGAGCTGGAAAGACTGATTGCTAAGCTAGTGAGCTCAACCACAGAGCTATGGACATCTGCACCAGATCTAGCCTAGCTTCTAAAACATCTACACACCCAACACAAGGAGCATCCCCTTCTCTACTACACAGTCCCTCAGGCTATGCATTCCTTTCCAGTGCTATTCAGGGTGTGTAAAGAAGAAAACCAGCCCCCTAGATCTGTCTGTGAGGTTCCTTCTCACACTAGTTTTATCAAGCTAGTTCAGACCCCATTTCCACTCCCAAACCGGTTCAGAGACCAAACAAATATGTACACACAGCAATTACAATTCTGGGATTGAAGGAAAACATCATAGAGGCCAAAATCGGGAATGGCAATTGAGTAAAACAGCTCAGCCTATGCAATTCGATTTCCAGAGTCATTTATGGCCCTAACGTGGCCAAAATGAACTCAACAACACCCAAAAATTGTGGGTCTCTTCTCCCACTCGTTGTGCAACCCAAAAACATTTTTTCCTAGTCGGGTAATGAGGAAAACAACCACAAAAATGCCCGGCAGAGATCCCAGCCACTGACTGTTAGCAAAACAACTTTCCAACCATGGGGAAAAAACATAGGAAACTGCAAAAACGTGAATGAGAGTGCCCAGGAGCTCCAAAAATGTGGGGAAGACAAAAAAACGTGGATGCATGAGGGAATAGGCAACATTTTTTAGCAATAACTTGCCCCATAAGTCAAATCCGTGTTTCCTAAAAACTGATGGCTTCTCCCATTCGAATTTGGACTGCCATACCTTGCCCATCCCATGCAATAACCACTCAACCAACTTCTGGCAGTAATAAATGATTGGGTGAATAAGACAAGAAAGATAGTTGACAGTTTTATGGGTTCTCCCTTTGACATTTGGATTTTCCCCATTGGCCCAAGGATTTGAATAACCCACCCCTCCTCCCCCCTTATCCTTAAGAAATCATGCCCCCATCTCATTATTGTTGCATTGACATAGCTAGTTGTGGGTTTTTAATTAAATTGCATATTTACATGATGTCCAAAATTATAATGTGCTGGCTAGCACAAAATACCATTGACAACGATTTTTAATCGCCGAAACATAAAACGCTAAATCGATGGTGGGGCTTTTGTCTTTAGCTCCACACCACAATTAAATACAATATTTACGTCATGTACATTTAATGCAAATGGCATCAAAACTGGGGTGTTACATTACTAACTTCAATAGAAAAGTATTGTACGGTTTCTATTTTAACTAGAGATTTTTTAAAATAATGATCACTATGCCTCAAGATGAGGCCAAATAAATATAAAAGTATTGTACGATTTCTATTTTAACCAAAGATTTTTGAAAATAATGATCACTATGCCTCAAGATGAATCCAAATAAATAGAAAAGTATTGTACGATTTCTATTTTAACCAAATATTTTTGAAAATAATGATCACTATGCCTCGAGATGAGGCCAAATAAGAGCACAAAGCTATTGATTGGCTAACAACGTTTTTTAATGTATATTGAATCCTTGATTAAAGGTTATCGTACTATGCAATGAGAAAACTTAGAATAAGTGTTTAAATTAATTTTGGTTTTTGGACCACGCGAATTGAAACAACAACAAGTCCAATCATAGAGTCCTTGCCATCTTGAAAGGCATGGACTAATAAGTAGTCCATACTCCATGTGGAGAGCTAATACTCCTGATACACCTTAAAATTAATTGTTCCAAGGTAATTCTTAATTAGCTAACTCCCTAATGGGACCCATCCTTTTTTTAGTGGGTTAATATATGAGTTTATTAAATTGATATCTCTTGAGGGAGTGGCAATATATTCCTTAAATGGGTCCTTGGATACCTTTGGAGTGACACTTATGGCAATTTTTTACATTAGATTGTTTCTTCTAGTTCATTCCAAATGTCTTTAGTTGGCCTAGGTAAGCTCATTTCTTCTAAAGAAGGCAAGTTATTTATTTTTGGGCACCTTCTCAGCTACAAGATATAAGTGCCTACAATTGTTCACTAAGTTTGTGATGGTTTTTTCTAGGGAGGTGCTTGTTGCTTGATAGTTAGCCAATGTTTCAAGGTTGCATGGTGCATCCTTTTCCTCAACTTGCCATATTTTAAGCTCATTCATACCCCTCTAGATTCCCTATAGCGCCATCCTTTTGTCTTGGATCTACTAAAGGAAAATGAAAAGCCAAAAAGCATAACTTTCAAATTACTATAGATTCTTGTGCATCAACCTATGTTTCGTATTCAATTCATCTTGAATTTCAAAGGCATGTCGTTGCCTAATATGCTCCTATGTGAGAAAAATCTCAACTCACTAGACATAGCCTTGGGGGGAAGTTTAGGTTGGGTGCAACTGTCGCCATAAAGCTCAACCCCTTTGTTTAAGCCAACTCCGAAACAAAGCCAAGGGAGGTAGACTCTAATAAAATAAACTAAGGATGAGTAAACTATAGGAGTTAATGTAATTACAACTAGCCACTTAGGAAATAAACAATTAAAACATGTCTAATCTATGATATAGAAATGACACAAGATCTTGGATCTACAACTTCATAAGCATATGTCGCCATAAAGCTCAACCCCTTTGTTTAATCCAACTCCTAAACAAAGCCAAGGGAGGCAGAATCTAATAATAAGGATGAGTAAACTATAGGAGTTAATGTAATTACAACAACCCACTTAGGAAATAAAACAATTAAAACATGTCTAATCTATGATATAGAAATGGCACAAGATCTTGGATCTACAACTTCATAAGCATATACGATTCCTTGCAACTAAGATATTCAAAAAAATACTTGTACCTAAAATATAACAGACCTATGTTACAAAGATAAGACCTATGCTACAAACATAATTGATGAAAAGAAAGCTTACATATGAAATATCAAGAAAATTGCATATATGAAACTTTGTAATAAGAGGATTGCTTGAATGCTTTTACTTGAAATGTGCTTAATGAAATAAATGATTTATAGTTCCTTTTAGTTGATTAGATTTAGATGATTTAAAATCCTAACCCAGATTGTTGGTTTCCACGTATGGGATGGACAAAAAGTATAAAAATATAACGAAGCAAAGTAAAGCAATTAGTTTCTAATCTAGGAACGTAAAAGCTATTAATAACTAATCCTAAACTAGATCATTAATCTAGTAAAGTCACGTCCAATTGTTGAGTGATGAATGGATTAATAAATTTTAATCACGCTTATCTATGTTACTAAAAGTTAATGCAGAAAAAAGACAAGGCTAGTGGTGAGAACCACTTTGCATGTAGGTTACAATACCCTTGAATGACCCTTTAAAAAATGTTTGCTAGTGCGTAATTTAGGGTAGTAGACAAGCTTCCAATTAACGAAAAAAAAATTTCAAAGAGGAAAAAGTTGACTAGGAATGTTGAAACCTATGGTCAAATGTACCCTCATCTTGTTGGATGATGTCCAATTTGGATTTAAGATCCATCTTTTGTGGACATTTGGTTCTCTAATTTTTGGGTGGGGATCCTACCCAAACATATTTAAAGACTATATGTTTGATTGGTCTATCATCACATTGTGGGTCATTGATCTTATGTGTAAGTGTAATTATGGTGTCTTTCAACACCACCTCTTCTCTCTTTGGAATTGTTTTCTCTTCTATTAGTTAATGCCTACTCGAACATGGTATCATAGCTCGATGGTGCTTGTCATCAATTTTTTTGGTAGGAGTTGAAGAGTTCCATTATGGTCTTGATGAGCATATTTTTTGGTGCAATATTGTTATGAGTTGAAGACTCAGGAGTATGGTGAATCTTGGTGTTTGACCATCGTTGATCTAGATCTATGGCTTGGGTTAATTGCCAGTGTGTCCAATCTGGAATCGTTGAGTTAACTTTGGAATAATTCAATGGGTTTGATCTTTAGTGAAAATTCGCTTGTAAACGGATTGTCCATTACTGAATCTTTGGACGTTGACTAGAAGTATTGCCGACTCAACTGATAGCTACTTCTTGTGCATGGGTAATGACTTATCTCCTTGTATTCATGAGAGGACTTGTAGTTGTCTAGTCTGTTTTTTTTTCCAGAGAAAAAAGACAGTCTTAACTTTTATAAAACTGTGCCTTAAGTATGAGACACCATTGAAATACATAGAGAGCTTAAGTCAATAAAGACTTACAGACTGATTTAGTCATAAATACATTTTTTCAAAAAAGTGTCGATATCCATAGAGTGTCATACTCTGCTTATCTGTCCTTGAGTCAAAATATCAAAATAGACCAATTGTTTAGCATATACATAATACCAAAATAAAAGCAAAGATTAAAATAGTTCCAGAGTTCCATAATTCATTAGACTATCTCCCATAAATTCTTCCCATAGTATCATTCATGGCCCAATACCCAGAGCTCTCTTAGATAATGCATCAGCCTCCATATTGAATTCCCTGTATATGTGCTGAAATTGTAGAATCCTAAATTGAGCCTTAAGAGAAATAACTCTATTCATCCAATGCTTCAATTCCAGAACATGAATCGTATGCTTATCAAGGGCCCAATCAATGATGACTTTAGAGTCTCCCAAAATCTGTAGTTTAGTTATCTTCCTCATGTTGGTAAAGTATAGCAGACCCCAAAGAGCAAGAAGCTTAGCCTTGGTATTGGTTTCCTTGCCAACATCCATGTGCATAAAGAAAGTGGAAGAGTTCTCCATCTATAATTTCATACCGGCACCACAGAATCCATCTTTGGCCACTCCATCAAAGAAGCCCAAATTCCCACCCTGAAAGATTGATGGAGCTTGCACTATTATTCTTTTTGGTCTGTGGATGATATTGTCAGGATAGAAGGGTGAAGAGCAAACGTTTAACAAAGTAGAATGAATAGAAACATGCAAGTCTTGAAAAATAAGAGCATTCCTCAATCACCAGACTTCCCAAAACAATAGACAAATGATTTCCAAGGGAATTCTCATTTTCACCCAGTGCTCAATATTCTCCACCAGAGTCAAGCAATCCCATTGCCAGTGTTTCTTAAGACTGGAACAAATACTAGCACCAAGTTGCTGGAAGGAGGAGAAAGAACCAAATAAGTGTGCTACAGATTCAGATTCTTGAAAACAAAGAGCGCAAACCCCAGGTCCACAGAAGCCACAAGTTAGGAAAGTATCCCAAGTAAGTATCTTTCTGTTGATGGCGAGCTAGCAGAAATACTTTACCTTACCAGGAAGTTTGACAAGCCATAGGGCAGAGTGCCACCAAGATTGAACATGTTCTCCACTTGATTTAAGAAAATGTGTATAAGCCAGCTTAGCATTAATTGTCCCAGAGTTTGTGTTCACATCCCAAACAATCTCATCACAATTCAAGTTTAAATTAATGCCAGCGTTATAAAGGGATTCCACATATACCTTCCATTATGATGCCAACACCCCTGAAAGTCCCATGTATTAAGGAGATAGCCAATAGGGCGAGAACTGATTCTTTTGTCTATAATTATATTGTATGGTCAGATAATTCTCTCATGTAACCACCCCAGAAGTTCATCTGAGAGAAAAGGTCGATCAATACCAACCAAGGGATCAATGCCAGTGTAAATGCAATTCCCTCTTCCTACTTTCCAACTAATATCCTGTGTGATGTAAGTCAAACTAGTGAGAAAACTTCTCCAAATATATGAAGGGGAGGAGCAGTTCAGATTGTCTCTGCGTAGCCATAATTATAGAGGAAGACTATGCATGTATTTGGACTTTATGATGTTTCCCTAGAGGCCAGGAACAGTGAGGGCTCGCCACATACTTTTGGAAATGAGTGATAAATTGAAAATCTTTAAGTGCTTTATACCCCATCCCCCCCACTGCTTGGGTCGATAGAGAGAGACCTAGCTGGCCAAGTGATATTTCTTACAATTGATAACCCCAGTCCATAGAAACTGAAACATAATCTTGCATAACTGCTGAATAACTTTAAAAGGAAATATGTATAATGAAAACCAGAAAACAGGTATCGACTGTAGAACGGAGGTTACCAGAGTAACCCTCCCACCGAGAGAAAGCCATCTAGGCGTCCAATGATTCAATTTTGCTTGAAAGTTTTTAATAATCCAGTTCTAGTCAATTGCTCAGTAACAGTTAGTCTTAATGCGGAAGCCAAGATAAGAAAGACCCTCCTCCAGAGGCTTGCAAGAGAAATTGAAAAGCTGAATGATATGGTTCAAGTCTTCCTGCGACAAATTGTGGACATGAAGAACCGAATTCCAGGCATTAATAGACATCCCCGTAGCCCCACAAAATAAATCAATCAGGGATTTATAATGCATCCATTCCAATAAGCTTCCATCACCAAGTAAAAGCACATCCTCAACAAATAGTGTATGGGTAATAGTTAAGGTGCATGTTACTTTGATGCCCTTAATCTTCCTATTTTGCTTCAACTGTTTGATGAGAAGACTCAGACCTTCTATAATGAGCAGAAACAGATAAGGGGAGAGTGGACAGCCTTGGAGAATACCCCTTGAGCCATGGAAGAATAAAGAAGGAGAGCCATTAACCAAAACTGCAAATGAAGCACTAGTCACAAAAGCCATAATCCATCTTATAGTGATAAAAGGAATGCCAATATACAAGAGAGTCAGTCGGAGCATGGTCCAATCCACCTTGTCGTAGGCTTTCTCCAAGTCCAGCTTTAGGGTGATGGAGGGCAATCTCCAAGTCTTTATTGAATGAAGATATTCTTGAACAATCCCTACAACGTCCAAGATTTGTCTATTTGGCAGGAAACCAAATTGTTCAGAAGAGATGTGTCTAGCTAGAGCAGGATTCAACCGTTCAGCAATGATTTTGGAAATTAGCTTATAGAAGAGGTTGCACAGAGCAATAGGCCTATAATCAGCAAAAGTCACAAGCCTATCAACTTTAGGAATCAAAGTGAGATAAGTTTGGTTCAAATCATCAGGGATCATACATGTCAGCAGTGATTCTTCAATGGCCCTAACCATCTCCGGACCCATCATCTCAAAAAAATGGAGGAAGAATTCGACTGTCCAAACGTCTGACCCTAGACTTTTGTCTTTGGCAAAGAGGTAGAGTGTCACTTCGACTTCCTTCAGAGTGATAGGTGTGTTGAGGGGTAGTCCCTCCTCATGATTAAAAAAATAAGGAAAGAGATTGACTATCTTGAGCTGCTCTACAATATTACAATTACCAGGATCTTTATATAAACTCGAGAAGTGATCACATGCCACCCGCTTAATATCCCTCTGCTCATAAACCACAGAATTGTCTGAATCAGTAGCTTCTTAGATAGAGTTGCAGAGGTGTCTTTTATTAGCACAATTATGAAAATACCGGGTATTTTCATCACCCGCCATGAGCCAAATGGCTCTGCTTTTTTGACGTAAGGTCTCTTCCTTATAGATCAGAATCTTAGGACGAGATCTATGACAGTATTTGATCTCCCCCTGAAATTTCTCTGAGCTAGGGTCATGAAGAAGAAGGTTTTCCAGGTTTAGAATGTCTAGTTCCAAAGTTATAATGTCATATTCCAACTTGGCCTTCATCTCTTTCTCCCACCGCAAAACATGAGGTTGTAGTTTATTTAGTTTATACATCAGCATTTTAAGAGGATTCAGGTGAACATGAGTCTCCCCCGATATCTGATCCCAAATAGATTTCACAAAATCCCCAAAACTAACCTTTGAAAGCTAAGTGGGATTCAATTTAAATGGGTACACCTTGGGAGAGCGGTCAAATTCAACTTATAGAAGGATGGCACGGTGGTCTGACACTCCAGTAGACTGGTGCTAGGTTTTGAACTTGCCAACAAGATCACACAAAGCCTCTGACATAAAGAAACGGTCGAGTCTCTTGGCGATCGATAAAGAGCCAACTCTCCCATTCATCCAAGTGGGGGAGAGAACACATGGAGCAATGTCCATAGGCTTAGAGTCTAAGAACAGAGAGATGAAATAATCAGCCAAAGTATCACTTGGGCATCCCTTCCCCATACTTCTTCCAGCTACCAGGTGAAGTTCAAGTCTCCCCCCAATATCATATTAGGAAGGAGCAAAAGTCCACTGTTGGCTGCCACTTCCCAGAAAATATGACGGTTAGTGTAAGGACCATAAATATTTAGCAAATGAACCTGTTCATTGAAACCAATGAATTTCTCTTCAAGGATAATTCTTGCAATAGATTCAAATGCATGGAAGTCAGCCAATAAAGGGTTCCAAGAAACTAAAGAACCTCCAGACAGACCATTGGCATCCTTTGCACAAACCCTCCAGGATGGTCTTAATCGCAGAAATAGATCACAGGGAATTGACCCCAAGAGACATGGTTTCTTGTAAGAAAAATATGGCTGGGGAATGAGAGTCCAACATATACTTAAGGGAGGTACATTTGGGGCCTTCGCCTAGCCCATGAATGTTAAGGCTAAGAAGGATCATCAGATCACCTATGGGGGGGTTGTGCTTTCTCTAAGAGCCCGATAAGAGGATGAGGGACCAGATACATAAGAGGGAGGGAGGCCTTTACTGGTTAGAGAAGCCACTCTAGGATTTGAGAAGGGTTGATCCCAGATCAAATCCTTAGTGCCTTTCATGTTTCCTTTACCCACCATTTTGGGTTTGCATATAGATACATTTGCCATACGAATAACAGAGATAGGAAAAATGTTTTCCGAGACTTCTTCATTACTGAAAACTTGGAGCTGGGAGAGCGACAAAGTGGAAGGAAAAGTATCAGGCATACCACCCCGCAGAGGAGGGGTGCAGTCATCTAGGGAAGTGGACTTCGGGTCAAGATCTTTAGAGTGTATGTCTGCAATAGGAGAGGGTGAGATCAAAATGTTCATATTGGTGTCAAAAGTAGGGGAGGATAAGTCAATTGGAACAGAAGTGGGCCGAGGAGATGCCGATCATATGTGGCCTCTCCCACACTTTTAGCATCAATAGAGTCCAGAATGAGACTAGGGACAGAGATAGGTGAGGGCGCAGTCACTTGTGCAGATTGACAATTAATAGGAAGTGAGCCAGCCATAACCTCCGAGGTCGCAATGGCATTAAGTATATCATCTATTGTAATGAACTTTAACAGCATAGGGATAGATCGAGTAAACTTACCAACTAGAGAGTGAGCCGGATCTGAATCCAGTGGGATCAGAAAAGTAGTCTCCAGGGCCACCACTTGAGTGTCGGATGAAGTGAGCTTACGTGGTGCCATATCACCTGACCAAGGAGGGAACAGCCATGGGAAGGACTCCTTAGAATTCCCTGTCAACTGGAATAAGTGGCATTGGAAAGCAATCTTCCAATAGTCAAGATTTTGTATGAAAGTACCTCCCTCCCAAATCACTTCTATCTCATTCGATAGACCATTAGAAACGTCCAAATCAACCAAAACCCTAGGCGTCGTTCTTTCAAAACCCAATAGCTTCTCATCTTCAATTAGCATGAAGATGCCGATGGAATTGGCTATGACCGTAAATCCTTTAAGGTTCCAACATTGTATAGGGAAATCTGGCATAATAAACCATAAATTCCTACGCAACAACCTCTCTGAACGCGGATCAAAACCTGTATGCCATCGTTTTAGGACCAACGAACCCTCACTTAATATCCAATATATGCTTTCAATAATTTCCCTGTCATCCGACGACAAAAAATGAAATAGTGTCCATCCATTTACCAACAATAAGATCTTTGGGACATATTTTAACAACGGCTTCCAATGCTCCCTAACCCATGCAAAAAAAGTAGAGTGGGAGAGTTTGAGATACTCAAAGCAGCCCACTAGAGCGCGTAGGGAAAGAGCGGCCACCATGTCTATCGTAACATCATGGCCTAGGATACAGGAGTGCCAAGTGCTTTTCACCTTTTTGAAGGTCAGGTGACGTCGTTTAAAAGAATGGTGAAGCTAAGGGTCACTTCCAATAGTCTCGACATCCGAGCCTCTCTAAAACCCTAGCGACGGACCTCTGTCCAAATCCGAGGCTAAAGGAGAAATATGAAAACGAGCACGTGGGTTTGTGCGTACGCCTGGAGAGGTACGAGGGTTTTCCATAGCAACAGAGGGACCTAAAAAACTGGAATAGGCGACAAGAAAACCAAAAATTCCCACTTTGATATTTAACTTTCGGTTGGTACTGGGTCCATCCAGCAGAACAGACTTGACTCCGGAGACCTCTTAGACCATCATCCTTCCCATCAAGATGGGAGCAGAGGCTGCCTTCGAGGAGAAAAAGGTAAGTAAAACCAGCCGATAGGAGGACGACCAACACACAAAACAAGTAAGGACAAACTCAAGACTCCGGTCACAGAAGTCTAGGCTGAGTATAAACTGCCGGGAAGAACTAACCCTTGTCAGGAAGAAAACAAGAGCAGAAGCAGATAGCGACCAATAAATGTAACCCTAGAGTTAACTAAAACCCTAAAACATGATCCTCAATGATTATGTGAAGGGATAGAACGTAAGTCATATACGCCACTCTAGAAACCCACCACGTAAAACACCTAAAAACACCAACTCAAACGAAAATACCAATAAGGTGTCAGAAGAAGCCGCAGGGAGATACAGAGAAACAACCCTATCCCAACACTGAAAAACTGTGTAAACCCAGGAATACATGCCTCCAGAAGAACTCAGACGCAGGTAGCACTGAAAACGGGAGAGTAGAGCCCGAATACTAAGATGGACCCAACTTTCAAGGAGAGTGTCAAGATGGTGGAACTAGCCAGTCTAAAACCATAGAAAACGAGGACCATGGAGGAGTAAAGAAAAATAAAACCCTCGACACAAAGTGTTCGGGTACACAGGGTACTCCCAAAAGACCGAACACCTTGAGCAACCGCTGCACACAAATAGATCACATATCAACACACCGATGTTTATCACATGGTTAAAACCCTTGAGAGGGAAACAGTCCATGACCCCAGCCAAATAGCTACTTAGAGCAATTTATTATGCAAAAGAAAGAAAGTTACATCAACTTCTCATAATCGATTAACTAGCCAAGGACCCTCCATGCTCTTTAAATAGAGATCATGGACCAATCGGGTGTTAAGCCACAGATCAATGGTGGGTATGATCTAAGAGAAGTTGAATTGTCGGAACACTCTATGTCTAGAACATATCATGACTGTCGAATTAGAATATTTACAAATGCATACTAATGCATACTAAAGAAACACACTTTTACCTAACGGATATATTACACAAGTTGATCTTAACTAACTCCTAAGTGTCTAAATATCCCAACATCCCCCCTTAAGAACAACTTGGGATAGGATTGAAGGATTTACAAAAGTGACACTATTAGGAGAAGGAAGGAGGCATTAGAGCCTATCCCCCCTTAAGGACACATTCATGAACTCCTAACATAAACCGAAGTTTAGAAAACTTCACTTCTGTAAGAGACTTGGTGAAGATGTCTGCAACTTGATCATCTATAGGGCAATAGAACACTTCAATAACACGATCATGAACAAGATTTCTAATGAAGTGCATGTGTAGCTCAATGTGTTTGTTGCGCTGATGTAGAAATGGATATTTGGCAAGATTTATGGCACTTTGATTGTCTCACCAAAGTGGAGTAGGCTGATGCTGCTCGAATCCAAACTCTAAAAGGATTTGTCGAAGCCATAAAGCTTCTTGACTGGCATTAACTGCGGCTCGATATTCTGCTTCTACTGAAGAAAGAGCAAGAGCTTGTTGTTTCTTACAAGCCCAAGTGATAGGTCTAGATCCCAGACTGAAAACGTAACCTGCAGTAGACTTTCGATCATCAAGATCGCCGACCCAATCTGAATCAGTGAAACCAACCGACAAAGGTTCCCCCCTGTACTATAATGAATCCCAAACTGAATTGTACCTCGAATATATCGAAGTATTCTTTTTGCTACTTTCTAGTGACTTTCATGAGGAGTTTGCATATAACGGGAAACACGACCAATGACAAAGGAAAGGTTAGGACGGGAATGAGTCAAGTATAAAACACTACCAACAAGTTGACGATACAAGGTGGCATCTACTTCAGGGGAAGTATAAGTGGCAAAATTTTTGACTCCAGACTGGAAGGGAGAAGGGGTTGGTTTACAATCTTCCATGTGAAAGCAACGAAGAAGGTCACAAGCATACTTAGAATGGGAAAGAAAGATTCCTTCTTTGGTTTGCAAGACTTGGAAACCAAGAAAATAATGCAAATGTCCTAAGTCTGACATTTCAAATTTTGCTGAAGACTAGATTTCACATGGGTTATAAGTTTAGGGTCATTACCAGTAAGGATAAGATCATCAACATAAAGAACAAGTATGATGAGATGGTTTCCTACTTTCTTGGTATAGACATTGGGGTCAGAATGACATCTAGAAAAACTAGTGTCAAGGAGAAAGCTATCCATTTTGGCATACCAAGCTCTAGGAGCTTGCTTAAGGCCATATAAGGATTTCTTAAGGAGACAGACAAGGCTAGAGTTATCCTGAACATATCCAGGAGGTTGTTCCATGTAAATTTCCTCCTATAAATCACCATGTAAAAAGACAGACTTGACATCTTTTTGATGGACTTCCCAGGTATGTAAGGCGGCAAGGGAAAGAATAAGGCAGATGGAATTCATTTTTGCAACAGGAGCAAAGGTTTCATTGTAGTCAATCCCTTCAACTTGGAAAAAACCTTTGGCAACTAACCTTGCCTTAAGCCTTTCAACACTTCCATCTGATGCATACTTAGTTCTATAGACCCATTTACACTTGACAAGTTTTCTTCCTTTTGGAAGAGGAACAAGATCCCAAGTATTGTTCGCCATTAAGAAACGATATTCTTCATCCATACTTTCATCCCAATCTGGATTTCCTGAAGCTTCTGCAAAAGTTTATGGATCATGATTCTCGGAAACTTGAGCCAAAAGAGAAGAGGCTCGCTGAAACTGAGAATGTGTTCGACGTTGATCTCTAGGATCACTGACAAGATCACCATTTGCTTCACATGTTGAACGGATCCATCGAGGAAGCATTGGTGTTGGTGCAATTGGAGGAACATGAGCAGGCGGAGGTGGATTTTCATCCTCACCGTCTGTTAGTTTTTCAACATTAAGATAGCATTATTAGGATCTTTAACTGAGAGAATAACAAGTACAACAATCAAACACAAGAGACAATGAACACAGTGTTTTTCCTCAGGGAAACCATAAAGGAGAAAACCACAAAACTTCCTCAGAGATAGAATCAACACCAAAACAGTAAAAGCCCCAAAATAGTAAGTGATCTCCCAACATCAGTAATCTTCTTCTTGACTAGCCCCAATGTCTTCTCCTTCCTCAACTATGCGCTACACTTGAGTGTGGATGAGTTGTGTTATAAATAGAGACTCCAATTCTCTATTTATACTAATATCGACATGACTAAAACCCTACAAGGGCCGACCTCTAATAGGAGAGTCTAATAACCCTAGTGCCCCGAAACTGCGGGGACTTTAACCCTTAGACAATTGGAGGGTTACTCACTATGACTTGACATGATTTGTTTACATTATTGATCCTCTCGATCGGAACATCGGGGCATGACAATATGACTCAATTACATTATAGATACATCCTGGAATAAACATCGGGTTACAATACATAAGATACATAAATGAATACATTCCGAAGTTACAAATACATCAACACTCCCTCTTAACTATGAAGGTTTTCTTTCGACACAATTTTCAGCATTGGTCTTCTTCTCTATATCAACTGGATCATCTCGTCATCTGCATCTCAGGTCTTCTTGAGTCTTCAAGTCATCTTCGTCTTCAAGTCATATTCATGTTCAAGTCATCGGATCTGGATCATCTCTCGATTTGGATCATCATGGGACATCATCACTGGATCTGGATCATCTCTCAATCTGGATCATCGTGAGGCATCATTACTAGATCTGGATCATCACTCGATATGGATCCTCAATGGCTATCATCACTGGATCTCGATCATCACTCGATCTGGATCATCACTGCTGGATCATCATTACTGGACTTTGATCATCACTCGATTTGTATCATCACTGGATCTCGATCATCACTCGATTTGGATCATCCCTGGTGCTATCTCATGATTCTTCTAGTCACAGGAAGTTCTACAGAGCCAACCCTTTTTCATGTTGGTTGTAGGCCTAGCCTCCATGTAGGTATTCTTCAGCACTTATATCTGACCTACTCGTCAGAAAGGCACAATACTCACATCCATCCAGGCTGGAACACATCCTTCTCACAATGATGGAAGAGTTCTGCACTTCCATCTAGGCCGAAACCACATCCTGCTCACAATGATGGAAGAACTCTGTTCTTCCACCCAGGCCAGAACCACATCCTGCTCACAATGATGGAAGATTTCCTCACTTTCATCTAGGCCAAAACCACATCCTACTCACAATGATGGAAGAACTCTGTTCTTCCACCCAGGCCGGAACCACATCCTGCTCACAATGATGAAAGACTTTCATCTAGGTTGGAACACATCCTGCTCACAATGATGAAATATTTATGTACTTACATTCATCCAGGTGGGAACACATCCCGCTCACAGTGATGAAAGGGCTCTGCACTTACATCCATCTAGGCGGGAACGCATCCTGCTCATAGTGATGGAAGGGCTTGCACTCACATATGATCTTGTAGGAACCAATCCTATAGTCATATCAGAATGGCCCCCAGTCCTCCTCGACTGAGCTACCTGGTAATTGACCAGGTGCCTCCATTCTCCTAGAGAATGGCAGTTGTCCTTACATCCGACCTGCTCGTCGGAATGGCCAACACTCACCTCTAACATGGAAGGAACTTAATCCTTTAGCCATGACAGAATGGTTTATCCCTTACATCTAACGTACTCGTCAGAATGGCTACCCAGTCCTAGACTGAGTTTTCCTGGTACCTCACCAGGCAGCTCCATTCAAAGAATGGCAATTGCCCTTACATCTGTCCTACTCAATAGAATGGCCAACACTTATATCTGACATGGAAGGAAGCAATCCTCTCACCATGACAGAATGGCTCAACCCTTACATCTGACCTACTCATCAGAATGGCTATGGATCTCAGCACTCATATCTGACATGGAAGGAACCAATCCTCTCACCATGACAGAATGGATCATCCCTTACATCTGACCTACTCGTCAGAATGGCTATGAATCTTAGCACTCATATATGACATGTAAGGAACCAATCCTCTCACCATGACAGAATGGCTCAGCCCTTACATCTGACCATGGAAGGAACCACTCCTCTCACCATGTCAGAATGGCTATGGGACTCATCACTTTCCCTTGGAGGAAATCTCGATCTGGAGAACACCAAGCTTCTCCCTGAAGTACTCGAACTTCACCCTAGCCAATGGCTTCATCAATACATCAACTATCTATTCCTCCATCGCAACATATTGGAGCTTCACTGCTCCTCTTTGCACCATATCCCTGATATAGTGGTACTTGATCTCGATATGCTTCGACTTGTCATGTAACACTGGATTCTCTAACAACTTCACGCAACTTTGGTTGTCACAGTGTATACAAGTAGCATCCAACTGGAGATCAAATAAATCAGATAGTATCTTCCGTAGCCATACTGCCTCACAACTAGCTGAACAAGCTGCGACATACTCTGCTTCAGCTGTACTCAGTGCCACACAGGATTGCTTCCTACTAAACCAAGACTTCACACCTGATCACATACTAAAGTAACATCCTGAAGTGCTCTTCCTATCAATGGCACTACTTGCCCAGTCTGAATCAACATAACCCTCTAGGTTAATCTTTTGATTCGCATCGTACTTGAGTCCATAATCAACTTGTACCCTTCAGGTACCTCAGAATATGCTTTGCAGTAGTCAGGTGAACATGTCTCAGATCTGTGAGGAACTGGCTCAAGGTGTTCACAGCAAAGCAAATATCTGGTCTTGTGTTCATCAGGTACATCAATGACCCAATCATCTGACGATACATCATACCATCAACCAACTCTGATGAAGCATCACTCAATAGCTTCAGGTTCGATGCCATCGGTGTGGCTATAGCCTTGCAGTCCATCATCCCAAACCTCTTTAGGATCTCTACTACATACTTCCCTTGTCCAAGGAAGATTCCATCTGTAGTCTACCACACCTCCATACCTAGAAAGTAATGCATCATACCCAAGTCCTTCATCTCGAACTTGGCAGCAAGATTTCTCTTCGTATCAACAATCAACCAATCCATACCTGTTACAAATAGATCATCTACATATAGTAGAAGCATCACTGGGTTGCCATCCTCAACCTTGTAGTAAAGGTTGGACTCTGCTTTACTCTTGGTAAAGCCCAAACTAGATAGAAAGCTATCAATTCTACCGTACCAGGTCCTGGGTGCCCGTTTCAAACTGTACAGGGCTGTCTTCAGTCTGCACACATGAGACTTCTTTTCATGTGTCTTAAAACCGAGTGGTTGTTCTACATACACTTCCTCTTCCACTACATCATTCAAGAAATCAGTCTTGACATCCATCTGGTGTATCTTCCATTTCATCACTGCATCCAGAGTAAGTACTGATATGATGGAAGTGTATCTGGCTACAGGTGCAAAGGTTTCTTCATAGTCTATTCCTTCTTTCGGAGAGAAACCCCGAGCTACAAATCTTGCCTTATATTTTTCAATGTTGCCATCTGTAGCATGCTTGATCTTGTAGATCCATTTGGAAGTTGCAACTGACTTCCCATCTGGTCTTGGGACAAGATCCTAGACATCATTCTTCATGATCGATTGGTACTCTTCGATCATAGCATCCTTCCATTCTTTCCATTCTGCTGCTTCTTCATAACTGGAAGGTTCTTTATCAATGAAATCACATAGTAAAGCTACATACCCCGAACAGAATCTGGTTCTCTTTCTTTCTCTGTGATTCTCTTCTAGAGCTCCATATCTTTCTGCACTTTGGATAAGTTCTTGTACCCAAGCAGGTTTCCTCTTATGAGGATTCTTCTCTAGAGGTGGATCTACAGGTCTTTATGGTTTTTCAAATTCTTGATCTTCTTCTTGAGCTTCTTCGTTCATGGTTGTATCATGAATTCTGGGTGCTTTTGCTTCTGCTTCTTCAGGTTCTTCAGCAAGTCTCTTTCTGGATTTGTTGTAAGCTGTGTCTTCATCAAATGTCACATCCCTGCTGATGTCAATCTTTTTGTATCTCGGGAAATATATTCTGTAATCCTTCGAGCTTTCAGAGCATCCCACAAATACACCCTTCTTTCCTGAAGGATCTACTTTTGTTCTCTTCTCTTTTGGAATGTGTATGTACACAGGACAGTTGAATATTATGAGATGGCTGACTTCTGGTTTCTTGCCGGAGAAGACTTCTTCAGGAGTCTTGTTCTCGAGTACTCTATGTGGAGTACGGTTTTGTACATACACCGATGTTCTGGCAGCTTCCGCCCAAAGATGGATAGGAAAATCTTGATCAAGAAGCATGGCTCTTGCAGCTTCCATGATAGTTCTATTCTTCCATTCCACAATCCCATTCTGTTGTGGATTATAAGGAGTGGACAACTCCCTCTTAATCACTGATTCTTTGCATAGCTCTTTGAATTCATTCTAAGTGAATTCTCCGCCATTATCTGATAAAAAATTATTAATCTTCTTTTCAGTATGGTTCTCGATCAAGGCTTTGAATTCCTTGAACTTACTAAATACTTCATCTTTGTTTTTCATGAAGTAAACCCATGTCTTCCTAGAAAAATCATCAATAAAGGAAACATAGTATGCATACCCGCTTAGTGAGTTTGATGACATAGGACCGCATACATTGGAGTGGATGATTTCTAGTATGTCTTTGGCTTTGCTTTCACTGTTGGGAAATGTATTCTTTGTATTCTTTCCTTTCACGCATCCTTTGTAGACACCATCATGTTTTGCTTGGAATTCTGGAAGACCTTCAACAACTTTGCTTACAATAGGTAGTGCTCTGTAATGCACATGTGCAAGCCTTCTATGCCAAAGTTCATTTGGCTCTACTGTGTCATGGACCAAGGCTTGTCTTGGATGGCCCTTCAATTTGTACAACCCTCCTTCTTGTTCTCCAATCACTACTGCATCATCGATAGTCTTACCTCTTGGCCACATGATGACTTGACCATCTATGAATGCAACCCTCTTTCCTTTTGCATCCAATGTTGATATGGAGAGAAGGTTCTTCTTGAGTTGTGGCACAAACAATACTTCTTTCATTGTTAGAGACTTACCAGAGTCTAGTTTATATGAAGATTCTCCACTACCTTTTATTGGATATTGGTAGTCATCTCCTAGCTTCACCTTGTGAGGTGATTCATGTTCTGACAGTCTTACAAAGGATTCCTTAAATCCAATCATATGTTTGGAAGCCCCACTGTCTAGAAGCCAATCATCACTACCATGAGTAATGTTACCTATGGGAGCGGAGATCATAACATATTCATCCTTTCTTGAAGAATCTTCACTTTCATATCTGGATCTCTTCTTTGATGGTTCATCATCTTCTGTAGCATGAGCATGATGTCTTCTTTTGTTCCCCTTCTTCTTATGAGAGTGGTTCTTGCTCTTAGGACAGTCTTTTGCAAAGTGCCCTATCTCATCACATTTTTAACATCTTTTTCTAGATAGGTCCTTTCTATTGTTATCTCTATGATGATGATTCTTGCCTTTGAAGTGATGAGGTTTTCTTCTGCCTTTCTTGGAGTGAATTGTGAGAGCTTGATCTCCACTTCCCATCTTCTCTTCTCGAGCTGCTATCCGATCTTATTCTTGAGAGAATTCTTCTCAAAGTTTGCTGAACTTGACTAGCTTCTTTCTAGCGCAGATTCCTTGGATGAAAGAATCCCATGACCTAGGAAGGCCATTCAAGGTAGTCATCACAATCTCTGCATTTTCCACTTCTTCATCAACAACTTCTAATTGTTCCTTGATCTAAGAAACCCTTGTGAAGTAAGACTGGATAGTTTCTGTATTCTAAATCTTCACATTCTTCAGTTGATTCCTCAAAGTCATCTTCCGGTTTATGTTCTTCCCTTCAAACAACTTGGTTAGGGCATCAAACATAGCTTTAGGTGTCTTAAGAGAGGACACTCATGGGATAAGGTGATCCTTGATAGAATCAACAATGATCCTCTTTTCCGTAACCATATTCTTCTTATGTAAGGCCTTAGCCTCATCTCCCTCTGGAACTGGAACCTCTTCATGGATGTAGGAGTCTATCTCATTCTCTTCTAGGACCAGGGAGATCCTATACTTCTAGGCTCGAAAGTTATCAACTCCCTCAAGCTTTTCATCAAGCTTAGTATTGTGAGACATCTTAAACTGAGAATCTCAAATGGAAATACAAAAGATCTTAGATCTTACCAGGTCAAGATGTCAGATCTGAAACTTGAGCTGAAATCGTGCAGATCTAGTTCAGGAGCAAATTAGGGTTTTTCTTTTTCGGAGTTCTGTCCACCCAAATGCCTTGAAATTTGTCCCTAACTTTGATTTTGGGGAGGAGATCAATCTAGGCCTGGGCTCACTGAAAAATTCCTCTTCTGTGAAAAGCCCTAATTTCCGACAGTAATGACAGATCCAAAACTGAAAAACCTCAGAATTGGATTTTGCTTCGACAGAAAGATGCGCCCTAAGGAGGAGAGTTATTCCACCTTACTTTTGCTGCAAATATGTGGGGGAAGATCAACAAACTAGGAAGCCCTAGTTCCCGTAGCTGCATAGTGTCTTCTTCTCGGGTTAGCTCTGATACCATGTTAGTTTTTCAACATTAAGCTAGCATTATTAGGATCTTTAACTGAGAGAATAACAAGTACAACAATCAAACACAAGAGACAATGAACACAATGTTTTTCCTCGGGGAAACCATAAAGGAGAAAACCTCGCAAGTTCCTCAGAGATAGAATCAGCACTAAAACAGTAAAAGCCCCAAAACAGTAAGTGATCTCCCAACAGCAGTAATCTTCTTCTTAACTAGCCCCAGTGTCTTCTCCTTCCTCAACTATGCGCTACACTTGAGTGTGGATGAGTTGTGTTATAAATAGAGACTCTAGTTCTCTATTTATACTAATCCCGACATGACTAAAACCTTACCAGGGCCGACCTCTACTAGGAGAGTCTAATAACCCTAGTGCCCCGAAACTGCGGGGACTTTAACCCTTAGACAATTGAATGGTTACTCACTATGACTTGACATGACTTGTTTACATTATTGATCCTCCCGATTGAAACATTGGGGCATGACAATATGACTCAATTACATTATAGATACATCCCAGAATAAACATGGGTTACAATACATAAGATACATAGATGAATACATTCTGAAGTTACAAATACATCAACACTATCATTATAAAAAATTGGAGTTGGAAACCTATCAAAGAAGTTGGAAGAAGAAGAAGAAGACACAATTGCCAAATCAGGCTCGCAGGCCAAAGATGGCACACCTGCCAAGTTAGGCTCGTAGGCCAAGAGATTTTCATCAAATTTAACATCTATTCTAATGATTATATCATGTGAATGGGGCTGAAGAAGTCTATAAGCTTTTACATCTTTAGAATATCCAACAAATATACATTTTTCACTTTTAGGCTGCAATGCTTTCCGTTTTTCATCTAGAATGTGAACCCATGCTTTACAACCAAACACATGAAAGTGACTTACATCTGGTTTAATTTTACTCCATTATCTTCCGGTGTTATACCTTGTAAAAATTTAGTGGGTGTGCGATTAACTATGTAATTTGCACAATTTATGGTCTTAGCCCAATATTGAAGACTTGGTCCCTTAGATTGGATCATACAATTAGCCATTTATTTTAAAGTGCAGTTCTTCCGTTCAGCTACACCATTTTGTTGAGGTGTATATGGAACATTGTGTTGTTGTTGGATTCCTTGTTCAGTGCAGAAAGTAGTGAACTTGTTGTTAACATATTCTCCTCCATTGTCAGATCTTAACTTAATAATTTGATGAATAGATTGTTTTTAAACAAGGGCCTTGTAGGCCAAGAACATGTTAAATACTTCGCTCTTAAGTTTTAGAAAGTAAACCCAAGTGCGTCTAGAATAGTCATCAATGCAAGTTAAGAAATATTTGAAACCAGAAAATGATGCAGATGGAAGAGGGCCACACAAGTCACTATGCACAAGCTCCAAGGGAACCGAGGAGTGCCAAGAGGCACGTTTGTCAAAACTATCCCGATGATGTTTTCCAAGTACACAACTGGAACAAACACTATCCTTGCAAGATACCATCGGAAGACCAGTCACCATATTGTCTTTACATAGTTGTTGCAATGAGCGATAATTTAAGTGACCAAGTCGCTCATGCCAAAGTTTGCTCAAGTTATCACTATGAGCAACAAAAAATGAAGGAAAATGTGATGACCCAAAGTTGTTAAATTTGTACAACCTGGTAAAATCATCAACAGTTCCAGAAGCAAGGACATTTTGAGGATTTTTAAAATTCTTGATTACAACTTGGTGAGGTGTAAACGTCACAGTTTTACTTTCACTTGAATGAGTAATTTGATAGGCTGATAACAAATTGTAGGAAATTTTTGGAACACATAGTACATCACTGAAATGACCATTTTCTATTGGAACTGTTCCAGATCCTACAACACTTAGAGATCTATAATCACTGACAAATATTTGTTTGGTGTTACATTCATGCATAGCAGAAAAGATGGCTTGATCCTTGGCTATATGATAAGATGCTCCAGAATCAATGAGCCATTCAATTAAAGTAGAAGAAGAAGATGCCGTATAAGAGTAACCAAGAGCACAAAGTGCATGTCCATGAGAGGTAGATTCTGAAGACGAATCTAGGCTGATGTGGTGCTTCTTCATTGCTGCTTCTAAGGCTGCCATCTTCTTGAAACACTTAGATTCATCATGATTATCTTTTCCACAAAAATTGCAATGACATTCAGTCTTCTTTCCTTTTGGCTTGGATCTTTTGTCATTTTTTAAAGAAGAAGCTGACTGAGAGGGTTTGGGACCCTTGTTGTTTGGCTTATTATTGCGAAAATTCTGTTTCTTAGGAGGCTTGGACATTTCTTTCTGTTGGGACAATAAGGCTTTCCCAGATGTATCTGCATTGTTAATTATTCCAAGATGAATGAGCTTATCTTGCTCTCTAATTAAGGAATCACAAAATGATTCAAGACTAGGCTTTTGATAGCTAGCAGCAGTCAATTATTCTTTCATGGAGTAGAATGTAGATACAAAAACAGAATATGCAGGTCCAAGTTTGTAAAGAATATGATAAATATATTGTTTGTCTTCTTTCTTAATCTTGCATTCTGCACATAAGAGTCTAAGAGTTTTATACTTAGATACATAGTTTTGAATGCATGAAAAATCATTTGGATTCAAGGAAATCAACTCATTCTCAAGTCGATGACCCCAAATTTCATTGTGTTTACCAAACACAGATTCCAACTTTTCCCAAGCTATATCAGATTCATCAATTCCAGATATGTGGAATCGCAAATTAGTAGAGATTGACATTCTAATCAATCCACTAGTTTCATCACATCTATTTGCCCATTTAATTTTGTTATCATCATCAGTGGGTTCTGTTTCTTTTCCCTGAGGTTATTCTGAAAAGTCCGCTACTTCGCAGAACATCCTCCATACGAGTTTTCCATGAGAAATAGTTAGAAATTGTAAGTATAATATCACAAGGGGCGTCCATACTGTACAATAATGACTAAAAGAACATAAACTAACTGTCTAGATGCAAAGAGCCCGAAAAAATACGCGGTTTAAAAAAAATGACACTGAAAACTGATTTTGGATGATGAAGTTATGCTTGATCAAAGAAAATGTTGAAGATGTCCCCACTACGTGGCAGATATTAACTTGACCAACTAAAAAAAGAACCCCCTTCTTCCTAAGATGAACCTTTGACAATCACTTACAAGAAATTTGTTTTTTAAGTGAGTCACTTTTGTAAAATAAGTGATGTTCACTTTTACAATAATGTTACTTTTAAATAGTGCGGCAATAAATTAAAAGACTTAAGTGACTCACTTTTTATTATATTTTATTTATGTGAAATGCACTTTTAGAATAAAGTAACTTGAAAATAGAAATTGCATGCACTAAAAGTAACTTAATAAGACTTGAACTCAAGACCTATTAAGGAAGAAAACAACTTTGAACCAAGTGAGCTAAGTTTAAAAGGTATGTAAAAGAATGGAAAGAGGAAGGGATTTTTTTTTACTCTTCTCTCTCATTCTCCGTGCTTGCCTTTTTTTCTGCAAAACACAAAAAACCGAAAAACAAAAAACAACAAAAAAACTTTTCCACTCTATGGGTGGGGTTAGATCTTGGTTATCTTACCTGGAAAGTCTACGTTTTCAAGTTTTCTCTTTGTTTTTTATTCGTCGTGATCGCACAAGGTGCACGAAAAATAGCATACATAGTCAAGAAGACAAGAAAACAAAACTTTCTCTTACTGTTTCTGATTTGCCATGATCACGCAAGGTGCACAGCAAAGAGCATACGTAGCCAGGGAGGACAACAGTCTGAGACTAAAACAGTAAAGATCTAATAATAAAACTAATAAAATATGAGAGATTTAAAAAAAATAAAACAAATCCGTCATTGTAACATTATACCTTCAGATTTGTCGAAATGAGTGTTTCTGGAACAAACAGAAACAGTTTTCGATGAAATGAAAACTATTTCCCAATGAAAACGACGCTCCAGACGCAATGGAATAGCTTCCACAGACCACAAATGCATAGAAAATCCAGAACCAGAAACCCTTTCAAAGTTTTGGCAACACCGATTCCAAATCTTGATCAAAACCGAAAGCGACTCTTCATAAATGCTCTGATACCATGTTCTGGTACACAGAGTACTCCAAAAAGATCGAACACCTTGAGCAATCGCTTCACACAAATAGATCATAGATTAACACATCGATGTTTTTCATGTGGTTAAAACCCTCGAGAGGGAAACAGTCCACGACCCCATCCAAATAGCTACTTGGAGCAATTTATTATGCAAAAGAAAGAAAGGTACATGAGCTTCTCGTAATCGATCAACTAGCTAATGACCCTCTATACTCTTTAAATAGAGATCATGGACCAATTGGGTGTTAAGCCATGGATCAATGGTAGGTATGATCTAAGAGAAGTTGAACCGTCAGATCACTTTATGTCTAGAAAATATCGTGACTGTCAGATTAGAATATTTACAAATGCATACTAATGCATACTAAAGTAACACACTTTTACCTAACAGATATATTACACAAGTTGATCTTAACTAACTCCTAAGTGTCTAAATATCCTAACACAAAGTACCCAAGGGAAATGGAGACAAACCGCAAGAATTGCAGACAACAACAACGAAAAGTGCGGGAGGCTGGGCCCAAATACAAATAAAATAACAGATGGACCCTTTAATCGAAGTAAAGAATTGAGAACGGAAATTAACAGACCGTGATTGCTAAACCATAAACCTGGAAGGTTCTCAGGAATACCTTAAGAGATGCTTCATCCCCATGAAAATTTCACCACCATGAATCCCTCCTTGCCGCCATGAAACCCTCCTTAGCCAAGCATGTTGTTACTCCAAGACTGTATTTGACTTATAGTTAAAGCCATCGAGCGACTGTATTCGCAAACTTGGTTAAGATTGGTTGAGGTCATTTATAATATGGGTGTTGATTGATGTGTTAATATAGTTGAAAACCAGACTATTGACTAACAAATTGGAGTCCAGCCTGGAATTTTAATTTTCCTGTGTCTGTCAATGAATATTTAAGGACCGTTTCAAATTTTTTTGTGCCTATCATTTTACGTTTTAGGCAATTTCACTAAGCGTCATTTTTTTTTGGTAGCTTGTCATTGGCAGTTAGAAATTATGAGCAATGTAGAGAAACTTGACATAAGTACACAAAACACAATACATTATAGCAATATTTTTTTGAACGAGCAACACATAAGTGGGTCAAGGCTCAACACAATGGGGAAGGGTAATTATGAGCAATGTAGAGCAGTGCAGGAGCTGTCCCAACACAATGGCCAAGGGTGACTAGCTAGGGTAGAGTAGGAATCAGGTATTAATATTTGTTACGGGACGCATAAATTCATAAACGTCAAATAGACATTTTAAATATTTTCTTAAATGTCAATATTGACATGTTCATCTTAAACTTGAGTGTCAAATACGTGCAAAAATGAAAAAAAATTTCTATGGCCCGTCAAATTCCAGGCCTGATTAGAGTGATTAATTGTGTGGTAGACTTCAATATGAACTTAAGCTTGGAGTGATCTTTTACTTTGATTGGTTGACTAGTGTAACCTTAGATTGTTTGCATCGGCCAACATTTTTTTGGTTATCAACTGGGCAGTCTAACTCTAGAATTTGTCATGGTTTTCTTAGAGTGCAGTTGATTGGGTTGGGCAATCTCATTGGTGTGGATGACTTGTGTCCAAATTTTATTCAATATTGTGAAGAACAACTGAATCTTGTTCAACTAAATTTCAATTTTTTGCTTATAGTCTGTTGTTGGCATTACATATAGTGATTGCATGATCAACTTAAGATAAGTATGCTTTGTTTAATTTGTTATTTTTTGGTTGGCTCTTCTAGCATGTATTAAAGAACCATATTTATTATACAGACTAGAGGGAGACTTGTTATTGGTTTTTGTATTTGTTTGACAACCAGTAGAAAAGACAGTCAAATTGCATCGAATGTGCATTGAAAGATTGTTTAAAGATGGGTACCCTCGATGAGGATGGAGCTTTAATTTTGCAAAAATTACAAGTGATTCATGAGCAGAAAGTTGTTGCTCTACAAGAATCCCATAACCAAATTCGTCAAGAAGTAGAAGGATTGCAGAATGTCATTGCATAGTTGCAGACCGAGAACCAACAATTGAAGAATGAATTGGAGACAACCCATACCCGGTTGGAAGATGAGGCTTCCCTCTTTCAAACTAGCCCTTTGTAGCAGTTTGATGAGAAATATTGATAGATTTCACGATAGAAAGTACTATGAAGACTATTTCCATAACTTTGGCAAACAAATTTAGAGATAAGTCAGATTTGGTCGATGACTTGGAAGAAGAGGTGAAAGCCCTCTCTCATTAATATATTGATGGATTGAAGATGGAAATTTGTAGATCGGAAGATGGTAGAGAATACCCACCTAGCTAATGAGGCTTCCCATTTGCAGGTCTCTATTGATGAGCTTCTTGAAGAAGCTACCCCTCTTCAAGAAGTCAATAATAAATTGTTTGACGAATATCAAACTTAAAAGAATATTATGATGCTTTGTTGTTGTAGTTGACTGAGAACGATGAAGTTATAAATAGATTGTAGGATTGCAAGCATAGTCTTGAACAAGAGGTTTGTAGACTATAGATTGTTGAGCAATAATATATTGAACAACGAGTTGATGAGAAGAAGACCGTTGAGTGGAAAACTTCCATGGTTGAGCTGACAGGCTCACCAATTACTTCTTCCTCCTTTGATGCTCTGTATTGAAGACTAGTTAGTTATGAAATAACTGATTGTAAGAAATATGTTGATGATGTGGTCGTTTCATCTCATGATTTGTTGGCTACTAATGATGTTATTTCTCCTAGTTTTGAGAAGCGTGCTACATGTATTGGATTCTGATTATTTAGCAAAATGGGATATATCGAGGGAAGACTTGGGAAGAATGGACATGGTATTGTTGTTCCTATTTTCCATGATATAAAGCCACCAAGAGCAGGTCTTAGATATGATGGTGCTACACCTAGTTTTGTTGACACCGAAAAAGTGTTGTTTGTTACTGGAGGTGTTCAAATTGAAGAGAAACTTGTTGTTGAGTTGGTTGTTCTTGATAAGACATAGATTGAGAATGTTGTTGCAGACAACATTATTATTGATGTGTAGGTTTGTTATGAACTTATCAGTGAACTAAAACCTGATCCTACATCACATGTTCCACTTGAACAAAAATTTACGCCATACAAACACCCTCATCAAAATAATTGGAGGAATTTTCCTAGGAATCATAATTCTTGGAAAGGTGGCAACTATGCTTTTAGAACTTTGCAGAAAAGAAGTGAAAGACATAATTGTGGACTAGTATCGACTAATCAGATAGATTGTGGTTGGATTGATGAATGGTCATTGAATAAATGCTTGAGGACACCATAACGATGTGTATCTTCAATTGTATTATCGTACAATGCCCTTCTTGTGTTATTTTGATTAATTTGGAAGTGGTCAGTTGAGGTTCAACCAAAGATGGATGTCGACCGATTGCTCGACTGGAGATGATTGTTGACTGAGGTGATTGTCGACTAAGATGCTCAACTGATTGAAGAGTGGTCTACTGAGACTCAACCAAGTGACGATTGTCGATTGGAGTATCGACTGAGATTGGACGAATGATGATCTTCGAATGAAGTTTCGATTGGATTGTTTGTCAACTAAATTTCAAATACTAATGATGGTCATTTACTTGTCCCTTAATTGTGTTTAAGGGGGGGAGGGATTTGAAGTCCTTGCTATGAAGTAAACCCAATTGTTGTTGACTTGACTATTTCTTGTTGAATTGACTAATTGAACTATGTTCAAATGGATTATTTGTTGGTAGATATTATTGAGTACTATTGTGAATACCTAATGGTTGGATGGATAGAGGTTGTATTACTAGATAGAGATAACCTTTACTTGTGGTTGGTCGACTACTCGACTAATTTGTGATGTTTTGTTGTCTAGTTGATTGAATGATTGGGATAGTATTTAGACAATAGTGTTGCATATTATTTTGGACCACTAGATTGAGTTCAATGATGATGGTGACAATGTTTCATACTTCTTACAGGAGTGCTATTGTACTAGGGTTGATTGGTGTTTGCAGTTTAGATCAATTAAAGGGGGGAATGTTGTATGATTTGTTCTTTCCTCCAAGCTGAGTTTACAGGGGGGTGTTGGAACCTATGGTCCAATGTATCCTCATCTTGTCAGATGATGTCCACTTTGGATTTATAGATGATCTATTTGATTGGTCTATCATCACATCATGGATCATTGATCTTATGCTTAAGTGAAATTTCAGTGTCTTTCGACATCACCTTTGCTCTCTTTGGAAATTTTTTCTCTTCTACTGGTTAATTCCTCCTACAATAATGAGATGGGTAGTATGACCGCCCTTCTTCCCAAGAAGAAGCTACCACCTTTGGGTTGTCTTAAAGCTGTTCAAACTTTCACTTTGTTAATGAAAACCAGTGAGCATGAATCACCCAAAATTGAAAGGGAGGACTATAGGGTAGCTTACAAGTTTTCTCAATTAATATACACAACTATCCACCTACAAAACTACACTTTAGAAAGGTTTATAATGGTCTTAAATATGCATATTTGTATTTAATATAGGAAAAATTTGAATGATAAATGACTTCTTTTGACATGCAAGTTCAATCTCCTCTTCAAAATAGATATTTCTTAGTATATGTTCAATGATTATGAAAGATCCAAGGCATGGAAATATATTTTTAATGATATTATTTTATGTGCAATTGATTGAGACAAATAAGTAAAGGGAAATAATTGTATTTTATCTTTTGGAAGGTTGAAAGAGAGAAAGAGAAGTGTTGGTTAATAATGGTAATGGAGTCACAAAGGAAAAACTAAGAGGGCCTTATCCGATAGATCACCAAAGATACGAGGTTGCACTTGGATAGCCTCAATCCTCTCAATGAATAAGGATCACACAATCAAGTAGGCACTTGTCAAGGATATTGGATTTCCTCTTATTTCCTCTCCCGAGTGTAATCTACATGCAAGGGGTTAATATAGCATAAATGAACACGATAACGATACGAAAAATAACTACCTTACAATTAAAATAACAATGATATTTATCCAAGCATATACTTAGCCTAACCTTGTGCAATTAGGTATTAATTCCATTTTAATGTCCTATCCAAGAGAGAAACAATTCACAATTGTAAAAGAAAGGAGTTACCTTATAAGCACAAGACAAGCTAGCATCCAAATATCAAGAAGTTGCTCCACATGTGACCTCCAAAGTCTTTATTTGTTCAACAATTTTTTATTTTAAAGAGAAATTACAATGGCCTCAAAGCCTCAACCATCAACCCGCATAGAAAAGAGAGGGGGTGCACTTGCTTAAGTAGTGAAAGGATGAAGGGAGGATCCCCTCAATGTGTCAATTTCCGTGCATGAGTTCTTGTGCCACCTCTAGGAGCTAACTAGAACTCAAGGTACCACCTCTACAGATAACTAGGAGCTCATGCACCACCTCTACAATTACCTGGGAGACTAGGAAGTGTGCCCATCTAAAAGGGAATATTCCCTTCACCTACCACCATAAATCATGGAAGTTTGCCTCTAGAGTGCAAAAATCAAGGAATTTTGTGTTAGTAGATGAAGCCAATATCCATATCTCTAAATAAAAGAGGTCCAATATTGACCTAAAGTCAAGGAAATGTGTTTTCCTCTATTATGATAATACAAGAAAAAGGTATAGATTGTGGGATCCTAGTGCCCACAAGATAATAACTTGCAAATATGTTACTTTTAATGAAAAATCTATGTAAAGGAAGGAGGTACAATAGACACCTGAGATTGAACCAGTTGACGTAGAAATGAGTGAAGATGAAAATGAATATTCTTATCATCATGAAGAACAACAAGTTCAACAACTACTATTTAGAATATCTACACATCCCAAGAGAGGTCCATAAAGGTATTCTCCTTATTTTTAGTCTTCTGTTACATTGTTAATTGATGATGGTGAACCTAGTTCATTTTATGAAGCTAAAGAATACAAGAATACAAATAAATGGAGGAAAGACATGCATGAATAAATGAAGGCATTACACAAGAATGAAACATGGGAACTTGTGGATCTCCCACTAGGAAGAAAGGTTGTTGAAAATAAGTGGGTGTATAAAGTAAAGAATAATAATGATGGGTTTTTGAAATGCTACAAAGCTCTCTTGGTAGAAAATGGATATGTGTAGAATTCAAGTATATATTTTAATGAAATATTCTCTGAAATTGTGAAGCTTACTAACATAAGGGTTTTACTTGCACTTGTAGCAACATATAATTTAGTACTGGAACAACTTGATGTAAAAACTGATTTTCTGCATGGTGATCTTGATGAATAAATTTCTATGAATCATCCCGATGAAGAAATTTTTATGAATCATCCTGATGGCTATAAAGAAAGAGGCAAAGAGAGTTTGGTTTGCATAATGAATAAATATCTGTATGGATTGAAACATGTGCCAAGGATGTGGTACACAAAAAATTACACCTACATGAAGAGCCAAGGTTTCAGTAGAAGTGAAGATGACCATTGTGCATATTATAACAAGTTTGATTATGACAGCTTGATTATCTTGTTATTTTATGTTGATGATATGCTAATTGGAGCCCTCAACATGAAGAAAATCATTGATCTCAAGGATCAGTTGGCTAGGACATTTGAAATTAAGGATTTAGGAGAGCCAAATCAAATTCTAGAGATTAAAATACATAGGGACATAAAATGTAGGAAAATATGGTTAAGTCAAAAGTCATATATAGAAAATATTAAGCAGCGGTTCAATATGCCTAATGAAAAACTAGTTGCACACTTCTTCCTACACACTTCAAGTTCTCTTCCGAATAATGTCCTAGCATAGAAGTAGAGAAGCTAAGAATTTTTCGTGTACCATATTCATTAGTAGTAGGGAGCCCCATGTTCACCATGGTGAGCACTAGACCAAATATTTCTCAAGTAGTTGGAGTTTTTAGATGGTTCATATCCCGATAAGGAGCATTGGAATGCTATGAAGTGGATACTCAAATATTTAAAGGGCACTTCATAGATTTTTATTTCCTATAGATTGATAGATTTACAAATTTTAAATTTGGTGGAGATAGATATGGATGAAAGTCTACTATAGGATATCCTTTCACTCTTACTAGTGGAGATGTAAGCTAGACATCTAAGTTGTAGCTAGTAGTGGCTTTATCAACCATTGAAGAAAAATATGTGGTAACAACTAAGCCTAGTAAAGAGGCAATATGGATAGAGTGATTGATGGATGAATTCAAGAGGATACAAGAGAATATCACTTCACACTGTTATAGTCAAAGTGTTATTCACTTAGTGAATAATCCAACATTTAATGATTGCACGAAGAATATTGATATTAAGTACCATTTCATAAGAAAAGTGGTGGAAGACGGTAGGATCTTGTTCGAGAAAATTGATACCAATGAGAATATTACAAATATTCTTACGAATCTAGTTAGAACAAAGAAGCTTGAATGGTTCAAAACTTCTCTAGGCTTGTTGAAAATGTGATGAAGGAAATATTGGGAATGGAATGTGGGTGGAAAACATTGGCAAGGAACTTTCATGTATATTGAATTCAAGTGGGCTAATGTTAGAGATAAAGTCAGTTTTTGTAGTTGGATTTGTGAAGAGTCAAGAGATCAAATATGAGCAAAGAAAGCTAAGGACAACTGGTAACATCGGATTTTGAAAACTACTTCAGATAACTAGACTGAAAGCATAGATTAAATCAGTGATGACTTCATGTCTAAAAAAAATTAATAACATACATAACAAATAGTTCAATGATATTTTAGAATAAAGAACAATGTTCAAGAAAACATCCCAAACAGAGGTTGTTGAACATTTCGTCCACAGTACTGAGCAATCATAAGGAAAACATCAATATGAAAGAATACATTAACAATGGTAGTTTTAAAAAAACTAGTGATCTAGATGGAGATCGGTGGGCACCCACCTATTCCACTGGCTCAAAAAAATTGTCCATTGTGGCAGTTTCCTAGTTATTTTTGTATGGTTTTTCGAGTCCCAAACTTTTGGGGCCATTTTGAGGCCCTAAAGGACATTTTTTGGAGATTCGGGGGGCCAAATGGTTTCCTTTGGCATGCATTTGGCTCTAGTTGGAATTTGTGAATCTCGACCAGACATTTCCAACGGGATATCGAGTGCCCAAATCAGAGAGCATATGCAAAAGTTATGACCCCAGGAAGTTGACTGTTCAGCTTACCACCTTGGGGCCGTAAACTTTATGATGGTTCATCTTCTAGGGTCATGTTTTGGACTTTTTGGCTTCTCACCCTCATTCTTACTGTTGATCCTAGAATTGTTATCATTTTTTGGCAATTAAATTACTCATTTAAACATATTTTTTATTATCTTTCTGTATATTTTATGCCACGCAGATCAATATTCAACTCAGGTATGTATGAATTTAAGGTTTATTTGAAATCTATTTATTATTATCATTTTTATGATTTTATTAATTAAAATTGACATTATTAAAGCACATTTGAGGTATTAATTAACTTATATATTTGTTTGCATATTTTACAATATTTTTGGGACAAATTAATAACAAGAACGCATTTAGCCTGCCTTGCGCACATCACGTCCAGCTCGACGTCCAGCTTGTCATCTAGCCCGCTGCGCGAAACTCACTGGTAGTTTTCCATATGTTGAAACGTGTGGCTGTAGACTATAGTCCTGAAGCACGCCAGCAAAAAAACACTTCGTTCACCCTAGATCGACGCCCAATGTATCCATCTCATGGACCAACTTGCTGTTCATCTTTCTGTCCATATCGATAACCAGAGTGAGTGCTGTTGAAAATTAATTTCAGGCAATTAAAATGTGAAATAGCCTGCAAATGACCTGTTGTCCATGCGTCTGGGTGATGGAGCTTGTGTTCTAGATAATCCGCCAGCTTGCAGCCTCCTTTGTTAAGACCTCGATGTGCGTTCTCCTATGTTCGCTACCAGTTCACGTTTGCGCTAAAGAAGGACCCATGCACCACATCTGAAGACCTGTTGTGCTAAAAAAGGAGCCTGTGTGTTCGCCGTCCAATGAAGAAGACTAGAACCACGCTGAAGAAGGGAAGATCTTATGCGTTGGCCTGGGATCTGTTATGTGCCTTTATAGTCGACTAAATTTAGAGAGTAGTCGACCACTAAAGGGTCGACTTGCTCATCTCTATAAACTATTATATATATTAGCTCTATGTGAGAGCTCAGTTAGATAGAAGAGTTGTTCACATTGTTATCAGTCCATGCTTTGATTTGTTCTTGAGTACATTGTATTTCTGTTCCATCGTCTGAATAAAGAGCTGTATGCATTGCTGTTGAAGATTGCATTTGAGTAGAAGTTAGTCAGGCACCACCCGTTATTGCTGAGAGGGTCCCTCATCAACCAGAGGTTTCTTTTATTGTTTATTTCTTTCAATTTTTTTGTTGTAGCTAGTTTAATTTACAGTTTGTTTTATTATTTCTGTAATGCAATTTTATTTCTGAATTAGATAGTTAACTACGCGCATAGTTTGCTTTCATCTTTGTTTTCAGTCATTTCATTTCCAACTTATTGTTCAATTTATTTGCAAGTTAAATAGAATATATTGCTTTTTATCAAATTAAGTAAATTCAATTCTGTTTATTTCTGTTTTGTCATAAGTTATCAATTATGCAATTTGAATTTTAGTTTTTTAATATGCAATGATTTATTTTCATGAATTTGTTTAAGTCTATTTTACTGTTAAATTTGCTTAATATGTAGGTTTACTTATTGCCTTTATGCATTAGATTTACATCTGCATGAATTCAACCGAAGATTATATCATTTAGGTTAGTTTTTATTATTTTAACGGTGCAGTCTGTCATTTAGACAACCTATTCAGTTTGTTATTCAACCACCCCTTTTAGACCCATAGTTTAGTTTGTCATTCATCCCACACTTTCATTTTTAGTGTTTTTAATGTGTTTTGAGATTGTTTTCAGTTCTATTTTGTTAATGTTTGAATTATGTTTTGACTGTAATAGTTAGATGATAGTTTTGTTTAACATTGAAGTTAAAGTTTAATTGTTTTAAGTTGTTTATTATTATTTTTCCTTACCTCCTTTTACCTTGAAAATAGTTTGAATTATTTTTATGTTTTGTTTCTGAAGTTTGTTTTTGATTTTGTTTTACTGTTGTATTGTTTTGTGTTTATGCTTTTGGATTGATTTATCCTTCGCATGTAAATTTAGTGTTACATGTGTTATCCTTAGTATGTTTTTAGGTTGTTTCTTTTACATTGTGTTATTGTTGAAAGAACTTGTAGGACATAACCTAAAGATATTTATTTTATTAAGTTTTCTACTTGCTTATTTTATTAAGTTTTCTACTTGCTTATAAGTTAAGTCTTCCTTGCACCCTAGTTTCCCATTTGTCTATTTAGTTGTTGATTGTATCTTTTTCAGTTTAAATTTATAAAATAAATTTAATTACCTTAATAATTGTTTTCTTAGGAGTTTGACTCAGTTTTTCATTTTGAAAGATCTTTTGATCTTTTGTTTGTTAAAATATTTACACGACACCCTCTACCTTCGCATATATTTAGTGTCAACTCTAAGCCTACCAACCCTGGTTGATAATTAAAGATCAGGTGAATTAATTTAGACATTATAACACCCAACACTTACTACAAATAGGCTCGTTTGTCCTGATTTTGTATTCATCTTTGCACGTATGAGTGTAGCAGTCACATCTCTTCTCAAACATAGCTACCACCATTCTAGCTATTGTATTACAGTATGTTCTATTTCCTCCAGTTAATATAATGTGCTTACTGTATCTCTGTTATCTTTGCAACATGGCTGTGTTTATGATTATGTATATGTCATTTCATTTCGTTCTTACATAAATCCAGATCAACTAGAGAATGTTCAAGGTCAACGATAGCATAAACCAGAATCACCAATGGAAAAATCTCATAATTAGATACAAGTTTCCAAAAATATTACAAAATACATTCTTCGGGCATTCCAGACTCTAACTCTTGATCCTCATACAACTTTGCTCTCACTAGTCGATTTGTGCTCTTTTTATAATGCAATGAAGTTGTCTTTCTGCTGAGGAAGAGATATGATAATCTTTACATTCTTTCTGGCAATTATCTTGTATTTGTGACTTGGTGACATGTTTTGAATGATCTCGTATCTCCATGTTACGATATTTTGTTAATCTGATCTTTCTAGCTTGAGACTTCTGGAATCGACAATGTCTATTTAGACTAGCCACATATTCTTCTCAACAAATTTTCTCTTACATCAACTTTCTCTCCCACGAAACCTGCAAAAGACCCCACAAACTATATTCAAATTTGACAATTTTCTTTGACATTTGTTGAGATATGATTCCAATGATCTTCTTCTTTTGATTGCAGATCCTCTTTTTTTTTGGAGCTCAACAAACTTGTAACAGATTGTTTGAATCTTCAAAATTATGCGTTTTCTAGGGTGCTTTAAATAGTGACTAGATTTATCATTATTTCTGCACCCGAAATATCTGTATTGTAAAATAATAATGATCTTCTAGATAACGGGTTTATTGAGAAAATATAGTAATTTAATACTGGCGTTTGTCCTTGTGGTAGTTTGATGAAATGGATAAGACAATCTAGTGGAAATATTTTTAGCTGAGCAATTGATGCAAGGTCGTGGCAAGACCTAAATCCATTGAACAATATTCAATTATTAAATCTCGGTGGCCATTAAACAATGATGTGGCATTCGTTGTATTTGGTTTAAATCCATTCTTAATATAAAGATGGATGGAAGTATACTATAGGATATACTTTCAATCTTACTAGTGGAGTGTAAGCTAGACATCTAAGTTGTAGCTTTATCAACCATTGACGCAAAATATGTGGTAGCAACTAAGCCCAGTAAAGAGGCAATATGGATAGAGTGATTTATGGATGAATTCAAGAGGATAAAAGGGAATATCACTTCACACTTTGATAGTCAAAGTGTTATTCATGTAGTGAATAATCCAACATTTCATGATTGCATGAAGAATATTGATATTAAGTACCATTTCATAAGAAAAGTGGTGGAGGAGGGTAGGATATTGTTGGAGAAAATTGATACCAATGAGAATACTACAAATATTCTTACAAAGCTAGTTAGAACAAAGAAGCTTGAATGGTGCAAAAATTCTCTAGGCTTGTTGAAAATGTGATGAAGGCAATATTGGTAATGGTATGTGGGTGGAAAAAATTAGCAAGGAACTTTCATGTATATTGAATTCAAGCGGGAGAATGTTAGAGATAAATTCAATATCCAAATATCTAATATTATTATAGAAAAGTTCCCGACTAGGCCCATGTTCAATTCATATGCACCAAGTGTGTGAGGGAGGGACCCTTGAGGGGAAACTTTTTAGACCCTTATAGTGTACTTCGATTCCTTTTAATACCTTCATATGTATTGTATAAAAGGGGATTGACCCCTGACATTGATATACAAGAGATATAGAAGAAATTACTGTAAATTTTTTGTTGAGTAATAATAAAATATTGAAGTTGCAATTGCGTCATGGTTTTACCTATGTACAACATGGTTTCCATGTAAATATCGTGTTCTATTGTTATTATTGTTTGCTTCTGCTTTTATATTTTTCTAACATTTTTGTCTAGACAAGGTGTGATAGGCCTCATGAAGGGAGATAATGGGTCTATTAGGTGTTTGACACCCCCCTTAATCATTTTAAGGAAATTTTACAATGTTACCCTCAAAGAACCTAAACTAAAATCTAAAATAAGAAAAACATGGTGGCAAAAGAAATGCATGGCAAAGAAACTAAGGGTGAAGAACAATAACCTATGGAAGATGTAGTACAAATGCTCATGGGTTTGGAGACAAGATTGAGTGAAAGACTTTGACAATAAATATTACAAGTATCTATATTTATATAAGTAATACAGGTATCATGTTACTTTACAATTTTCATATTTTGACCATGGGAAAAAGAGATGTAGAAGATGAAGAAAAAAAAGAAAAAAGAAGAAGAAGATTAAGAGTGCTTTGGATAATACTTGGAGTTGTAAGTTTCCTGGTCTTTGTCATCTTCTATCCTTGCAATCATCTTTGTGTAAGTTGGGTGGTGACAAGGCGCAATATTTAAATTCAACCACATTGTACATGTTTTATTTGTAGCGAGTTACATCTTCTTCTAGGGTGGTTATTCTTTGCTTATAGATCTCTATTTCCCTAGCCATGTTTATAACATTGATCTATGATGCTTAGCTAAAAGAGACCCCTCTAAAAGATACATCCATTGAATTGGTTTATGTATTTGTGACTAGTGGGGTTTTAGTGGTTATTACAAGCTCAGGGACTTCCAAAAACTTGTAGTATTAGAGTGGAAGAATATTGATCATAACATAGTTGCTAGAACTTGAAGAAAACTTTGCAGAGCCAACATGAGTAAAGAAAATAGAGGAAGGTTGGAAGACTTGTAGGATAGCAATGCTCAAATTCAAGAAGAGAACACACACATGAAAGAGAAGATTCAAATGTATGATAGAAGGATGATAGAGATGGTGTTATGGATATAAATAATAATTAATAATTAATAATTAAAATTTAGAGGACGCGACTCCTAAAATAGGTTCCCAAACCATATAAAAATCCGACCATCATTTGTAAATATCATCTCATTACCATTTATTTTATTCAATTATATATTTTTTTATATATTATCAAAAGAACACAGTCTGTTCTTATTACAATGACATCAAATTTCTCCACTCCTCATTCATTTTTTCTCCTGCAATATCTCTTTTCTTTTGCGATCTCTCTTTCTATGTTATCCTTACTCCACATGCTAATCCATTTCACAGTCCACGCATCACCTGTTATCGCTCCAAAACACATTCCCACCACCATTTCCTTCATCACCCAACACTATTTTCCATCCCTTCACTTATATCCCTTATCCTAACCTACACCCTCTCATCACCACACTCAAACTCCTCCCCATCTAAGTAGCTCCAAGCCACACCTCCATATTTCCACTCTAAATCCATCTCTCTTCATCATGCTTCCCTAAATACAATCCTCCTCACCCTCCCTCATCTTCTCACACTCCATTCCCTCCCTCATATTTCACTTACTCCTTTCACCATTCCTCAATTGCACCTGCACACCTACGCTCTCCACACTTCATCACCCACTTCATTCCCTGCATGTTCACCTAGAGTCCATTGCTCCCGCTCTCCCCACTCACTTCTTCCCACATTTTTCCAACACCTTTCATCATTAGTCAACTAATTCACAGTGGCCTACCCTCCCTTCTACTACATCCTCACTCCATGACACACCTTTCTCTCCAACACTCCACTCTACACTCCATAGTTGTTCCTTGAAGTGTTGGCTCATCACTACTCTATTCCCTTACTCCATAATGCTTCCTCCACACTACTTCATGATCTCCACACTCGCACCACCATTATGCAACCCTTTCCATTTCGGTTAGCACTACACAGTCCACCCTTCCTCCACATCATATTGTCGACTCCCTCCATGCTAGCCCTACCAAACACACCAAAAAATAAAATATTAATATTATCATTATATAATATATATATACATACATACATACATACATACTACTACTACTACTAATTAATTAATTAATTAAACCTCAACCCTCCTCATTCCATAAAGACATTAAATTGTTGTTCACCCCCATATAAGCAAAAGTTATGTTTAAGTATATGCTCCCACACACTAGAAGCATGACAACAGACTTGAAAAATTAGTTCAAACATTTGGATAAGGATGTCAACACCCTCAAAGACACCGTCACCAAGAACCAAGAAAGCTTAAGAGAGGAAATGAAGAATAAAAATGCGACAAAAGGAGATCAAAGATGATTTTTTCATAGTAATGGAGAAAACGTTGGATGACAAACTAGACACCATGAAAGAGGATGAGAATAAAAACATGACCAAATCATGAATATGTTACAAAACCAAGGTTCTAGAAATCGTAAAAAATAACAAAATAGTTCAAGCTTGTCTATCTCCTTGTCTCATTCCTCATCCCACCCTTCCTCATCACCACCCCCTATAATGAAAGAGGCAATGTCAAAATTGTTAACCCACAAAAAGTATCATTTATATATGCTGGCCTTTAAATTTTTCACTAATGTTAGTCGACCTTGCACAATACATTTTTTGAGTTGACCCACAAAGTGATCCAACACTCATATAAATAAAGGAGGTGACCTTTCCATTTTAAGTATCCATCCAAGTAAGAATGGAGGTATGAAAAGTGCGAAGATTAATATTCCAGGGTTTAGAAGTTGAGGACATTTTTGTGCACAAATATGAGTGCATGAATCTAATATGCAGGAGATGCAGGGTCATGATTACACAAAAGATATGCAACTATAACAAAGAAGTATGAGCGAAAATCAAGGACTGAGGTATCAGATCAGAGATCGTAGATCATGGAAATAGTAGAGAGTGAAAGTGGTAGTTTGCATATTACAGTACAAGGAAGTCACATTTCACAAATATTGGATATTGCAAACCAAAGGAAGCGGAGATAATAGAAGCTGCAAAATGTTGAAGATTATTAATATTGCAGAATGTGCAAATCGTAGATCACTGAAGTTGCAAATTTGTAACACCGTATCTTTATTTCAGGGTGGCAGGAAGGGGTGAGGACAAGAATTTGAATATTCCTTCCAGTTGGTGCTGGAGAATGCAAGGATAGGGAGTTGGAGCTTCCTTTCAGTTGGTGTTGAAGAACAAGGGTGGAATGACGGGGCACGGATAAGAGATTGTAGTCTCCTTTTAGGTTGGTTCTTGAACACAAAAAGTAGGTGCTTTTACAAAAGAATTGGTGTCCTCTCAGGTCGGTGCCTGAATTCAGCAATTTGGTGCTTGCACAGAGGATTGGAATACTTATAGGCTGGTTCATGTAATCAACAAGTTGGTGCTTGTATGTGGTATTGGTGTCCCAATTAGATTGGCGTCCGAATGAGTTAGTGGTCACATATTGGATATTGGTGTCTCCCATATTTCGATGTAATATTTTTTTTTTGTATAGATATATAAAATGTCTATACAAATTCTTTGTACAATGGTGTCTTTTATTGTTTTAATTGAAATAGAAATTGAAGCATAATTTGTTAAGTGAAAAATTGTATAATCTGTACTAGATATTGATTCACCCGCCTCTTAGTATCAATAAGAATTCCAACAATTGGTATTAGAGTGGGTTCCTTCATAATTAGTCTAATCATTTGGAAGGTATATCACTATGTAGACATGGGTGGAAAGGAAATATCCTCTCAAGATAAAGCACCCAGATCTCTATATCGAAGAAGTGAGATGTGTCAATCACACACAAAGGAAAACTATAGAATAATTCAAAAGGATTGTAACTGAAGTCATGGAATCCCTAAAAAAGAAATAAGAAGAGCAAGAGAGAATGGCAACATGCTTCACTATCCAAATATAGGAGATAGATGAAACTAGTCAAACTAAGGAACTCAAATTTGTTTCATTAGAGGATGAGTTTAAAAATTAGCAACAGAAAATCAAGAGCTATCTAAAGAAATTAAATTTCTGAAGAGATAAAGAGAAGAAAGACTTGTAAAATCAGAGGAAGAAATTCTATCCCTTAAAGGTCAACTCCAGAAATCTTAATAACAAGTTGAAGATGCTAGCAAGGTGATCGGTATACAACACATTTAACTCTAGAAAGAAAAGGAAAATACTAACAATTTAAGGAATGAAGTGGAAGACATTAAAGATACTTTAGACAATGTTATCCCTAAGGTCTGCAATGGACTACTATAGGGAAAGTCTAGGGCACTTAGGAAGCGAAGTTGAATACATTGGTTTTTTTCTAAATGGTTGTATTAATAGTAAGCCAAGGAAGGTCTATGTATGGTATGGAAACAATACATATATAAGAAAGGACTATGAACTCACAAGTTTCAAATTATGAATGGAATGTGTATCAAAGCATATAAATAGAACTGCAATTAAATACATAAAGAAGTAAGCTACAATTTCCATGCATTCATATCTCATCCAATGTATACCAACATTATATCTAAGAAACTAAAAGAAAAGAGATCACAAGTTACAAGAAATAATCACATACAAAGTACATGCTATTAGTTTTGTTATCATGATTATGCAACGCATTCACACTCTGTGATCAATTTAACAATCATTTGTAAACATATAAGATGGCACAAAAAGTTCACAATTCATATATTCTCAGAGGTTTATAGGAATTTGTGATGTATGCTTACAAAATTACAAGACCATCCAGTTGCATCCAAAAATAAAACCCCCTTCTCCTATTAATATTTTCATTATATAGACCTTTCACAATGACATCTATATTCTACCTTTAGGGTTCGATAATCATCCTTTTTACTAAAAGTAGTCTTTCAAATCAAAGGATGATTCGATTCAACAAAATATTTATGAGATCCTACTTTAATGGGACACATCATCTAATTATGAATTGATATTTAGAAGTCTTATCTAATGATTGAATTTTCAAATTAAGACATCTAGAATAAGTTTGATCTACTTTATACAAATTTAGTAAATAAAAGTCTAAAACTTAAAATGCTAACAACTGTTTCCGTAACAGTGCTTCCTGTATATGAAAAATTCTGAACACTTGGAATTGCTACCTTAACATTTCTATCCTATCTTCATCTGATATCCATAGGTCGATTATGCATGGTTCCTTGTAGGATATATTGTGTACCCAGATTAGTCAAAATTCCCAACTTCTCACTGCTTTCTAAAATTTTCTTCCTTTGCTGTATACATTCCTGTTTCCTGTATTTTTTTTGTGTGATAATTTTAGCATTGATATTCTTCAATTTTTGAGCAAACCCGCAAACCTTTGTAAATATTTTCATCAACTTACCCTTTTTGTCTCCAACTCTATGTGTTTTATCCTATAATAATTGAGTTTCTTTCCTAATTCTCCTAACCAAACCCTTATATTTCTTAACTTTCTTCTTTATTCTATGATTAACTTCATTTGAATTAGTTTTAGGTTCAAGGGAATTAAATTCCTCCAAATCTCGAGTAGATGTAACTAGGTGCTCCTCTTTAGGCCTCTCATTTGTGACAAGTTCCACATAAGGTTTCTCTTTTTATTCCTCTCGGACAATAGGAGTAAAAGGTTCTTGTTCTGGAGAACAAGGAATAGAATTAATGGTTTCCTCCAGGCCATCTAGAAATTGTACAACCCTCCTTTCCTTTTTCAGTGATGACCCTGATTCATCCTTAGAAGCCTACTTAGGATAAGCCATTTATTTCCCTTTTATTGTTTCAAAACTATTATTACCTCCTTGGACTCATTCGAGAACCACAACATTTTCCTTATGCTTCTTAGAATCCTTTGCAATTTCATTAGGATACACCTCAATCTCAATGAACTTATTTTCCTTTAGAGAAGGATCAAATCATGATTTAAAATTCAACCTTAATTTAATGGTTTCTCTGGTATGTGGTCCCCAAAGTAGATAGGGATTAGGCTTACTCAATTTTCTCTGATTTTTCACTGGGACTGTGTCACTGGAAACATCACATTCATTTTCATTTGTTGGTGTACTGGGAATTCCAATAATGGGATGCTTTAACGGCCGTCCCATTCTATGAATCATCACCTAGCCTTCACTTTCTTTTATATCACCTTTGGTCATTTCAGGGCTAGGGTTTTTTTATTTCCTCTGTGAACAAAATTTCAATTTTTTACTAATAGAATCCTCAGGCTTCGTCTTGAATTTACGTTTTCTAATCACTCAGCCTCGACTGTCACATTTTTCCCATCGAAGCTCTTTGCAAAGGCATGAGCAACTAGAGTGAAATGACCTTGTAATTTTTGGAAAAAACAGAACCAACCTACTTGCTTAAATTTATACCCAAACTTAGGATATGCTTCCATGACTTCAGAACCCATAGGTTCATACTTGGACAATTTCCCACTCTGTTTTGATGCCATTTTCGCTATTGTGACATAGAAATGAAATATTTGCATATAGTTGAAATATTCATTGAGGCATAGAATAACTCAGGTAAGGAATAGGTAAAAAAACCCTGGTCTGTTAAGATACAATGTTAATAATGTCACTTACAGGAATTACATCATATCATAGCTGTGAAGGATTCATTGAAGGAAAATCCCAAGTGATCTCATGATTTCCCACGATCTCCACGTATTTTCTACTGAACTTGATGTGACTAGAGGCAGACGCGGTAATGAACGCCCTAATAATTTCGTAATGCTTCTTAATTGACATCACAATGCAAATCCGAATGATTATGTGGTGCAGTTGCATAATCATTCTACAACACAATTGCATAATTGTTTTTCAACGCAGCTCGCCTAAATAGTTCTAGGTTTAGAGCTAGTTTCCTTACTTTAAATGCCAAGATATGAGCATAAGAATAACACCTGCAAGAATAACATGACAATAAACAATATGCAAATTTAGTGCCAACTTAACATGCTTAACTTACTAGTTATCAAATTGAAAATAATAAAGAATAAGGAAGCATAAAATTATACAGTATAACTTCAAGAGTAGATGCTTGTCTTAGACATAATTCTTGAGGAAAATTTAGGATATGTTTATATCTCAGGGTATCAAGTTTTGGAAGTAGACAATCCTAGGTGCAGACGTAGGTATTGACACTGGATCCTTCTTGGGATAACAATTCCTTGTGAGCTGTTAATAACCCGATGACTAGTTTTCTTGTTGTTATCAATGCTTTATACCATGTAATATACTATTAAATACAATTAATATTGAAAATGAAATGTGAGACTATGTACCAATGCTTTTGTTGGGCTTGGAGTCTTATTAGGAAATATACATCTCACAAATATTTATAGTTAAATTAGGCTACCAAAAACCTTATTAAATGTAGAAATGCTTCAGAAAATTCCCATTGACCGGGCCTCCAACAACTATACTGCCATCAAGACCTTCCAGAATAAAAGTATTGTTATTCAAAACCTCAGAAATTTGAAATGTCCCAAACTGTAAATTATCAAACTTACCATGCTTAAGTCTTTCCTCCCTTCGAGCATCCCACCTTAAAACTAAATCACCAGGAGAGAGAGTGTGTCTTCCTTTGTTCTTTTCTCATAAATGGATTTGATCTTGTCATGACGTTTCTGGATTTTCTCTGACAATGATTCCCTTACCCATCGAGTTTTAATCATCTAATAATTTATTCGTTGAATAGCATTTGGTTCATTAAATTCATCCTGCAAAAACTTTAAATCTAGTAGGCCCAACTAAAATGGAAAGATTGCATCAGTACCATACACAAGTTGAAAAGGAGAAGCACCAATAGTTTTTTTAGTACTTACCCTATCAACCCAAAGTGCACATTCAAGTCTGATATTCCAGGTCCTTTTGTTTTTAAAGAATAATTTCTTGATGTAATAGATAAGGTTTTTATTAGTAGATTATGCAAGGTCATTACCCTGGGGGTAATAAGTCTTAGAGTGCTTGAGGATTATGTTATACCTTTTGTAGAAATGTACCATATCAACCGACTTAAAAGTCAGAGCATTATTGGTTTGCAACTTTCGAGGGAAAACAAACCGTGCAAAAATATATTCTTCTAAAAAGTTCACGATTATCTGATTTATTACTTTTCTTGTCGGAATAGCTTCCACTCACTTAGTGAAAAAGTATGTTGTTAAGATATACTTATGTTTCCCACTAGATGGGGGATTAATTTCACCCATAAAATTTAATCCCCATTGTTCAAAATGGGCATTAACAATAATGGGTTTCAATGGAAAAGGAAACAACTTTTGACTTCCTACAATTTTTTGTCATTCTATACAATCTCAGACCATGGAAAATACATTAGAGAATAGTATCTTGCCCTCAAGATTTTAACTATTGTTGTATTCCAATATTTGTGTCCCCCACAAGCTCCACTGTGAAAATTAGCAGTTACCATATCAACCTCATCATTATCAATACATCTCAATAGCATCCCACTGTGATCTTTCCAAAACAAAATGTTATCCACTATGAAATATTTCTGGGAATTTATGTTTAAAGATATGAACTTTTTCCTGTCATAATCAGGTGGAAATTGGAGAGGTGATGCTGAATTCATGACTTGTGAATTTTCATCATCTTCTTCTATCTCATTCAAAGTAGACTGATTAAGAACTAAATTTAGACCTAGTGCCTTACAATTTGAGTAAGAAAGAAGCTTGGCTAGACCTTAACCCTTTATCATCTTCATCAATTTTATTTCAATATCATATTCAAGCAATCTAGCTATCCACTTACCTCGCTTACCTTCAATGTTAGGCTGAACCAAAACATCCTTGACTGCATTGTTGGGAATGTATGCAATCACTTTTATTGAAGAATATACCTCCTGAAAGACTTCAAAGCTTCAATTAAGGCCCTAGGCTTGTTTTCAATTATATTATACCTTAATTGAACATCCCTTAACACATTGTTGAAGAATGCAACTGGTTTCTCATGTCCATCTTTATTTTTATGCAATAAAACAAGAAAAACAATGTCTTCAAAAGAAAAAGAAAATGTGAGGAACTCCTTAGAATAGTCTGGGTTGATAAGCACATGTGCCTCTATCAAGGCTTGTTTGATCCTTTCAAAATACTCTTTAGCTTATTTGGTCCATCTAAATTCTGTGTCCTTTTTTAACATGGCTGTAATATGTTTTATAATTTCATTGAATTTAGAAATGAACATTCAAAGAAAATTAATATTACTCATAAAGGATTGAATTCCATTTTTGTTCCTTGGAAGATCAATCTTCAAAATTGCAGGCACCCTATATAGATCAATTTTCACTCCATGTTGTAAAACTATATGGCCCAACAACATGCCTTTCTGCATGACAAAGTTGGCATTTTTAGGGTTGAGAGAAATATTGAATTTCCTACACTTCATTATGATAATACTTGAGCTTCCTCTATTTAGCATGATAAAAATTTATGACTGTAGGAGCAGTAATAAATCCTTAGTACATAGTTTTGACCTTAGGCTAACTTCATTTGCCCACATGCAATGATATCCTATGGTTTAGACTTAGGAGAGTTAATTCAGCAATATATCTGGTTATTTTGGCTTGTTCACACCTACAACAACTCCCCAGTTGGTCAACCTAGCCCATGTGCACCCTCATTAGTGGATTGGGGCACTACCTCCTTGATTTGGGGGATCCAGGTTTGACTAAGTGTGCTAGCGGTGTATTTGGCCTATTTTGGCTCTCCTAGGAGCATTTATTTCCACCTAGAGCCTCCCACTCACCTCTATCCTCTCACCCACACTTTTCTAGGACTCATTAATGACCCATCACACTTCACCCACATTCACACCTTGGTTCGTGATTGTTTGGGCTGAGTTGGGTCTCCATTGGTCCACCTAAGGGGGGATTGAGGTCAAATATCACCATGACACATGTACCACTCCAATTGGCTTCCAGATCCTATCGATTTTGTCCAATGTACTACAAATATGTATCATAAACATCTTCAAGGTGTGCTGTAATATAATGGTTTGATATTAGCACCTTTCACATATTGTATTCCGGCTATTTCTGTCTCTTTGTTTTCTCTTGCATATTTTTTCAAACACTTTGATGGTGAAATTGTTCTAGCTCCTAGATATAACTTGAGAAACAATTGTCACATGGTATCAGAGCTAGTTGGAGCTGTGACAAATATTATGAGGTTGAGTTGTTGTTTAGGGCATATTTCTGGTTTATGTGAGTGTTTTTCATTGCAGGTTTTTACAACAACTTCATGGATTCAAAAGTTGTTCCTCTCCTTTCCCCATTCAACTATTCTGAATGGAAGTCGAATATGTGTGCATATCTCAAGAGGCAATGTCTCTCTGATGCGTCCATTGGTGTTATGAGAGAGCCATAGTCCATTTAAGAGAAGTATGATTGGATTAATGACAATGATAGAACCTATGGAACTATGTGTCTAGCTATACCTCCTACAATGTGTTACCTCCTTGATTCCATTGATTACTCATTAGAGCTTTGGAGAAATCTAGACGAAGCTCTTGGCATGTAGCAAGAAGATGTGAGCTATATGGAGAGAAAGCAAATGGGCACCTCCTTATGTGTTCTTCCTCCTATGATCTCAGCCTCATACATTTCTCAAGAAGCTGTTTGAAATGAAGAAGAAGAACTAACCAAAGATTCAACAAATGATCTGTTTGTGCCAAAAATTGTTTCTAAGGCTCGAGAAACAAGCCAACACAATCTCAAGAGTAAAACTCAACAAATAAAGCAAAGTTTAGGGTTTTTTGGTATAATTTAAATGGTTGTAAGCTTCAAGAACAGTCAGGGAATACATTCAAAAGAAAAGTAACAACTAAATCATAAATAGAAACTGATAAAGATGCATAACATATCACATAAGATCCAGTAGAAAGACTATGCTGAGGTTCATACATAAAGGATAAGCATTACCAGAAAATACACATTAACTAGCAATGAATTTATCACTTAAGAAACTAAAAAAGTTTAATAACAAAGCCAACATAGACAAACTGAATGGGAAAAATTCATATATCTCATTATTTTATCAGCAAATGCTTATAAGAGTTTCAGTACTTATCTCTGAACAAGTTTGCAGACAAAATAGTCTTGTAAACCTCCTGATGCTCCCAAAAATCAGAACCCCCCTTCAGTCCCTCTATCCCTCTTTTATAATTAAAAAGAAGTGGTTCTATTTCCCCTTCATCAGGTCGAAATTGAAACTACCCAGCAGTTACATTAACTAACTAACTCAACTAATTGACTAAAAATAGCAAATCGGATTCCTGGCAAATATGGTGAATTTCTAGAAATAGGTGTCAAAGAAGCTTCCATATCTCTCAATTGGTGACACCTGTGTAAAACCTGAGAGAGGTTTTTGTGAATGGGTCCATGATGGAAAAAAACCTCTTTTTTTTTTTAAAATTCATCTCCAATCAATCAGAATATGCCCCGCAAAATGAACACTAAAACAAGAAAATATTAAATATTTAAAATCCCTAAAAAATAGGCTGCAAAGATTAAACTGGATCTTTCAAAAATTGACAGTTGTTGCAAAATGAGAGAGGTTTTTGTATATAGGTATCTTATGAACAAAAACCTCTTTTTGTTTTCAAAAATTCTTCTCCTTTAGCTCGTGGTCAACATTTTACTTCAATGACTCAAAACAGGAAAAAAAGAGCAGAATTCTGAGTGATCTCTTCTTCCTGTACAGTAATTTCTCCTGTGACAACAAATTTATTTTTAATGGAAATTTTTGCTATCAAAACTCTGCACTAAACCCTCTGATACACTGAGAGACATGAAATTGAGATGCCCATTGCAGGCTTGTACAAGGAAACCGGAAAGTCCATTAGATGTTTCTAGCTTGGAAACCAATTTCTCTGCTAATACTATGGGAGAAACTTCTTGTGATCTATCTTTGTGACCTTTGGCATCTAATGAAAAAATCACATGCACTGTTTATGTTTTCTTGCAATAGTTTTCTCTTCAGGATAGCTGCAATTGAAATAGAATGTTGCTGGTATGTTCTAAGTCTCTAGAAATTCCCTTCAATTTTCTCTTCATATCAGCTGTCACTCTTTTCATAGCTGTGAGTGGAAAGTTAGTGTCAAGAGGTAATTCCCCACTTTCAACAAAAGCCTTCACTACAACATCAATTTTTCTTGATATAATTTTTGCAGTGACATCATATTGAAATGTCTTTGAATTCACTGTATTATGTGATACCTTACTAGATATAGAAATCTGTAGCATTCCAGCAGTTGTAAATAAGACTAGGTGTTCAGGTTATCTCAGATGTTCGGTTCCTTCACCAAGACTGTGGGTGAAACTTAAAAATCATTCAATCTATCATGGAAAACAACTGACCGCTGACCATCTCTAGAATGCACTAGACCACCTGTGTACTGAGACTTTGTGCCAAAAATAACCATTAAATCATTCTAGTGTCAACTATGAACAATGTCTGCAATGAGAAGCTTGGAGTTGCTAACTGTTTAGATCAGCTTGTAATTTCCAGGATAAGATGAAGATTGTTTATATGGCAGAATAAAAGATATAAGAATGAGCCTAGGTCTGCTCACTTCTTACTCCCAGCAGCTTCTTTAACACTAAAATGAGTCAGTTTAGCCCCTGAAATGCCATAATCACTTATGAACAATTTCTGCCCAGTAAGACCTTGCAAATATGCCCTCTGCTACCAACTTCTCAAATTAACTGAAAACTGTTGATGAAAACTAGGTATTATGCACATTGCTCATTCAAATATTAGACCCTCTTTGTACTGTATAATGAAGATCCCCGTGTTGTAACGACAAGAAAAGCAATCTCATGCTCTGTTCATTTTCTTGTTTCAACTTGACTTCAAAAACAAACTAATTAGCTTTCTGCATGCATTAAGACTAAGTCTTCATGAAATTTCAACTATTTAGCTCCTATTTAGCTCCTTTAATACATTGTACATAGGTAACAGACTCATTTATGAAATTTAAACCACTTAAAATGCACAGCTCGTCGGAATGTCTCCTCCACCTTTTTATTAAAGTAAGCAGCCTCTGGCTTCACAGATTCATCATCAGCATTCTTAGAGTCATGCTTGGATTCACTTGGTGTTTGCACTGTCCCAATATCAAAAGTTGTGTTGTCAAAATATCAATGAAGCAATCCTGGTGATCGTTATATAGCTGAACAACTGACCTATCTATGACAATTGACTTATCAAGAATTATATTCCCTGAAGACTGATGTGCTTTACCATAATCTGTCTTGTCTTTATAAAATAGAAGCTGTTTGGTTTCTGGATTAACTCCCAACAACAGCTCATCATTTCCAAGACGATTCTGATGTGTAATAGCAGAAGGCTTTGTGTTCTTAACCACCATGGTCATTACTGAAAGCTTGTCCTTTCTCCTCCTTTCTTTGTGTTCTTGCAGAGCTTGTCTCAAAGACATATTACTCACAGTGTTACCACTGACAAGCACAAAATCTCCTCGGACCACATTCCATTGATCAATAAAATGCAGGGCATCACCAACACTAACACAGTTATTTGATTCTATGGCTGAGACAATGAAGTTAATTTGGGATTTCCAGTGAGATCTCTCCAAATAGCTTGTAACTTGATTTGCATGAGCACAACAAAATACAAAGACTTCCTCAACGCCAACAGAGGCCAGCCACTCCAGTGTATAGTCAATCATTGGAACAATGATGTCGTCCTACCCAGTGTGGCAGATTTGAGTTGAAGCCCAAAATAAATGTGGGCTATTGAATACCACTGGCATGGGGTTTCCAAGCAATGGACGCTGTCAAACATGAACATTTGCCAAATCTATCAACAACATTACTTACATTTTGAAATTCAACATGAAGCTGTCATCGCTTTAACTCCAATGTATCAAGCGATTCATAGATCTTTACATGGCCATCAGCATATGTAGCCACCATCGTCATCCTGAAAGAGTAAAGCATGGCTGAAATATTGCGCTTTGTTAGAATCTTCTATCAAGTGGCCAACAGATTGAGACTCCTCAAGTTGTGACAAAGGCCTGTTGGGACGATATGTATGATTCTGTCGTTTTGCCCATAACCAGAAACGCTGAAATTGAATAGGGATGCCAAATTCTTTTGCCACCTCTTCCTATCGGTTGTGAACATATTCCAAAAATGATGGAACATCTGGATATCTGTAGCGTTCCTCGTCTTCCCTTAAAAGGACCTTTTGGAAGCAGATAATATCTCCATCTTCAAGTTGGCTGCCACGAAATGTGAGTCTCTTGTCAACATGCTCACACATAACATTCGGTTCAAACTTTATTTCCTCAAAAAGCTCAATTTCTTCATTTGGGGAAAAACTAGCCATCTCATTCAAGCTTCTTAAAATTTCTGTGGGCTTGCCCACTGCCTTCACAAAACTCCTGCCAACAAAACGAATTTCTTCTTTCGCAGGGTCATAAAGTTTGAAGAAGAGCAGTATTTCATCCTTTGTCTTTTCAAGTGGTGCTAATGGACGGAGATCCAGGGAAAATTCCACTTCAAGAATTAATTTCAACTCTGCATTGTTTGCGCCATTTTGGATCTCATCAACTGCATTATCGAGAAGCTTTGCAATTTGCTCCAAATACCCATTTGTGGGAGGTTGCATTAGAATGAAGGAATTTAGGGTGTACACGAACATGGTCCATTTCACCTGTTCACATGATGGAAACTGACATAGCATGTAATAAAATCCTCAAATCACGTAACTAGTGACTCCAGAACTGAGATCGTGCTAAATTTCGGCTAAAAAAATTGGAGAAAATGAGAGTTGCGATATTCTTGTAGCGCGCTCTTTGTTAATTTCAGGCTCCAGCGCTACAAGAATCTCTTTAGTGCTATTTTTTCGCTATTTTTCAGCTTTTTGACATTTTGTAGGAAAATTAAAAGTTGCTTGAGTGGTGATCATGCCTTGGTATGCTCAGAATAAGCATTTGTGAATCAATTCTTTGATAGAATAACTTTTTCTTTAACCCCATCAAAATGCAAAGGATCAAAAATTAAAACAAAAATATAAAAACCAAGTTGAAAAATCATCTAACAACCAAAAGAGTTCCTAAAGGAAACAAATAATGAGACTTAAAACAAAAAGCTACTTCAAATAATATGAAAATCAAACCAAAATTGGAGAAGTCAAACCAAAATTGAAGAAACAATTTACTGACTTAACATCTGGCTCCAGCTACGGGATGAAGTCCTCCCTGCGAGGCTTCAAGAACCTGTAGACTAGTGCCTTCTGTCTGCAAAACTTCCATTGGGCTATGGAGTCTTTATTCAACCTCACTCACCGATATATGTACAATGAAAATCAAATCTCTTTTTCTGAGGAACCTTCTATCTACTGAATCAAATCGAAATCCGATTTCCAATGTAACCAAGAAAAAATTTGGTCAACCCACCAAAACTTGTTTTCAACTCCAAATATATATATAATCAGAAAAATTGGAAAACATGAAGAGTAGAGATTTAACAACTTATACCCACTTTCATCAAATAGCGCTTCTGAAATAACAGATTTATAACCTGGTATTGACTTTAAATAATCTGCTATTGGATCATAAAAACTTCCATAATTTACTTCTTCCTGCTCTGGCTGTCCAAAAGAATATTTTGTTCCATGAATATCAATCAGGCATTGGTGATTAAAGACATCAGGATCAGCCTGAATTCGTTCTGTAAAATTTTGAATAGTATCATCAACAATGTCAACACCTTGAACCTCCTTTTCCGCACTGTCTTCAAATGAGTGGCTATTAGGCATTGGCTTTTGCTGTTCAAAGATAATAGACTGAATGCATTCTTGAATCTGCTGATCAGATTGTAACATATCACACACCTCACATATTTTTGGGTCTTTCTTTTCAATTTCATCATATTTATTAAAAATCAGACCATCATCATAGTGATTTTGAACAGCAGATTTATCATAACCATGAATGTGAACAACTTCTGAAGAAATGTGAACATCCTGGCCTTCATCAAATTTAGTATAAAAACCAAGACGAATAGAATCTAATTCACCACAGAATGCTTGTCTTGGAACCCTAATCTCTTCATCATAGCAAGGAGTATTCTGAGAAATTTCTAATGATGATGCTAAAGGTTCATCTTTTCCTTCAATACAAAACTGATCTTTAACACAACACTGATTTTCAAAAGTTTGTTGAACTAGAGATTGATATTCAAAAGGATTAGCATTCAAACTGCTATAAAGGCTGTTGAAATCGTTATGAGAATGTTTCAAACCATCTTTACTGATTTCATCACTTGGACAATCCTCAAACTGTCCTAAAACAACAACCTGGTTATCACAATGATCATAGCATTCTTCCTTGACAGCAGTATCTAAAAATGTTACCTTCTCATCTTCAACAAATTCTGAAACTTCAACTTCTTTATGACATGTTTTGAACTCTTGACTGTACTCATCATCATGGTTCTTTAAATCAGAAATTGTATGATAAACATCAATCTACTCACAACAATCTTTTAAAAAGAGTTCAGCTGGGTACAGATACTTACAACACTTCCAAAAGCATGTGTGGAATTCTTTTAGTGAAGAGATGTTAGCAGCGGGAAGAGAAAAATACCAATCTCGTGCATCTTTTTCAAGTGAATACATGAACATTTTTATGAGCGCATCTTCATGCTGGATATTTAACTGGACCATGCATTGATGAAATTTGATGAGGTGATCTGATGGATTATCCTCTTTGCTTTCTCTAAACCGTGGAAGACAATCTCCCCAAACATCCATAGTAGGTACTGGATTTGGAAAACCTGGAATATCAGAAAAATTGAAAGGGGCAAACCTTCGAGCCACAATAGCTTCCATGGACATTGGCCCGTGCATTTTGAAATAGTGGAGTCGCCAATCAATTTGTCAAGAGAGATTTAGTTTCTTCTTCTCAGAAAGAAAAAAGGGGTAACAGTAGTTCAAACTAATTAGGGCTGCATAAAGCTGGGGATGACTGAAATCTTCTGATTCTTCCAACTCCTCTAGTAGCCACTCTATCAAACTTGGTGAAAAATAGCCTTAAAGATGTGCTGGTTTAAGTCCACCTCTTAAACCAGGAAAACTGATAAGTATACTAGGGAAGATATGCTTCAGCTTCGTCCCCGGCAACGGCGCCAAAGATGTTTGTGCCAGAAATTGTTTCTAAGGCTGGAGAAACAAGCCAACACAATCTCAAGAGTAAAACTCAACAAATAAAGCAAAGTTTAGGGTTTTTTGGTATGATTTAAATGGTTGTAAGCTTCAAGAACAGTCAGGGAATACATTCAAAAGAAAAGTAACAACTAAATCATAAACAGAAACTGATAAAGATGCATAACATATCACATAAGATCCAGCAGAAAGACTATGCTGAGGTTCATACATAAAGGATACGCATTACCAGAAAATACACATTAACTAGCAATGAATTTATCACTTAAGAAACTAAACAAGTTTAATAACAAATCCAACATAGACAAACTGAAGGGGAAAAAGTCATATATCTCATTATTTTATCAGCAAATGCTTATAAGAGTTTCAATACTTATCTCTGAACAAGTTTGTAGACAAAACAGTCTTGTAAACCTCCTGATGCTCCCAAAAATCAGAACCCCCCTTCAGTCCCTCTATCCCTCTTTTATAATTACAAAGAAGTGGTTCTATTTCCCCTTCATCAGGTCAAAATTGAAACTACCCAGCAGTTACATTAACTAACTAACTCAACTAATTGACTAAAAATAACAAATCGGATTCCTGGCAAATATGACGAATTTCTGGAAAATAGGTGTCAAAGAAGCTTCCATATCTCTCAATTGGTGACACCTGTGTAAACACTGAGAGAGGTTTTTGTGAATGGGTCCATTATGGACAAAAACCTCTCTTGTTTTTTAACAATTCATCTCCAATCAATCAGAATATACCCCGAAAAATGAACACTAAAACAGGAAAATATTAAATATTTAAAATCCCTGAAAAATAGGCTGCAAAGATTAAACTGTATCTTTCAAACCTTGATAGCTGTTACAAAACTGAGAGAGGTTTTTGTAGATAGGTATCTTATGAACAAAAAAATCTTTTGGTTTTCAAAAATTCTTCTCCTTTAGCTCGTGGTCAGCATTTTACTTCAATGACTCAAAATAGGAAAAATAGAGCAGAATTCTGAGTGATCTCTTCTTCCTGTACAGTAATTTCTCCTGTGACAGCAAATTTATTTTTATGGAAACTTTTGCTATCAAAACTCTGCACTGAACCCTCTGATACACTGAGAGACATGAAATTGAGATGCCCATTGCAGGCTTGTACAAGGAAACCGGAAAGTCCATTAGATGTTTCTAGCTTGGAAACCAATTTCTCTGCTACTACTATGGGAGAAACTTCTTGTGATCTATCTTTGTGACCTTTGGCATCCAATGACAAAATCACATGCACTGTTTATGTTTTCTTGCAACAGTTTTCTCTTCAGGATAGCTGCAATTGAAATAGAATGTTGCTGGTATGTTCTAAGTCTCTAGAAATTCCCTTTAATTTTCTCTTCATATCAGCTGTCACTCTTTTCACAGCTGTGAGTGGAAAGTTAGTGTCAACAGGTAATTCCCCACTTTCAACAAAAGCCTTCACTACAACATCAATTTTCCTTGATATACTTTTTGCAGTGACATCATATTGAAATGTCTTTGAATTCACTGTATTACGTGATACCTTACTAGATATAGAAATCTGTAGCATTCCAGCAGTTGTAAGTAAGACTAGGTGTTCAGGTTATCTCAGATGTTCGGTTCCTTCACCAAGATTGTGGGTGAAACTTAACAATCATTCAATCTGTCATGGAAAACAACTGACCACTGACCATCTCTAGAATGCACTAGACCACCTGTGTACTGAGACTTTGTGCCAAAAATAACCATTAAATCATTCTAGTGTCAACTATGAACAATGTCTGCAATGAGAAGCTTGGAGCTGCTAACTGTTTAGATCAGCTTGTAATTTCTAGGATAAGATGAAGATTGTTTATATGGCAGAAGAAAAGATATAAGAATGAGCCTAAGTATGCTCATTTCTTACTCCCAACAGCTTCTTTAACACTAAAATGAGTCAGTTTAGCCCCTGAAATGCCATAATCACTTATGAACAATTTCTGCACAGTAAGACCTTGCATATATGCCCTCTGCTACCAACTTCTCAAATTAACTGAAAACTGTTGATGAAAACTAGGTATTATGCACACTGCTCATTCAAATATTAGACCCTCTTTGTACTGTATAATGAAGATCCCTGTGTTGTAATGACAAGAAAAGCAATCTCATGCTCTGTTCATTTTCTTGTTTCAACTTGACTTCAAAAACAAACTAATCAGCTTTCTGCATGCATTAAGACTAAGTCTTCATGAAATTTCAACTATTTAGCTCCTTTACTACATTGTACACAGGTAACAGACTCATTTATGAAGTTTAAACCACTTAAAATGCACAGCTCGTCGGAATGTCTCCTCCACCTTTTTATTAAAGTAAGCAGCCTCTGGCTTCTCAGATTCATCATCAGCATTCTCCGAGTCAGGCTTGGATTCACTTGGTGTTTGCACTATCCCAATATCAAAAGTTGTGTCGTCAAAATATCAATGAAGCAATCCTGGTGATCGTTATACAGCTGAACAGCTGACCTATCTATGACAATTGACTTATCAAGAATTATATTCCCTGAAGACTGATGTGCTTTACCATAATTTGTCTTGTCTTTATAAAATAGAAGCTGTTTGGTTTCTGGATTAACTCCCAACAACAGCTCATCATTTCCAAGACGATTCTGATGTGTAATAGCAGAAGGCTTTGTGTGCTTAACCACCATGGTCATTACTGAAAGCTTGTCCTTTCTCCTCCTTTCTTTGTGTTCTTGCAGAGCTTGTCTCAAAGACATATTACTCACAGTGTTACCACTGACAAGCACAAAATCTCCTCAGACCACATTCCATTGATCAATAAAACGCAGGGCATCACCAACACTAACACAGTTATTTGATTCTATGGCTGAGACAATGAAGTTAATTTGGGATTTCCAATGAGATCTCTCCAAATAGCTTGTAACTTGCTTTGCATGAGCACAGCAAAATACAAAGGCTTCCTCAACGCCAACAGAGGCCAACCACTCCAGTGTATAGTCAATCATTGGAACAATGATGTCGTCCTGCCCAGTGTGGCAGATTTGAGTTGAAGCCCAAAATAAATGTGGGCTATTGAATACCACTGGCATGGGGTTTCCAAGCAATGGACGCTGTCAAACATGAACATTTACCAAATCTCTCAACAGCATTACTTACATTTTGAAATTCAACCTGAAGCTGTCATTGCTTTAACTCCAATGTATCAAGCGATTCGTAGATCTTTACATGGCCATCAGCATATGCAGCCACCACCGTCGTCCTGAAAGAGTAAAGCATGGTTGAAATCTTGCGCTTTGTTAGAAGCTTCTATCAAGTGGCCAACAGATTGAGACTCCTCAAGTTGTGACAAAGGCCTGTTGGGACGATATGTATGATTCTGTCATTTTTCCCATAACCAGAAACGCTGAAATTGAATAGGGATGCCAAATTCTTTTGCCACCTCTTCCTGTCGGTTGTGAACATATTCCAGAAATGATGGAACATCTAGATATCTATAGCGTTCCTCGTCTTCCCTTAAAAGGACCTTTTGGAAGCAGATAATATCTCCATCTTCAAGTTGGCTGCCACGAAATGTGAGTCTCTTGTCAACATGCTCACACATAACATTCGGTTCAAACTTTATTTCCTCAAAAAGCTCAATTTCTTCATTTGGGGAAAAACCAGCCATCTCATTCAAGCTTCTTAAAATTTCTGTGGGCTTGCCCACTGCCTTCACAAAACTCCTGCCAACAAAACGAAGTTCTTCTTTCGCAGGGTCATAAAGTTTGAAGAAGAGCAGTATTTGATCCTTTGTCTTTTCAAGTGGTGCTAATGGACGGAGATCCGGGGAAAATTCCACTTCAATAAATAATTTCAACTCTGCATTGTTTGAGCCATTTTGGATCTCATCAACTGCATTATCGAGAAGCTCTGCAATTTGCTCCAAATACCCATTTGTGGGAGGTTGCATTAGAATGAAGGAATTTAGGGTGTACACGAACATGGTCCATTTCACTTGTTCACATGATGGAAACTGATATAGCATGTAATAAAATCCTCAAATCACGTAACTAGTGACTCCAGAACTGAGATCGTGCTAAATTTCGGCTAAAAAAATTGGAGAAAATGAGAGTCGCGATATTCTTGTAGCGCGCTCTTTGTTAATTTCAGGCTCCAGCGCTACAAGAATCTCTTTAGTGCTATTTTTTCGCTATTTTTCAGCTTTTTGACATTTTGTAGGAAAATTAAAAGTTTCTTGAGTGGTGATCATGCCTTGGTATGCTCAGAATAAGCATTTGTGAATCAATTCTTTGATAGAATAACTTTTTCTTTAACCCCATCAAAATGCAAAGGATCAAAAATTAAAACAAAAATATAAAAACCAAGTTGAAAAATCATCTAACAACCAAAAGAGTTCCTAAAGGAAACAAATAATGAGACTTAAAACAAAAAGCTACTTCAAATAATATGAAAATCAAACCAAAATTGGAGAAGTCAAACCAAAATTGAAGAAACAATTTACTGACTTAACATGATCCAACTCAAGTTTCTTCCTCTGTGGCTTCCTCTCCTTGTCAAGAAGCTATGTTTCATGAAGATAGCATATGAGTTACTTCCATCACTACTCCTAAAGATTTATCTATCCATTCTACACCCTTCTCCTCCATGTCTTTTGTTACGAATGGGGAATATCTATTGCTAGTTGATGTTCATAGCGAGCCTTCTCTATAAGATGGGTTTTCTTCACATGAGAGTATTGGTTTGAAATATGGAGAAGTTTGGATGTCAAGTGAAGATATCGCATTGCTTCACACTGTTTTTCCCATGTATTCCTCCACCATCACTAGTAGAGTTCCTTCAAGTTCATATGAAGATGGAGAAGCCTTCACCATTGCAATGGCACATTCGAGACTCTTGTTCCACCTTCTTGGAGCTGATTACAACCTTCATTCGAAGTTGATGCTTCAATATCCTTATGAATCGCTTGGGGTCACCTATTCTCAAGCACTTCAAGTCTCTTTTGGGCATGGAATCCTGTTTGGTTAGAAGTTCAAGTCTGAAGAGCACCATTCACTCTCCTATCAGTGCATTTTAGTTGTTCTACATGGTTTAAGGATTCATCATGCAGCTGTTCCTGAGTTGGTTAAGCACATTCCACTTCTTCCCAAGAAGAAGATTCCTGTAGACATTTTCATTTAGTTTGGAGTGTATGCATATTTTGTTTCTATGTCATAATCCATTTTTGAGGGGAGGTTTTGTCCTATGAGGTTTTCCTCCTTACCTTTGTTACATGGATCCACATAATTTTGTTGTAAAAGGTGATTTGTGCCTTAGTTTCCAAGGCCTTAATAAATCATTAAATTGTACTAATTCTGAATTAAGGGGGGTTGTAGGAGCAGTAATACATCCTTAGTACATAGTTTTGACCTTAGGCTCACTTCATTTTCCCACATGCAATGATATCATATGGTTTAGACTTATGAGAGTTAATTGAATAATATATCTAGTTATTTTGTCTTGTTCACACCTACAACAACACCCTAGTTGGTCAAACTAGCCCATGTGCAGCCTCATTAATGCATTGGGGTGCTACCTCCTCGATTTGGGGATCTAGGTTTGACTAAGTGCGCTAGTGGTGTATTTGGCCTATTTTGGCTCTCCTAGAGCATTTATTGCCACCTAGAGTCTCCCACTCACCTCTATCTTCTCACCCATGCTTGTCTAGGACTCTTTAATGACCTAACACACTTCTCTCATGTTCACACCTTGGTTTGTGACTGTTTGAGCTGAGTTGGGTCTCCATTGGTCCGGGGGATTGAGGTCAAATCTCACCATGACACATGTACCACTCCAATTGGATTCAAGAGCCTCTTGAATTTGTAGAATATACTACAAATATGTATCATACACATCTTCAAGGTGTGTTGTAATATAATGGTTTGATATTAGCACCTTTCAGATGTGCTATTCCAGTTATTTCTGTCTCTTTGTTTTCTCTTGCATATTTTGTCAAACACTTTGATGGTGAAATTTTGCTAGCTCCTAGATCTAACTTGAGAAGCAACTCTCACAATGACCTACTTAATGATTAATTATGAATCCCCAAATACTGCTAACTCCTATATACTCATGTCTTTTGTTTCCATTAAAACTAAAAATAATGCTTGATACTCGGCTATGTTATTGTTAGCTTCAAATTCAAGTTTGTACATACAAATAACTACTTCATCTACAAAATAAATTAAGAAAATACCTTCCCTAGAGCCCTCTTTGAAAGAAGCACCATCAAAATACATCCTCCAAAGCTTATGTTTATTTATATAGATAACTGTTTTCAAACTTCTTTCTCAACCTGTATTGAATCTGGAATATGATCGTCAAAGTGAAAAACACATGAACCTATTTTTTCCTAAACATCATACAAAGGGTGATTGGATGGGTTCTTATGATCAATTACCAAATATGCGTACAGTACTTCTCTATACAACGACCTTGTCTCACCTCCACACACTGATATTGTTGCATACAATTAGTCCATCTGTAAATTTCCTCCTATTTTCATGGTACAATATCTATGTAATGACCCTACTTGAAAATTTTGGAGAAATGCACAAATTGGGCAAATTCGGGCTTAACTAGTCATGACTCTAGGAGTTTCCAACTGGCACCAAATAGTCTCAAATTTTAAATGTAGTGATATGGTGAGTCTTATTACCTCCCAATATACCCTATTAACAATTTTAATCTGAATTTAAGCCTCTAAAAGTTTGTTTGGGGCTAATGATACAAAGGGCAAAATTACTAGGAAATTGTGGTTAAATCCGCCCTAAGGTATAGGCCAAATTGGCTTCCCAAATCATGTACGAACCTTCCAAATTTATGAAAAAAGTATGGGGATTGATATCAGACATCATAGGTTTTCATTATAAATGGTTATTAGTTCTGCAAAATGGTTATAGAGTGCAACATTCGAATGGTACCTTTCAGTGAAATTGCTTAAGGGGAAATGACATTGCTAGCTCCATTTTAACTCCAAAAGTTACACGAAATAGCTTAGAGAATGAAATAATAAATGGAGACCATATATATAATATAAATTTCTTCCCCAAAAACATTAAACATCATATAAATTTCTTAATATAGTTCAGGTATATTACTTTCTCGACATGGTTATTATAATATAAATTTCTTCCCCAAAAACAATAAACATCATATAAATTTCTTAATACAGTTCAGGTATATAACTTTCTCAGGTATATAAATTTTCCAATATACCCTATTAACAATTTGAATATGAATTTAAGCCTCTGAAACTTTGTTTGGGGCTAATGATAGAAAGAGCAAAATTACTAGGAAATTGTGGTTAAATCCGCCCTAAGGTATAGGCCAAATTGGCTTCCCAAATCATGTACGAACCTTCCAAATTTATGAAAAAAGTATGGGGACTGATATCAGAAATCATAGGGTTTCATTAGGCATGGTTATTAGTTCTGAAAAAAGGTTATAGAGTGCAACATTCGAATGGTACCTTTCAGTGAAATTGCTTAAGGGGAAATGACATTGAGTGCTTAGAGAATTAAGTAATAAATGGAGACCATATATATAATATAAATTTCTTCCCCAAAAACATTAAACATAATATAAATTTCTTAATATAGTTCAGGTATATAACTTTTTCGACATGGTTATAACTTTCTCAAGTATATAAATTTCTCAATAAACCCTATTAACAATTTGAATATGAATTTAAGCCTCTGAAACTTTGTTTGGGACTAATGATAGAAAGACCAAAATTACTAGGAAATTGCGGTTAAATCTGCCCTAAGGTATAGGCCAAATTGGCTTTCCAAATCATGTACGAACCTTCCAAATTTATGAAAAAAGTATGGGGACTGATATGGGTTTCATTAGACATGGTTATTAGTTCTGAAAAATGGTTATAGAGTGCAACATTCGAACAGTACCTTTCAGTGAAATTGCTTAAGGGGAAATGACATTGCTAGCTCCATTTTAACTCCAAAAAGGTACATGAAATAGCTCAAAGAATGAAATAGTAAATGGAGACCATATATATAATATAAATTTCTTCCCCAAAAACATTAAACATCATATAAATTTCTTAATACAGTTCAGGTATATAACTTTCTCGAAATAGAAGCCAAACACATGAAAACTAGTCAATCAAGAGCTTGGAAAGGTGAGTAATTTTGAATATGTATTTATGAAATTTAGAATTAAAGAGAATAGGTACATAATATTATAGAGACAAACATCATATACCCAATATTTGGAATCAACTATACTCATCCAAACACTAGCACCACTCCAACAAGTGCGCTATTACATGAAAGTATGGGGAATGGTGAAGTAAGAATGAGAAAAGGGGGAGATAGGTAAGTCCCTAACTGTATAATCCTTCAAACCTAAACTAAAATAATTCATTAATATCCAAATGAGAGGTCTAAATTTCCTCTCCATCAACCAACTTGTAAAGGAATCCAACTCCCTCGAAATTGGTTCACAAGTAGGGAGAGTGAACACTCACCGTGCAATGGACAAGAAAAAACTCTCTAAAATGCCAAACGAAAATTATCAAATGATAAAAATACATCATCCTTCATCATGATATCCTTTTATTAACTTCATGGATTCTCCTAATGTCTAATTTTCCTCCATAGGCTTGCTCCAACTCATCTTAGTGGTTTAGTAACTCCTATGACACTTGTCCTCTTCCTCATCCTCCAATTCTTTCCCCAATTCGAATGGCTGACTCTAACCCCAAAATGCACCGTCTTGGTGTATATACTTATCCCTGTCATGTCATATTTTTCATAGGTTTTCAATTAGGTCTGAATTTTTCATATTTTTCATAGAATATTTCATCATTATTTGGTATAGAGTGCATCGAATCTCCTTCCAAGTGGCACAAATTGTCTTCCTAGTCTCTTCCTCTTCCATGGGAGTTACTTACAAATTCTATAATTTCCTTGGCTCATGATATGCTAATGGACATGAATTCACCTCCCAATAACATTTCATTCCCCATGGATTCGAATATGGATGGAGGTCATGCCATGTGTAGGGGGAATCTATTCACCCAAGGACTCCATGAGCCTCCAAGTGTCTGCATGAACAAAGCGGCCACCTTATTTTCTTCACATTTATTATTTACATGACTCAATTTAATGTGTATATGGTAAACTAAAGTTCTTTTGGGTCTCATAGCTCCCTTATTACAAAATGTTATGCCTTTACCTCAACCTAGGGAACTAGTAGGTTGGCGAAACATTGTTTTCTAGTAGTCTTATTTGGATATGGACATGACAGTCCTACCCACCCAAGATTTCTTGTCCTCAAGAAATGCCAATTTTGGATGCTGCAAAATTTGTTCCTCTTCCCAAGTGGCTTCCTGACTAGGAAATTCCTTCCATTGTACCAAGTATTCCTTTATAGTTTTGCTTCTTAACTCCCTTTCCCTTGTATTTACTATTCTTTTTGTAATGAAAATGAGTTGTCCTTCGTCTTCCAAAAGAGGTAATATTTATGAAACTAAAATATGCTTCCCTATCACCTTTTTTAGGCATGAAACATAAAATACATTATGGATCTTACTTCCTGCTAGAAGTTCTAATTCATATGCCACTTCTCCAACTTTTTGAACCACTTTGTAGGGACCATAAAACCTTGGTTTGATATTTTCTGAACCCTTACCTTTTAAGAAGGTTTGTTTGTAGGTATTCAACCTCAAATAAACCAATTCGTTCACTTGGAAGTGTCTCTCCTCTCTATGTCGATATGCATATTGCTTTTTTTGATTTTGGGCACCTGCACATTATATTTCAAAAGCTTCAAAATATCTTGACTTTCTTCAATCCAATCCTTAGATTTTGGAGCTCTGCTATCACCAAATATGTGGTTAATAAAAGTGGATGCATCATAACCAGAAAGTGCTTTGAAAGGAGACATGCCAATGGACATATGGAAAGTAGTATTATGGAAAAAATCACCCTAATGCAACCATTTGATCCATACTTTTTGTTGCCCACTAACATAGTTCCTCAAGTATCCCTCCAACTATTGATTCACCCTATTTGTTTGGCCATTAGTTTTTGGATGATAGCTTTTGCTAGGAGTCAAATTTGTCCCCACCATTTTGAAGATTTCTTTCCAAAATGCATTAAAAAATATGCTATCTCTACCACTAACAATGCTCTTGGGAATCCCATGTAATCGAAAAACTTCTCTAAAGAATATCTCAACCACTTATGCAATAGTGAATGATGTAGTAATAGCAAATAAATGAGCAAATTTAGTGAGTCTATACACCACTACAAATATGCAATCCTTACCAAGTACTTTGGGTAAACCAGTGATGAAATCCATGGAAATGCTCTCCCATTTTTTGTTCTGGTATAGGCAAGGGGTACAAGAGACCAGCTAGATTATTGTGCTCCACTTTGTTTTTTTAACACATTGGGAATTCATTAATATATTTCAGAACATCATTCTTCAACCCTTTCTAAGAGAATATTTCTCTCAATATTCTATATGTCTTGAAGAAATCAAGGTGGCCTGATAGAGGAGAATCATGAGCTCTATTCAAAACCTTCTGCTTGAAGCTCGAACCAGGGACCAAATAGATTCTATATTTGTAGTAGATGATTCCTTCCAACACATTATACCTGTCATCATGGTTAGTCTCATAAAAAATTTCACAAGCAAACTTATCCTTGGCATATTCTATTTCTAATATAGCTTTCCAATCTTTTGTAACATCCATTATAGAAATAGAAGGTATTCTAGATAAGTCATATGCTACCACATTATTATCTCCCTTCACATATTCAATATCAAATTCAAATTCCTGAATCTTACTCACCTACTTTTCTTTCCTTTCATTTAGATCCTTTTGAGTGAGGAAGTACCTTAAGCTGTTATGGTTAGTCTTGACCAAAAACTTGTTTCCCTCCAAGTATTGCCTAAAATTTATCAAATCATGCATGATGGATAACATTTATTTGTCATAAATAGAGTAAATATTCTCATGTGGTTGTAGCTTCCTACTCTTAAAATCTCTTGGGTGTTTTCCTTTTTTTAGGACTGCTCCCATTCCCTCCCCTGACGCATCACACTCCAAGGCAAATGGTTTAGAAAAACCAGGAAATGCAAGAATAGGAGAATTGCTCATTACCTCTTTCATTCTTTGGAAATTCTTTTCAGCCTCTTCATGCCATTGGAAAACATCCTTCTTTGTCAAGTCAGTGAGTGGTGAAGTGAGTTGGGAGAACCTCCTAAATTTTTTCTATAGTAAGTACATTGCCCAATGAATCCTCTCAATTTAGTGATATTTTTGGGATGGGGCCATTCTATAATGGATTTTATTTTTTCCAAGTCCAACTTAACACCATATTTACCAATGGTGTGTCCAAGATACAAAATTTATTTCAAACCAAACTCACATTTTGACATCTTAGCAAACAAAGATTGATCATGCATAATTTTTAATACCACTTCTAGATGTTGCAAATGTTCCTTCCATGTTTTATTGTAAATAATAAAGTCTTTAAAGAAAACTAGTACAAACTTACGAATTTTCTTGTGGAAGATATTGTTCATGCATGATTTAAATGTGGCAGGAGCATTTGTCAAGCCAAAAGGCATGTCAAGAATCTCAAAGTGACCGTAGTGACATTTGAGAGTAGTCTTTGGTATGTCTTCCTCCCTCATTCGAATTTGATGAATACCAGATCTAAGGTCAATATTTGAGAAGAAATTTAATCCATGGAGCTCATCCATGAGCTCATCAATCCTTGGGATGGGATATCTATTCTTCACTATCTTCTTGTTCAACTCTCTAAAATCAATGCACATCCTCAAGGTTCCAACCTTTTTCTTTACCATAACAACTGAAGAAGCATACAGGCTTGAACTAGGTCTTATTAGACCCAATTCCAAGATTTATTTAACGGAATCCTCAATATAATATAGAATCCTTTTGGTGCCTATTGGTATGCATTTTTATAGGTTGGTTTTGTATCTCTAATTCAATGGCATGCTCCACCCCTCTATTAGCTGGCTTTCCTGGGGGAAGGTCTCCAAAAACCTTCTCATACTTACCCAATAACTGTTTTATCTCCTTAGTATGCTTGGAACCTTCAAGTGAGGTTTGGAAGATGTAATCAAACATTCAAAATCCCATTCAATGTCTCCATGCCTAAAAATAGATCTCATACAATGAGAGGACACCACTTGATTTGGGTAAGTGTGCATTCCTCTCAATAGGATGGGTTTCCCTTCCAAATTTTCAAACCTCATTTTAGGGACTTGATAGTTTACTATATGCTACCCTAGATAATACAACCATTTAACTCCCAAAACCACATTTGTATCAACCACATCCACTACATATAAATTAGTAGTAATAGTGTGATTTCCTACAATAACTTGAAGCTTTGGAATCCATTTGGTGCAGTCCATAGAATTGTTACTTCGAATGATGACTGTGAAGCCATCAAAATTTTTAGTATTTAACTTTCTTCTCTCCACCAAGGATGCATATATGAATTTATGAGTTTCTCCTCCATCCACTAGGACTATAACCTTTTGGCCTTGCATATTACCCTTGAGTCTGAGGGTGTGAAATATAGGCACACCTGAAAGTACTACAATTTTTCCTTTCTCGGGAAAGGGATGCTCTTCTTATGTTGTTTCATACCCCTCTTCTTGGGCTACAATTTGTACTTATTCATCCAATTTATCCTCATCATCTTTAGAGAATACTTCAATATAGTGTGCCTTCCCCTTAGCACACCTATGTCCAGGAACCCAAGGATGCTGGCATGTGAAGCACAATTTATTCCTATTGAGTTCTTCTTTGCTTGGTCCCTCCTTATTCTCTTTAACAAAAGAGTATTTTTTCCATGGTTTTCTCCATTCTTTGAGTTTGGAAGGAAAATTAGGCTTAAGGGGATACCTAGTCTTTGGCAACACATTTTGGAAATCTCTTGTCAAATTCATGGAATCCTTTAATGTAGCTAGTTTGTGGGATTTCACGAGTCCTTTCAAAGGTTCCGCGAATCCTTCAGTAAATAGTAAAACTAGCCTATACATAGAAACATTAGAAACCATCATTGAGAGAATTTTAAATTCTAATATATATGCTTCAGGGGTCCCAATTTGCTTTAATTGTGATAATTCTTTGAAAGGAAGTTTGAGGTATTTCCTATCAAAAATATCTATTAAAGCCTTGGAAAAATATTCATAGGATGAAATCTGAGTCCCATGGTCCTAAGACCATGGAACCACCAACCATTGGATTCTCCTTCAAGATGTAGAATGTGATTTTCAATGTATCTTCTGGAACCATAGGATTGAATTGGAAATACACATTTAGTTTTAGTAGCCAAGCATTAGCAGAAATTTGGGAAGATCCATCAAAGGAAGGAATAGTTACCTTTAACATGGTTCAATTTAATTTGTGATTTAGAGAAGGTGTCCTATTCCCAACGCCTCCTTACTTAAGTTGGTGAGAGGCCTTGAAGAATTGATCGAAAGGAAGATTTTTCCTACATTCTTCACTTAGTTGTTGTCAATCATTTGTTGCTTCCTTCATGCCATAAGTAAGGTCAAGGCTCTATTTAGAATATAAGAACTTAGGAATTGTAGGTACGGTATGATACTTGAATTCATGGGGTCGGTTGTGAGGTCCAGTCTTTGAGAAAATAACTTCCTTGTAGGTCTTCTTCTCTTCATGAGGTGTACTATTACTACTCCTTGGTGTTGACTTGCTCCCATGTTGGATAGCCAACAATTCGAACCCTTAAATAAAATTCCTGGTATTATATTGAATACATGACTTCATGAATTTTTTAATATCATTCTTATCCTCCTTAGCCTCCTTATCCTCCATATGTTTGAATCCTAGTTTTTCCCTAATCTTCTCAAAATCAAAATTGACTTCTTCACCTTCTTCTCTTCTGCTGCAAATGTATTCAGTTTCAGTTTATAATAAAGGGAGACTATAATTAGGAAACGCAAATAGGGAACTTAAAAAATTTCTAATATCATGCTCTAATACCACTATAATAACCCTACTTGAAAATTTTGGAGAAATGCACAAATTGGGCAAATTCGGGCTTAACTAGTCATGACTCTAGAGGGATCCAAATGACACCAAATGGTACCGAATTTGAAATAAAATGATATGGTGAGTATTAGTAAATCCAAATATACCATATGAAAACTTTGTGTCTGAATTTAAGACTCTACAACTTTGTTTTTGGATAATGAACGAAAGAGCAAACTTACTAGGAAATTGTGGTTAAATCCCCCCTAGGGTATAGGCCAAATTGGCTTCCCAAATCATGTACAAACCTCCAAAATTTATGAACAGAGTATGGGTAATGATATAAGACATAATATTCTATCATTATACATGGTTATTAGTTTGTAAAACTGGTTATATAGTGCAACATTCGAATGGTAACTTTTCGTGAAATTGCTTAAGGAGAAATGACATTGCTAGCTCCATTTTAGCTCCAAAAAGGTACATGAAATAGTTCATAGAATGAAATAATAAATGGAGAACATATACATAATATAATTTGTTTCCAAAACATAATTAAACATCATATAAATTACTTAATACATTTCATATAAATAACTCTCTCGAAATGGAAGCCAAACACATGAAAACTAGTTAATCAAAAGTTTGGAAAGGTGAGCATTTTTGCATATGTATATATGAAATTTCGACTTACAGAGCATAGGGAAATAATATTATATAGAAACAAATCATGCACCCAATATTTGGCATCAAATAGAATCATCCAAGTGCTATCACCACTCCAACAAGTGTGCCATTACATGGGAGTATTGGGAATGGTGAAGTAGGAATGAGAGAAGGGGGAGATAGATAAGTCTCAAACTGTATAAGACTTCAACATGAAACCAAAACAATTAATTCAGATCCAAATGAGAGTTATAAATTTCCTCTCCCTCAACCAACTCGTAAAGGACTCCAACTCCCTCGAAATTGGTTCACAAGCAGGGAGAGTGAACACTCACCATGCAATGGACAAGCAAAAGCTCTCCAAAATGCCAAAGGAAAATTTTAAATGATAAAAATCCATTCATATTCCTCATGAAATCCTTTTATTAAGTTCACAAGGGATCATAAGGTCGAATTTACCTCCATAGGATTCCTCCAACTCATCGTGGTGGTTTAGTAACTCCTTTGAAACTTGTCCTATTCCTCATGCTCCAATTCTTTCCCCAATTCGAATGGCCGTGTCTTACCCCAAAATGTGCCCTCTTGGTGGATATTTTTATCCTTGTAATGTTATATTTTTCATATTTATGCAATAAGGTATGAATTTGTCATAGAATATTTCATCATTATTTGGAATAGAGTGCAGGGAATCTCCTTCCAAGTGGCACACATTGTCTTCCTAGTCTCTTCCTCTTCCATGGGAGTTACTTCACCTTACCAATTTGAATTCCTTGGCTCATGATATGATAATGGAAACCAATTCACCTCCAAATAAAATTTCATTTCCCATGGATTCAAATTTGGATGAAGGTCATGCCAAGTGTAGGGGGAATCTATCCACTCAAGGACTCCATGAGCCTCCGAGAGTCTCCATGAACTGATTTCACCTTATTTTATTCACATTTATTATTTATATGACCCAATTTAATGTGTATATGGTAAAATAAAGTTCTTTTGGGTCTCATAGCTCCCTTATTACAAAATTTTATGCCTTCACCTCAACCTAGGGAACTAGTAGGTTGGTGAAACATTGTTTGCTAGTAGTATTATTTGGATGGGGACATGACAATGTAGACAATGAAATTCCATATTTTGGAGGAATATCAACTATAACCATATCCATCAGAATTATCTTCATTGGGAATTGGGATAGTCTAACTACCTGTTGACTGTAGGAAAATGCAGATTAATTTTTGTTAGAATTGTAAAGAATCCGGTTGCAAGGCAAGTAAGGCAACAACATAAAAGGATAAGAGTAAGTCAAATCCAAGAATTTGACATGTTCTAAGGAAACAATAAATTTAACGATGAGATAAGTTAGACTAATAGTCTATTTTTGGGAATGGGCATGCTTGTAAATTGGGCCATTAGCACCTTTATTAATGTAACGAGATTCATTGGGGTAGTTAGAACAACCAGTCGAGTGTCAGTCGAGAACTAATCGATGATTGGAACAAGAATTATAAGATGTATATTGGGTCGATCCATAAGTTGTGTACAGATGACCTTCACAATAGGAAATATTAACAGAAAGCAGAAAGAAGAAAGAGAGCATGAGATTATGAGAAAGATAGAGAAAACCCATCCATTGTAAAGAAGATTCCGAGATAAGTCTGTAAGCTATGTGCATAGAACAAAAGCATTCCAAATATTACTCATGCCAGATGAAGAGTGTTTTGTGGTTTTTCCTATATGTCTTTCCGTGTTAAATATCAATGCATTTGATGTTTGTATGCATTGTATATGAATCTCTATGATTTGGTCGCACTTATATTGTGGAACGTTGACAATAACTATGGTTTAGATGTGTATGATTTCTATATCCTACATGTGTTGACGGTTTTGTATATTATTATATTTTGTGAATGTGTTGATTCTTGCTGCGTTGATGGTAACCCATCCCTTTGTTTCCTTCGAAGGACTTGTTATTGTTGAGAGGAAGAAATACCCCTTCCATAACTACAGAAACCTGGTTCTAGCAGTACCCATAGATATATCGAGTGAGACATCACTTGCGTCGTAGGTTTTGTTAACGGAGTTACGCTCTACTAGGCTGATATCTTGGGCTTTATTGGATGGACATGAAATATGAACATGGGTCAGCGGACTCGATGCCAACAAATGGTTCCAGACCATTGTGAAGGGGACATGTTTTGGTACCCGATTAAACCAAACATTCAATATTAGGTGGATTACAAAGCAATAGAGTTTGAACAGTAAGAAAGTGAAGGATCATGACTAAATCTGACAAAATGGTTATAAATATATATTTACTCATATATTCATGAAATTTTCTTCAGTGAATTTCCCATTCTGTTGCATGAATTGTTTTCAAATCTAGCGACTTAGAGGAATTTTTTTTATGCTGGAGAACCCACTGAGTGGACTGCTTAGCTAATCCAACGGTTGTGAAGAGTCAATAATCCTATATATAGTGTTGTCGACTTCTAGGTTGATAGAATATTGGAGGGATATATTACTGAGATTGCAGTCGACAAGATAAGATCATACAATGATAAAGAAAGAGAGTTATTCCAAGAACACCGAGGTCATTACTTGAGATATTTAAAGACGTGGATAAAAATGTTGGTCTGTGAAAAAGGGATCGCAAGGATGGAGTCCAACGAGTAAATGATAATGCGTAGAGAACCTGTGTGATGTTGCAATAAAGGATTGAAAAAGATGGACTAGAGTGATATGAGATGTTCTCTGTTGATAGTGAGAATGAGCAAGAGGGTAGCCACCTAAGGAGTGGAAGAATATTTCGTCTAGGTAAGAGAATAAGGATTGCGACAAGAAGAGGAATTTGCAACGCGATTGAAGGAAGGGACTATGAATTGGCACCACACCTCGATGGAGAATCTTGCGATAAAGAGGGAAGAATATCGAATTATCTCTGAAAAGGAGAGGAAGCACCATATCTAGACCAGGACTAAGACATACCCACGACCCCGCGTACATCTCCAATAACTGAGGTAAGACCTAAAAGTGCATTGAAGTGTGGTTTTGTAAATCATAGTAACAATAATAGTTTAGATAGTAGTCAAGGAGTTCCTATTGGTGGGACATTTAATTCAAATTCAACAATACCCCGAGTAAACAGAATGTCAAGGAGTGACATGAAGTTACCATTATTTAATAAGAATGGGTTGGAATACCCTGAGAAACATTGATTCCTATGTGAAGTTGTTTGAAAATTGTGATAGGTCTAGGATGAGGCTATAAAAAGAGCTCAGATGATCACAACCTTTATGGGTCGTGCTCTTGACTGGTATATGAAATTTTATGTGGTTCTCGCATGGGTTCCTCATAAGTCATTGGATCAAATCCATATTGGATTGATTGAAGAAATCAAGAAACCTAAGTCCGAGTCGCAATGTATCACATAATTAAAATAAATTAAGCAATTGTCGATTGATTCTATTTGAGAATTTGATCAAAGATTTAATAATATGATGGCTAAGGCGAGTTTATAGATGTCAGATGTTCAACATAAATAATAGTTTATTGCAGAAATGTTGCCACATATTCGTGTTCCCTTTATGCAACAGAATATGGTATCCTAGAGAGAATCTATTGAGCTTGCTATGAAATTGGAAGCTTTTCCAGTTAGAGAAACTAGCGCAAGAATGATGCAAATACAGTCGCGACTTGCCAATCTAACGTTGCAATTACAAGATATGAAGAAAGGAAAAGAGATTCAAGAAGAATTCTGGTGTACAATATGTAGAACTGAAGGCCATTATAAATATTCATGTCCAACTTTATTGAATTACCTTGCATCAGGAGTGGAAAACCTTATAAATTCACAAGGAGTTCCGCGGTGTAGAATTTTCCATACAAGAGGTCATCGATCAGAAGAGTGCTTGTATCTATAGAAGGTAGTAAGTGCACCTACCAGTTTATATTGTAAATTATGTCGATCTATGGGTTACAAGGATAAAGATTGCAGAGCATGCTAATTTCTGCAATAAAATATGGTCGACACATATCTAATGAAGAATGATGAACACATACAAGCCGAGCAAGCTCAGGCACAATACCCTCAACCAAGGGAGGGGGATGGTCCTTTTAGAGGCCAAGGATGATGAGGAGGATTTGGTCACGGAAGGGTCTAAGTGATTTCATACAATTATGGACAACTGAGAAATTTTTCCTTATAATGTACTAATCCCATGATGACGTGTTTATATTGTAAAGAATTTGACCACAATATTGAGGAGTGTCCATAGCTGATTATTAAATAGAAGGTCATAAACTTGGGAAACCAAAACCAACCTCAAAATGAAAATCATAATATTTAGAATATTTCTGTCGAACCTCGAGAGCCTAATATTGTTGTCATTACAAGAGGAGGTGCTGCGATTGGAAGAGGTCAAGTCGCACAATGCGTAAGTCTGAGAGTTCGATTGGCATGTGGGAATATTATAAATCCACATAATACTTAGGATAAAAATATTTAATCATTTTTTATTAAAGTCCTACCTACTAGCCTAGATAGTTGACATCCACTTGCACCACTTGGTCAATACTTTCCATATATACCCTAGGAGTGCTTTTATCATGTTTCTGCTTGTCCACTTTATTGACTTCAAGAATTAGTAACCATGCCTTCCTACAGATTCTGTCTTTATTCTTCTTCATTCCAAATTTTCTGTGGATAAGGTAAAGTTAGTCAACTAGGAAACGATTATCTTTGTTTCCAACCCATCCTCCATTATTTTCTCTCCATATTCTAGGATAAGCATGTTTTTCCATCATTCATGACAAATCACTCATGATTTTTTTAATTTGTGATGTCCTTGACAGAGTTGGAAGGTGTTTTAGCCACTTATGGGGGTTTATCATATTTGGTAAGTCTACTTTATGAGCTAGCATAAGTTGTCTTCCACCAACTCAATTTTCCTTTATAAGGATGTATTACTATTGTAATAATCAATCAATTCATTATTGATTCATCATCAATAAATTTGATCAATAATACTTGGAAATATATTGGATCACTTCTCTTGTATTCAGTCTCTTTATTCTTCTCTCTATTTTCCTTGTGCATACTTTAGAGAATTATCTTTGTAGCAAGATATACCTCCTGTTATTCTTCTTTTCATCAAGGATCTATTGATACATGATATTAGAGTTGCAATTTCTAAATGGTATCAGAGCACAAGGTTCTTCAAGTTGTTGCTGGAAATACTCGGCCAATGCTGACAAAGGTTGTTTCCCTAGCTTGAATGACCCAAAACTAGACAAAACACTAACGAATATTTTCCTAGGATTAACTAAAATACTTGAATTGACTGCTCTCCTTACCTTTTATAGATTGTAAAGGTCTGAACCTCGATGTGCTTGAACTATGCTGAGATCCTGCAATAGACACAACATAAACAAACCAAGTAAGGGTGACAAGATAATTTGTAATCCTATTGAAAAGACCAAGGAATTATACACTAAATAAAGCATAAGAACTAGATACACAATGTTTATGGGAAAGAAAATATATTTGCATTAAACAATAAATAAGGAGAATACATAACCGAGCCTTGGTGTTGAGAACTCTTCTCAATGGGGTCTTGCCTCAAAGCTTTCAACTTGCCTCCTAATTCCTCAAGGGCCTAAGGGAATTTGCCTAGAATTTAGATACTATCACACATTCTTCCTCCTCTTTCCCATGAGGGATGAACTACTATATAAAGGATTCAAAGGGTAGAATAGGTTGAGGATTCTATGGGAGAGGTGGTGGGATCAACCCTAGGATAGGGGATCTCAAGTTCCACCTATCCTAATTCATAGGGATGAGGATCCATGAAGGCCATTTTCGAGAAGCCTCTCGAAACCTCTCTTTTTTTCCTTCATAAGTCGAGCACCACACCTTTTATGAGGAAGATAGGTGGTGCTAAGGGAGAACCACCTCTTGTAAATGGGAATCAGGAAGCGACACCTCTCTTTGCAAATGGAAAAAGGGCACAACTAAGATGAGTATTGCTAGTTTCACATAGGGAAAGTGCGGTGGTGGCTCAGAGTAAGGAATTACTCTTTCCCACTCATTTTTTGACTTCAGCCTTTATGGAATTTTAGGAAAACAATGAGATACCCTCATAACATGGTGTTGACAAGAATTAGGTGTAACATAATCCCCCCCAAATCATGAGGCTAGAGTGAAAGGATATACAAAATTCTTTATAGGAACAAGTTATCACTTCAAGGAAAATGTCCAAAGGTCAGAATTCATCAACAACCAAGGCGATTCTCCATTACATTTACACTTTGATACATTTACAAGTGACTGATAACATGGTTGCCGACCAATACAATGTAAATTTATTTGGGATATAAACAATCATGGTTACTTAAATACACCGTAGATCCATGTGATGAAGACTGAAATTTGGACATAGCTACCAGACATACAGTGTAGATCTATGGCATACAGATGCAAATCTGAGCACAAACACGAACATACAAATGTGGATCCATGCTATGACTCATACAACATACTCCATAGAAACTTGGGGAAAGCAATGAATTCTCAACCCAGGGTCTTAGTCTCGTGCACAAAGTACGATTCTATCCATGCAAATAAATGTGTTGAAGTTGAACATGGTAAAAACCACTTGATTACCGATCAATGATGAAAATCGTTAAAAAGTGTGAGGGAGATCATCATTAATGTTAATGATTTAAAAGGTACCTCAAGTACATTCCTATGAATGTGAATGGATGGACTGACGTTGAACACTTGACTAAATATTTCAGTCAAAGGCCAGAGATGAAAGCCTATTGTCAAAAGCGAGGAAATATGCCATTGAGGTATGCATATCTCAAGGTACTGACTTGTTTCAAAGAATAATTCCTGGAATATGTGTTGAAGTTGACATGAATAGTATCGTCAAAGGAGGGACATGATGAATCCCACATCAATGACATGAAACATGGAAGAAAGTTCTATAATTTGAGTATGAAGTAACCACATGAATGAATCAACGAAAATGGACACAAAATAGAGGTAGTTTTGACTGGATAGGGTAACTTTCAATATACAAATTTCCTTTGAACATTGAGCGGCACAACCGAAGAGTTGGAAGCATTGGCTTGACGAGGTAGATACCGAGATATAATGCGATGCTGTATGATGCATTCTTTGAAAATAATAAAAGGAGTAACATGACTCATGAAAGTGTATCGACTCAGAGACAAGATGAATACCCAAATGTTTGAATGAAATACAGATAGGTTCCATGTTCAAAGGTGACTAAAAAGCTTCCATTATTACAAATGAAACATCGTTTCCTTCCCTTAATTTCCCCATCATGATTGATGAGTGAATCTTTACTTTTTTTAACTAGTCAAAAGCCTGGGTAAGAAAAAATCGTTGCATCTTATCATTGGATAAGTTCATTATCATATGTTTTCTGAACCTAAGAAAGGAGGGTTTCGTTCTCGAAAAGGGTCTTTCAGTTTTAGTTTAAAGAGTCCAATGTAAGGAAACTAAATGTCTTTCATGTTTAGAGAGTCTGAACAGAACTGAATAAGACTAAAGAAGGTCCTTTTTTCATAAAATTTAGTCTCCGAGGCCTGAAAAGGTATAAAATAATACCATGGAGAACTCTTTTAGTCAATAACTAGAGTATACCTTTTTCATAAATAGTCAATCTGAACCAAAAAAGGGGTAAACTACCATCGAAAGATGACCCTTCAAGTACTTTTACGAGCGTGGAGGTGACAAGTTCACTTGATGATCTTTTTACATTTTAAGAGTCAGAAAAGAGCTTAAAGAGGACTCCATTAAGGTTTATTTTTCATAAACAACTTTAACGAGTCCAAAAAAGCGATAAAAGTATACTTGAAAACTTATTTCTAGGGTTTAACAAGCATGACTAAAGATTTAAAAATGCACTCAGAAACTTTTTTGTTTTGACTGAGAATGAAAAAAGACGAAGAGAAAACTCATTCATATCCAAAAACATCTCTTTTACATGACCTGCAATTCTCAAAAATATCATTAGACACCAATTTGATATAAAACTAGGCAAAATATGACCATATTATGGGTAAAATTAGTAAATTTATTTAAATAAAAAGTCAAAATGGTAAATAAAAGTGGTGAATAGTAAAACATAGTTACCATTTGCATTTTTACCCATCCTTCATGAGAAAAATCCCTTTTGGAGACCAAATTTGGAGTGCAATTTGCAAGAGCTACGAGCAATCATTCGACGAATCGTCTGGGCTAGGTAATTCCTAACCTCTTACCCTTAAATTTCATGGTTTCCATTTTTATTTTAGTTACATTTTTGGGGTTTTTAGGGTCATTTTCTAAGGGTAAAATGTGCCTCCCCAACACCGTGCCTTCCTCTTTCGGGAAAGGTACTGCTGCGTGAAACTGTACATTTCCTCAAAGGGAAATGTGGTGCCACCACTCTATCTGAAAGGACAAAGTGCATTGGTGTAGAGTTCCCTAAAAATCTCTAAAATGTGGCTAAACATAGGATTTTTAGGGTTGAAAATGATCATAAATTCTTTCTAATACCTCTATTTGATTGTTTGGCAGGTTGAAAGAGAAAAAATGATTGTGTGGAAGAAAAGAGAACATGAGTTGGATGATATCTGTGGGGAAAATGATCATGGAATGGTTATTACACTTCAGGAGTGTGGGCTCCTAAAGTTTTTACAGGTGCCCAACATGAGGTCCCAAATCAGGCTACTGGAGTACATTATCAAGATGTGGAATCCTGAGCAGTAGTACTTCGAGGTGGGGGAACATATACTCACAGTGGAGGTAGAAGACATATAATTCCTTACATGGATTTCCAGGAGGGGGGAACCCATCTCGCTAACTGGTCCATGGGGTGGGGCTGTGACTACCCAAGGCCTCATCAATCAATACTGTTTTCCAGGCACTCAAATGAGTGGAAAAAAAATCTGTATCAAATATGTGATGGATTTTCCTTTGGGGACGATCCTCTTTACTATGTAGTGAGTATCCAGGATCCATGGGGTGCACCAGGATTCGAGGGCCCATATTTTGTATCCCCTAGAGGCGATGGCATCGACCATTTTTAACTGGGAAGAAGCCTTGTTAGTGGTTTTCAGGGAACAACTTACCAAATTCTTCCATGGTGAGTTGAAGCGATTTGGTTATGGGACCATTCTAGTGTCCTTCTTCTCTGAGAGAGTCCCTTTGCTGAGGCCTTAAGTGGCCATCAAAAAACTTGAGGCATGTGATCCATGTATTCTACGGTGGGTTGAGGTTATGGCCCACCATGGTGGTGAGGGCCCTAGAGTCAAGTACATGGCAACATTTTTCTACTGGTTAGATGACCAACTTTTGATGATTGAGGAATATGCCTATGCAGGAAAAAATTTTCATGGTGATCCAGACTTAGCTCTCTTCAAGGACAAGCAGTGGGGTGATCTTGGTAAGAAAGACACTGAACTACACGGTTTTATTTTTTTATGATTTTTTAGTTTTTATGTGTGGTACTGAGACATGTTTCCTACTATGCAGATGTTTGGATGTCAAGGCCAGGAGGGTATTCACCTATTGATAGGCTAGTAAGATCTCGCTTTGCACACTAAGAGGCCGACGAGGAGATGCAAGAGGTCGAGGAGAACCTCTAGATAATCACATTAGACATTCTAGACATTTCAGTACATGAACTCTCGAGGATGTATCAGCAGCACATGACCTGTGTATCGGGACATTTTGGTTGCTTTCTATGTAGAGTGGCAAGAGCGATCATGTGCTACCATGGACATCACTAGGGTTTAGCATGACATGTACATTGAGAGCAATGATCTTTAGTTTTTGTTATGCTATTGTACTCAAAGCTAGCATGCTTCAGATTAGGTCTCGAGATCACATTTTGTACTGAAAATTTTATATATATATATATATATATATAGACTTATTTTTGCGGCTTATGGAAATTTTGTAATGGAATGTAATTTACATGGATTTTATCTTTTACAATGTTTATTTACAATTTCTCATGTTATTTTCACGCATCAAAATGTCAAGAGTGGACAATATGCCAATCCAACATGTAATTAGCCAATGAGTCGACAATTGAATTATAAGCTATTGGAACATTTTGATAGGTAATAGACTCAAATGATTATTCAATGAGGCGTACTCTTCAAAAGAGACAGAGGAGAACAAGGTTACATATGGCGTAGATGTGGTTCAATTGGGAGACCACTAATTGTGAGTCCAAATAAACAATCATGTGATCAACATCACGAGAGGTGGTTTCCGTTGAAAACCCTATCATTGCATGATATTCATCGATATTGTTGGTAGCGGGACCTAGGAAAACTCCCCCTGAAATAACTAAGTCATGGTCTTGGGAATAGAGTACTCAGGATGTCGAACCAAGATCTGGGGTATGGAAATTGGTGCCATTCACAAAACCATAATTATGAGTCATATGCAAAGTGAAAACATAACATGAAATAAGGAGTGATGGATAAGATTCCAAAACCACATAAAAATAATCAAACCACACCAAAAGTCAAAGATACAAATGTACAAGGTACTGATGCAAAATCTCTTAAGCATAGTACCTTTTCAGGTAAAGCCCATTGAAAGGATTCCTGAAGGGTATTCTATTGTAATCCACTATTTCATAGGCCCCTTTCTCTAAGACTTTACTTATGATATAGGTTCCGTAGCACATTGATTCTAGTTTCCCTTTCCCTAATTTGTCATGCTTCTGATCATATGTCAGAACAAGACCTCCTTCGTTAAAAATGCTAAATTATTGTTCCATTGATATTCAGGAAATGAATGCATTTGAATTGTTGTATTATTATGCAGTGTAAAGGAATGAATAATACACACTGAAAAAAACAAATCTCACAAGAAACCGACAAGTATTGCTTAGTATAATTACAATATAAAATTCATCAATCCCAAAAGTATACACCAATGTTACAAATAAGGGAATTCAAATCACGTGGATAGTATTTGAATCCACCAACTCAATATGTATGCATGGCTAACTAGAAGTGTCTAAATCACTATCAGATCTAACTAGCAAATATCTAGTTGTCTAATTCAGTCTCTCAATCAGTTATAATTAGTTAAACTAGTCTAACTGATGTGGTAGGTGAGAAGTAGGTGAGAATAGGTGCCTATACACATGCAACCATGCAAGATTGGTGCTAACTAGAATAGAGGACATATAACTGAAGCATAACTAAGCTTGACTAGTCACCAATTGCCAAGAACTGAAAGATGTTGGTGCATACACACTTAGTGGCTCCTAAATTGTAGGGATTAGTCTAGGAGGCGCATAAAATGATGCATGAATGTTCAATCAGTTGTAGTTATCCTCTATCTGTGTTCCCCACACTCAAGTGACTAGTACATGTGGCCCCATTAGGCTAAGTGGACCCAATAATAACTAAATGACTCCTAAGTTAGGAAAATATAATCTAATAGACCAGTTTGGACAAGGGAGGATTATAAATCCTAACATCCCCCCTGAATCCTTACTTGGATGACTGCGGGCCCTGGAAACAAGGCCAAAAGTCATCCATATACAATCTGAAATAATTAAAAATTTCTACTTAATAAACTAAGTAAATAGGGGAAAAACTCATGGGAAATCCCCCCTCAAGATAAGTAGTGAATCAGGAAACAAGGTTTTGAATAAAAAATTTGTGAAAATTTTGCTGCAATTTGCAGCACTATGCAACAACAAAAGCAGTATCTTGGTTCTTCTATGCAGAAACATCCTGAGACTGTGCATGTGAACCTATGAATACAAAATAAATGACTATTTCTAGAGAAATTTCCTTCTTTGGAAGAAGAAGAATATGCTCAATTGAATTAGAAACATAGACAACTGCTAGATGAAAACTGGACCCATGTAGAACAACTGAGATCAACTAATGAGAGAGAAAAAGTGCTTGAGGATTTGAATTATCTAAGGAACACCAAAGAAACTGATATATTGCAGCCTTAAACATCGAACCATGTGAGTTATAATCATCTCCAAGCTTTAGGACCATGTGTCTATGCGAATGCTGAATGTTTCCCTCTTTACTAGTTCTATGAGGAGATGAGCATGTGATCAAATAGAAAGGTAGAGAAGTCCTGGGATTGTGTAGAGAAAATGATTGAGATCTATAATTTGATATAGCTTCAGAAATAACCAATTATTCACAAAATATAATATCAGCAAACTCATAAGAGGAAACTAACATCAAATCCCCAGCAACAAGTTTGAAAGAGACTTGCGATACTTGATTTTTCACACCAAAATTGATGAGAACAACTACAAGCATGAATAGAAGCTCTTGAAACTTAAAAGTAAAACCAAATAACATCATAAAAGATTCAAATAATATCATATCATATAGAAATGAGATCATATCATATCCAAATAAGTTCATATCAGATCCAAGAGTGTGCTCCACCGAGATGGTAGATGCACAATTTTCTCCTTCTTCAAAACTCTAAATATTGGTGCATTCAATCATGTAGGAATTTCCTATAAGATCAAGATCAATGAGAGTTAATAGATAAATCCTAAAATATGATATTCTTTCCAAAATATCCAAAAAATTACTTATCTGCACACTAGTAACATCATTAGAGTTAGAGAAATCAAATTCCTCTTCATTTTCTGAAACAATCACTGGTAAACTATGCACACAGTTTAAAATAGAAGAATCACTGGAGAGTTTTTGCATAGAATGGAAGGAGAGTTTTTATTCAATAACAGAGATTTGAATGTATTCTTCTAGATCAGCCATATGATAATATGAGATATCAGAGATCCAATAAACTTTCGGAGCAACAGGAGAAGGAGTAAGTCCAAAGAGACTTTCTTCAATTCGAATTGACTGTGTTGAAGATTCGACTTCTTCTTTATCTTCAACAATTTTCTTTTCTATGGGAGAGGGCATTAAATAATCATGATATATTTTAAATGAACCTATATTAATAGTTGGGATTGGGGACTCATATCCCATATGAGTTCTAGGTCCTCCTAATAGAGTGAAAGTGGTGAAGGATTCCTTGGAGGAAACCATGTGGTTGGATGCTCCAGAATCTATCAAGTAAGCCTTCGACGGAGTGAGGCTTGTATTTAAGGAATGGAATCTTTCATGCTCTTCAATATCTTCTCCATCATCATACATCTCTGCACCTTATGGAGGGGCAATATTTTTCTGTACAAGGAGAATTTTCAACTGGTCGAGGGTCTTCTTCATGCACCGACTTTCTGAATGAAAGCCTCTCATACAATATGAACATCTAGTCTTTTCTTTTTTGGAACCTGAGGCTCCAGTGGAAGACTTGTGATTCTCTTTTGGATTAGAATAAAAGGATTTAGGCTCCTTCCCCATGTTCTTCATTTTATCTTGCACATTGGTTGATTCCAACATCAAAAGGGCTTGGTTCTTGGAGTTTTGGAGGACTCCCATTTGGACCAATTTGTCCCGCTCCTGTATTAAAGACTCGAAAAAGCTATCAAGTGAAGGCATATTTCAATTGGGAATGGAATCTCTTCTAGAATGGAAGGTAGATACGAAGACATAATACTCAGAACCAAGTTTGTTGAGCACTGAGAGCACAAGTTTCTCATCCTTTCTCTCTATTCCACACATCTTACATTGTAGTGTAAGAGACTTGAATTTAGTAAAAAAATGTTGTATGGTCTCGAAACTGTTGGGCTGTAATGATGTAAATCTTTCTCTAGAATGTGTACTCGAAGCTCATCTTGATTTCCAAAAAAGGATTCAAGCTTCTCCCAGGCTTCTTTTGGATTCTTTAATCCATCAAGATGAAAGAGGAGATCCCTGGAGATGTGAGCACAAAGGAATCCAAAGGATTCATCCAACTGGTTCAAGAACTTGTTTTTCTCAGCAGGATGACGAGGTTCTGTCTCTCAGCCCATGGTCATCCCATACAGGCTTGCACAAGGAGACATGCATATCTGCCCTCCAATCAACATAGTTGAAGGGTGTTAGGATCCGGGGTAAGAAATATTGTTTCTCCATCAATTCTCCTTCTGATAAGTAAATTTATTCAATCAAGCTACGTAGCACTTGTAAGAAAACACTGCAAATACAAAAACAATTTGCACTATGTCAGAATCAAGCCTTCCAGCTCGACATGTACAATTTTTTAGGGTCCATCATGCATGCACAACCACTTTGAATGAATCCAGAGTTAGCAAGGCACTCTTTGCGGGACTTCTGTGGAAACTGAACTACTTCTGGTGTAGAATGGAGGTTAGACAGACTCAAAGCTTTCCCGAGGAGGCTGTGATACCATGTTAAATTATTGTGCCATTGATATTTAGGAAATGAGTGTGATTGAATTGTTGTATTACTATGCAGTGTCATTAGAGGAAATTTGGGGTCTAAAATGGGCCTTATAAGAAAACGTGCCAAAATAAGTTTTTGTGAGTTGGAATTCGAGAACCAATAGAATTTCAATAAAATAAGTCAACCATAATGGTCGAATTGACATATTTGTCATTAAAAAAACTACTTTTTTTGTTCGTATTTTCAACATATTTCATTGTGTTTTTACTCAAATTTCAATGAGGAGAGCTCGTTGGATGTGGAATCAAATTCCGCATCCAACAAGCTCTCCCGATCGAAATTTGAGTAAAAACACAGGGAGATATGTCGAAAATACGAACACAAAAAGTAGTTTTTTTCTTTCTTCCTCCAAAATTAATCAATATTATTTTATTATTTTTAACTATTATTTTATTATTTTAACTATTATTTTATTATTTTCCTTAGGAGGCCCATTTTAGACCCCAAAATTCCTCTAATGAAAGGAATGAATAATACACAATGAACAAAACAAATCTCATAGGAAACCTACAAGTATTGATCATTATAATTACAACATAAGCTTCATTAATCCCAACAATATACAATAGTGTTACAAATAATGGAATTTGAATCATGTGGATAGGATTCGAATCCAACAACTCAATCTAACTGCATGGCTAACTAGAAGTGTCTAAATCACTATTGGAGCTAACTAGCTAAGCTCTAGTTGTCTAATTCAGTCTCTCAATTAGTTATAATCAGTTATACTAGTTTAACTGATATGGTAGGTGAGAAGTAGGTTAGAATAGGCACCTATCCACATCCATCCATGCAATACTGGAACTAACTGAACTTGAGGACATCTAAATGAATCTAACTGAAGCATAACTAAGCTTGACTAGTCACCAACTACCAACAACTAAAGGAGGTTGGTGCTGACACTCCCAACAGCTCCTAAATTGTGGGGATTGGTCTAGGAGGTGCATAAAATGATGCACGAATGTACAATTAGTTGCAGCTAGCCTCTATCTGTGTTCCCCACATTCTAGTGACTGGTATATGTGGCCCCATTAGGACAAGTGGACCCAATGATACTAGTGGACCCAATAATAACTAAATGACTCCTAAGTTAAGCAAATATAATCTAATAGACCAGTTTGGACAGGGGAGGATTATAAATCCTAACAAAAAACATGAGGTTGAATCGACTTATCGTACTAAGCCTTGATACATTTTTTTTGTGATTCATTATACAAAGCATCATTTCATCACATTTCGTCAAGGTTAGTAAAATAAATGAAACTTTCTTCCTTGGATAAGGTATTAGGAAAAAACTCGACGACTAGTTTCAATGACATAATTTAACATTCAATGGGTAAAATAGCTTCCAACCCATATAATAATTGAAAAGGAGTGAAACCGTTTGTTGTTTTTATAGAGGTTCTATAGGCCTAGAGTGTTGAGAACAAAGCTAATTGTCAATTCAATTTATATTCCCCTACCATCCTGCGAAGCATAGTCTTCAGAAAATTTGTTAATGACTTCAACTTGGCCATTAGCTTGTGGATAGTAGGGAGTTGAGTTCTCATGATGAAAACCCAACTTAGCTCTCAACTCAACCATCATCTAATTACGGAAATGAGATATGTGATCAGTAATTATGGCTTGAGGAACCCCAAACCTAGCTATGACTTGATTAAAAAGAAAGAGGGAGACAATTTTACCATCCTCTGCATATGTAGGAATTGCCTCAACCCATTTCGTAAAATAATCCACAACTACAATGATGTAACCATGCTTCCTAGCTGAGGTAGGCTTACAATGCATAAAATCAATCCCCCATTTGGAGAAAGGGCCAATGGAAATGATGGGGTAGAATAGAGGAGGGTGGGTGAGCTTCTTTGGATAAAAGAGCTGACATGGTGGGAATTTTTTAATCGCTTCATGGAAATATTTAAAGACCAAGGGCCAAAAATAACCAGTGTGAAGGATTTTCTAGGCTGTAGCCATCCCAGAAGGGTGACCACCACATGCTCCAGAGTGGAAATCATTCAATACTTGTTCAACCTTGCCAAGGGTTAAACATTGTCGCAAAATGGAATCAATACCACGTCAATATAAGGTATCATTTATGATTAGATAGTATTTTGCATGGTGACTGATGCAATGATGATCATCACGAGATAGATCAGGTTGAAATCACTGAGTTTGAAGATAGATAATAAAATATCCATACCATGGGTCAGTCGTAATAATGAGGAACAAAACCTCATTGAGTAATGAGTCATTGGGCCCAGTTTATATTGTAGCACAGGGAAGATCACATCAGCTCCGCAAAAATTAAGGACTTCTTGGAAGTAGTCTTGGTGAACTCCAAGTCAAACTCTTGCAGGATAACAACCAAACGAGAGTATTTTCCCCCTAGTACCTGACAAGTCAGGATGTAATACAGGGGGTTTTGGTCTGCGAGAACAATAGTAGTGTGGAGTAGGATGTAGTGATGAAAACATTGCATGATGATGATAGTAGCCAGATCCAATTTCTCTATAGGTGAATATAGATTTTTAGAGTCTAATAGGCTCTTACTGAGATAATATATCACATTCTCTTGACCGTTTGAATCTTCCTACACTAAAACCATACCAACGGTAGTAGTGGAGGTGACAAGATAGAACTGAAAGTATTTCGTGTAATTGGGGGGTTGCAATACAGGTGAGTGTGTAATTGATTGTTTTAGATTATCGAAAGCTTGTTGAGCGAGAGAATCTCAGACGAACAAAGTGTTCCTTTTCAACAAATGCATATAACCATGCATCTTTTTTGTCAAATTGCACATAAAACGACGCATAAAGTTTTCCTTCCCTTGCAAACTTTGAAGTTTAGTAATATCAGTCAGAGGGGGTAAGGAGACGATGGCAACAATTTTCAAAGGATCAATATTGATACCATCCACGGAAACAACAAATCCTAGTAAACGTCCCATATCTACACAAAAAACTCAAGTTATGTGGATTGAGATGAATATGATGATGAAAACATCTAAGGAAAATGGCTTAGAGATGCCCTTAATGATCCTCACGCCATTGTGAATGGGTAGGTAGGTCATCTGGATAAGGTTCCACTATATTCTTGATATCGTGGAAGGCATATATCATGGCTCGTTGGAATGTAGCTCCAACATTTTTCAATCCAAAAGGTAGTTTTCGGTAGGCAAAGGTTCCCAATGGGAAAATGAATGTCGTCTTGTGTTGATAAGTGGGTAGTATTTTGATCTGATTATAGCTGGAAAAGCCATCCATGAAAGAGAAAATGACACTTACAACACAATTGTCGATGATTTGATCAATGTATGGAGTAGGGTAATTGACCTTCGGACAAGCCTTATATAAATCCCTAAAGTCGATACAAACCCTAATAGTGCCTTGTTTCTTAGCGAAATGAACAATACTAGATACCCATTATGTCAATGGCACGTGATAAATGAAACCAACCTTCAAAAGCTTTTCGACTTCAACTTTAATCGCTGCAACTTTCCTAGGGTGGACTTGATGGAGCTTCTTCCTAATAGGTTTTGCAGCTGGGTATGTTTTGATCTCAGGACAATGATTGAGGAATCAATCCTAGGAATTTCCTCGTAACGCCAAGCAAAAAAATCTCGAAATTCCTTGAAAATAGATTGACAAATTTCAATTTCTGTTGCTGAACAATTTTGGACTATATGAACATGTTTAACAGTTTTGGGTTTGAATGATATGTCGATGGGGATGTTTTGAGTAATGTTACATAGATTCCCTTTAGAATTAGCACCTTACAACAACACATGTGACTGAGGATATTCAATGAGATAGGAACTAATAAAAAATACAAAACTTGATTTTGCCTAATTGGTATTGGAAAGGAAAGAGGATCTCTAATGATGATATTCCCATAAACATTCATCTACACTCATAATCTCCATAATAGACTCATCCGATGGGAAAGTCTATAAGAGATAGTCAAGAGTAGGGAGAGGAGAATATATCCAATAAGGAAGATGGTAAGGATATGATGCTACTAAATGTTGGTCATCGAAGTATGCATCGAAAGTAGATTGGATGACATGGTATAGGGCTTCAGGTGGACTCAAAGAAGGTGGTTCAGCAATTGCTTTTCATTTTGACAAGTCACTGGCAGTAGAAGATATCATGTTCATTGTAGAAATTTTAGCGCTAGGAGGGGAAGTAGTAGATAGAAAGACTCCCATAAGGGATGAGTATTTCAAAATTCGGACTCTTACAAATTGATAAGGAGGGGGTGACTGCCCCAACAAAGGAATATTATTTTCCACAGTTTAAGTGATATATGGGGAGCAATAATCAAGTTGATCGATAGTGACAAAATTTCCTTGATGAGGAAACTTGAGAATGTGAAATACTAATGAGGCAACAAATGTCATTGTGTAAAACCAATTTCTTCCTATCTAACGAGGCTTCAACTACTTCTACCTAAATAGAGATGGTCTTTCCCCCAATTTCAATAGATAAAGTTGGTAAAATGCCATAGGGCTGGAAACCTTGTCTGTAAAAATATTTCAATGTAGTTGGCGACCGATTGAGCTCAAGAAAACCAATATTTCTCCAATAGGACATACATAAGACCAAGGTGGAGTCTCCTTCATCCAATATGGTATGATGAACCTTCCTAGAAATTACTTTGGTCACGATTTGAAATGTGAGTTGGTGAGATAGTATCGGCTTAAAATTATCCACATTAAATGTAATTGTAATAGAATTCTCAATATCTAAGGCCCCTAGGGATGACATCAAGTTTTTACACTGCGTAGGGAAAGTTTGGAGTACTTCTAGGGTGGACATCATTTTGATTTCCTCCATGGAGGAAGAGGTACCATGCAAAGATGCATGATCGATCAGTTACTGTTGAGATGGGAAAGGGTCAGTTAGAACTGCTGGTGTAGGATTATTTTTCAAATTTTTGTTGATATATTCACGTCGAGGACATTCCTTAGTGAAGTGATCATCTCCACACAAAAGGAAGGGATACTTATCTTTCCTTTTTGGTTTCGACTCATTCTCTGGAGCCGTAGTCTTTGGAGTCTCTTGCTAGCTTCCAGAATTTTTGGACTTACCTTTTCCTTTGTTTTTATTAATGGGTGACTGTGAAGATTAGACTGCATTCACTTCAGAATAAACAATAGGATTTGATGATGTAGAAGGATAAGAACTCTACTGCTTGACAGGTTTCACTGCGGATGGGGGTTGGATTGTACCTACAACACCATCCATGGGAGGTTCAACAGGTGGTTTAGTAGGGTCAATGTTGGGACGATGGGCATTAGGGATCAAATCATATAATGTTCTTGACTAGGAATAAACCAAGTCCAAATATTGAGCATGGCTAATATCCTACTCCTTATTAACAATGCCTCCCATATCCACATCTTGGGAAATAGGGGGAAACAATGACTTTGTAAACTAGTCAACTAGTAATTGATATGGAATAGGTTCCTTAATCAACCTTCTACATCTCCTCCATTAATGAATGTGATCAGATATGTGTGTGGAGGTAGTTCATTGAAGGGAAGTCAAGAGATATGTGTCAGTCTCATAACAAATCGGTAGATGGAAATGGGTAAGAAATGTTGTTACCAGTGAATTAAAATCCACAAACAAATTTTGTGGAAGTTCAATGTACCACTTAGCAGCTGTACCGGTCAAATTTCTTTGGAAGAGTCACAAATAGATAGAATCTTCCATCAAGGAGTTCGAAAAACACCATAGATGGAAGGTCATGACATGGTTTTTTGGATCTTCCCCTACTTTTCCATCAAATTTCAGAATGTCTGATGATAACTTTACTGTAATAGTTGGACAAAAAGGGTCATGTAGAATGGGATCATTAATCAGTTTAGACAAATTTGGAAAATCAAATGTTGCCAAAAATGGGAGTTGCCAATTAGGTTACGGGTAATTATAATATTGATAAGGCATGGACACACCAGTGGGGCCATAGGCTGGGTGCGGTTGACCATAGTAACCTACAAATTGTTGGTAAGTGGGAGTGTTTTTTCCTATAAATGGTTGACCCAGGTTAGGCCTAACTTGAGGTCCATAATAAGTTTGGGTCCATTGATTAGTAACACCTCCTGGGTAAGAAATGTATAAAGGATTATTATATTTTTCTCGACTATAGTATGGGTTGCTAGGATTAGGTTATTGTGGTTGAGTCCAAAAATTTGCAGGTGGTTGTGAAATAGGACCATAACCAACAAGTTCACTAGATCCTACAACTGGAGGAGTTGGTCTTGAAATAATATGCAAAACATGTACATAAGGTCCTCTAGATGCATAGGACGTGGAGGGAAAATACTGACTTCCAACATTTGGAAAACTCATGGAAGGTATAGGGGGACTTCTCAATGAAGAATTTGGCTTTGTATTTGGAGCATATTGTGAAATTCCCACTAGAGTGGTGAGTCTAGTAACCATTGGAGCAGGAGGAGCATTAGCCAAAACTGAACTAGAAGGGATATTTAAATACCTACTAAGAATATCACTTGGCAGAAGATAAGGGAAACATATCTAGGTTTATGGGTTAGCTCCATCAAGGAGACACTAGCGACACTAGTAGAACCGAATTTGGAGATAGCTTGTCATAAGGTGGTTCCCCAAAATAAAGTAGTTGGGCCAAACATGGCAGCAACTGAATCATCGGGGTGGAACTGGTGGAACGTAGCCTCTGTAGGGGTTTGTATGAAAAAATATGGATCTTGATATGAGGGTTGTTCCATGATAGGTTGTACTAAATAATCAGTAATAAGAACATTAGCTGGAGGAGAGAACTCACCCCCCTCTTCTGTAACCAGAACTCCTTCCAATTCAGAAATATATGCACTTTTTATTTCATAATTAATCTCCATCAACTCTCATTCCATAGGAGACTGATTCATAGGATTCAAAGGATACTTAGGTGATATTCCTTGTATACATCGGGACTATCTCCAAGGGTAATTAACCAACTTGAAAGGTCAAATTGATCTAAAAAATAAACCTCTAGATTATCAAGAAAAACAAACATTACTCAAGCTAAAGCAACAAGTAAAAGCTGTGACAGGAGTGGTTGGAAGGTCTATATCCTCATAGGATTGTCAGATCATCAAAACTTGTGATATACCATCGTGTCCAACAGTAAAATGCGACAAGGAGGATTGGGACTGTACCCTTTCTTGAATACCTGCCTACTTAGACGGTACATGCGTAACAATATCCCCGAGTATTGCTCTCGGTGTATTGCAATGACATGATGGTCAAATGGTTTTTATTAGTTGGTCTTTATTAGGATCCTTATAAGTGTCTCCTTATATACACAAGGTATGTGGGATCTCAACTCCGTAGTAGTGTTGTCTAATGCATAATTGTTCAAAAGGGGCCTTGTCACGTCCCCGTCCCTCAACCGACGAAGAGGATGCGACGAACACATCAACAAAACCGGGAAAATAGCCCCATGAACATAAACATGATTCAAATGCTGAAATTAAAAGCTGAACATGCATACATAGATGCAAAACTCCTCAATCATACAGTGGAAGAAACACAAACACATTTACAGCATTGAACATGTTCATCATAATTCCATAAAACAGTAGATTAATTACAGAGATGAAATAACAACCGCACTTATCTTTTGATGAAGAATTCACCCGCAACCAGCTACGTCGCTACAACGTTCCACCCAACCATAGGCCAGCTTGCTCATCAATCTCTTAGCAACGCTGCCACCCCCGAGCTGGGCATGATTCCTCTAGAATAAGGGTTAATTGCAGGATTATACATAGCCACGGGGCACAAACATCAAACCAACACAGTTGGGTTTCACAGGATTTCAACAGACAAGCCAAGCCAGCACAGTCCGAAGACTAACCATTGCACTTAGGCAATTACTTAGCTGTCACAGCTTAAACAGGGAAAACGAATTCCCGAGTCATTCTTGGCCCTATCGTGGCCAAAATGACTCTCACTCGAATTTACAATGGCCCCCAAACGTAACAGCAAATACATTCACAACATGGGGAAGACTACAGCCCCGAAATATACCAGTGAGCACAATCTACAGCAGGGAAAAATGACCCAATTAATCTGTGAGACAGCCAAAAACATGAATGGCCCTTCACAGTCAGTCGTGGGTGCAAGAGCACGGCTCTCAGCTCACTATGTGCGCCCCAAACAGAAGAATACCTGTGCGTGGGTAAACAATCCGACCAAGCAAGGAAAAGAACAGACAATGGAGGCCCTACGTGAGGAAAAACGGCTCCATTTTTTCCCGTGGATGCACCACTAATAGGAAGGACGCGAATTTGCAGTTCGTGGGTGCTCAGCAACTCGTGGGGGAGAGGAAGAAAACCTGTGTGAGACCAAAAACGCCCCCCCAAAACCTGTGCATGAGGAGCCAACAGACCAAAATCGTGGTGAGTGTGTACTGACCAGGGATGAGTGCGTGAGGGAGAAGAATGGGCAGACGTGGGTGGAGTGAGCAAGTGGGTAAGGTTGACAGCCTGCCACAACCACCACCACTTCAGCAATAACTCCCCCAACCACCAGCTGAAGCATTAAAGAGGTTAACAAGGGAAGATGGAAAATCAACAAGGTAACAAAACAACAAAGGTGGTGAGACAACAAGGTAATAAAACATGGGTTTTTCCCCCATAACCCAAGGTTTGACATCCCCCACCCCTTATCCTTTGGAACCATGCCCTTTTCATTCAACGTTGCACTGCCATAGCTGGTTGTGGTTTATTTTATTTGATGTGCGGATTTACATGATGCCGAATTAAAATGTACCGGATAGCACGACATACCATCGGCAAATATCCCCCTTTGCCGAACATACACAACCAAATCGATGGTGGGGCTTTGGCCTTGAGCTCCTCACCACGATTAATTACATTATATACATCATGCAAAGGGGGTCGAAACCAGGGACATTACAGTCCTTCATATATACTCCTGAGTATGTGAAGTACCTTTTGATATACCTCAAAGGTACATGAAAGGTTGTTCAGTATACCAGCAAGTATGTGGAAGAACCACATGGTCCTAGGGATGCAGTGTAGGAAATAAACAACAACTCCTACATTTAAATATGCTGGAACATGTCTCTAACCTATCACACCTTGCTAAATATTTTAACTTAGAATAACAATTAATTTTATCTTGTACGTTTAAGTGGATGCATGAGGTGAAAAATTGAAATATAAAACCATGCAAGTATGCAAGTGCAAGTTTTTCACTTTAACTTTTCATTATGCCCTACTTAAAAGAATGATAGAGGTTTGGTTATTTTCCTTTCAAAACACAAATAAATCCCAAACAAACGATACCAAACTATGTCTTTCGTTCCTATTCCAAGAAAACAAAGCTTTCTAATGCAACTTTAAAAGAAAATTGAGATCTTTTTAAAAGAAAAGATGCTATGATTTTTCACAAAAATAATTTCAATTCTTCAACTAAAAAAAAGACTAACTTAGAAGCAATTTTTTTTTGTTTCTTTTGTTATAATGAGAAGAAAAACACAAGAAGAAACACTCAATGTAAACTTGAAAGTTTACCAGACTAATCAAGAGTCCTTTCTACACTAAAAATTTATGATTTTTTTCTCAATTTTTTTGCATTTAAAAGAATAAAGAAATATTTTACAATTTATGAAGAAAACAAAGGAAATAAATCCTTTCTTTTCAATTGAATACAAGAGCTATTAGAGATCTAAATCAAATGATTTCTTTTCAAACTATTAAGTTTCATATCAAAGGAAAACGAAGAAGAAGCCTTAAAGGACAAAATCAATCATCACTCTTGAATATGAAATCAAATCAAGCCTATAAACCTTGCTAGATTTTGATCAATGACTGTAACTACAAAAAAAAAACCCAGAAACACTCGGAAACTAAAATTTCTATGCAAAATTTCAAAAAAAAGGGCACATTGACATACCTGGAACCGCGCTTTGACAGATCAATACAGAGCATTGGCATCCCACCACCGTGCTTTGCAAACAAGTACAGAGCGGTGGTGCCGCTCTTTGTCCACAGTAAACCTATGGTGGCACTACAGGTTTCCTTAATAAAGGGTGCGGTGGGTGAACTTTTTACTCTGCCCAGGTGCGGTGGCCCAAATAGATTTTGAAAACACAAAAAGGTCAAAACAAGAAGTGTGTTAGATCCTATATACTGAATCCAAATAGAAAATAAAGATGGAAACATGAAGAATTAGAGTCAAACAAAGGAAAATATACTAATTTCAAATCAAACCTCTCAAATTAACAAGTAGATTTGATCTATGAATTGAAATTGCAAATTGACGAAAATCTTACTACAAGACAAAGAATTTGATCTCTCCCTAGTGGAGTTGCCACTTTTGTTGTTGGAAATACTCAACCAATGACGACAAAGTCCGTTTCCCTAGATTGAATGACTCAAAACTAGAACAAAACACCTACAGAATAAATAATTTTTCCCTAGGATTAACTAAACTACTTGAATTAACTGCTCTTGTTACATTTTATAGGCTGTAAATATTTGAATCTCGATGTGCTTGAACTATGTAGAGATCCTACAATAGAAAAAATAGAAACAAAGCAAGTGAGAGTGACAAGATAATTTGTAATCCTATCTAAATGACCAATTAATTAAACAATAAACAAAGAATAAGAATAGAATACACAATGTTTATGGGAAAGAACCTATATTTGCATTAAACAATAAAGAAGGAGAGTACACAATTGAGCCTTAATGTTGAGAACTCTTCTCAATGGGGTCTTGCCTCAAATATTTCAACTTGGCTCCTAATCACTGAAGGGTCTGAGGGAATTTGTCCAGAATTTAGATATCATCACACATTCTTCCTCCCCTTTCCCATGAGGGATGAGCTACTATATAAAGGTTTCAAAGGGTAGAATATGTTGCAGATTCTATGGGATAGGTGGAGGGATCATGCCTAGGATAGGGGATATCAAGTTCCACCTGTCCTAATTCATAGGGATGAGGGTCCATGAAGGCCTCCTTCGAGAAGCCTCTCGAAACCTATCTTTTTTTTCCTTCATAAGTCGAGCACCACACCTTTTATGAGGAAGAAAGGCGATGCTAGGGGAGAACCACCTATTGTAAAAGAGTAGTAGGCGGTGACACCACTCTTTGCAAATGGAAAAAGAGTGTTTTTGAGATGAATACCACTAGTTGCACATACGGAAAGTGCGGTGGTGGCTCAGAGTAAGGAATTATTCTTTCCCACTAATTTTTCAACTTCAATATTTAGGGAATTTTAGGAAAACAAGGAGATACCTATCTCATAACATGGTGTTGATGAGAATTAGGTGTAACAAAAGTTCAACAGAGTAGAGGAGCTATCTATTCTCTCTATCAGAGCACATCCAGTCTCCTATTCCTCTATGAATAAGAGCTTGTTATTAAGCTTACAAGATTTTCTCCTAGTTTTATTTGTGCAGGTTGCAGAGAGTATCTCCTTGAGTGCATCAACATCTCAGTATGGATTCTTTTTCAGCTAAGATCCTGAATCCCTTCAAATATCATGAATGGAAATCCAAAATTGGCATTCTATTGCATAGTAAGGGACTTTATAGAGTTTTTTATGGCTTTAGAAAATGAACCAAATTCTGTTGTTGAGAAAGCTAAGTGGCATAATAGGTTGGATGAATAGTTTTGGCCGAGAATCCGCAGTAATTGTTAATGGCATATTGTGGAGAATCCACAGTTTCATTGTCAACGTTTCAAGTCATCCTTGGCTCATCTTCAGGGCATTATTGATGAAGCCGATTGTTTTATTTTCCTCTCTATGTCCCTTGATCTACTCTTTCATCTAGATGGTTTGACCATTCCAAACTAAGTATGGACAAAAAATGAGTCTCTCTTTGGAGCACAATATGAGATAAGAGCACATCGGTTGGATAATGAGTTATTCTCATTGAGTCCAAGAAGTTTCGATTATATTGATGGTTTCTTCTCCAAATTGAATTCACTTATTCTATTGCTCAAACAAATTGGGATTGAAAAAATGGAAGATCAATTGATCCTTTCCATTTTATAAAAATTTAGTCTCAAATACTTAGTTTTTGTGTCTACTTCTCATGCTAATAGGATTTCTATTTCTAATTGGAAAATTCTTTCTTTGAGTACATTATTTGATTCACTTACAAAGGATCGAGATAAATTGATCCATATGGGTGCTATTATATATTCCAAGGGAAAGGATCATGCTCTCATAGTTAAAGGAAGCAATAATATCAATTCAAAAGAGAAGAAAATTGTGAAAGATAAGAAGCCAAAGTCAGATAATGATGAAAGTTTGAAACCTATTGATGACGGTTAAATGAAGAAATCAAAGAAGAAAGGAAGTAAATCCAAGTGTTCTTATTGAAGCAAGGTATTTCATTTTGAGAATAAATGTTTCAAGAATAATATGGAACTCATGTCTCAAATTGTTGACACACACAACATTGAAGTTCTAGATGAGCCATAGAGGCATGCTGGTTCTTCATAACACATCATAGTGCATAGTTCCAAGGTGATATAAACTATGCCTTGAGTGCCAGAGTTAAATCCTTTCCTTATATCTTTGATATATATTTACCTTATGATATATCAGAATCGTAAATATCAGTTTCTTTCTTTGATAATCCACCTATCAGTCTCCAAGATTCATCTCCTAATGATTTTTATTTTTCATTAGATCTTGACTTGTCTTTAAGAAAATCTTCCTCAATCCATAATTTTGATTTATAATCATGCTTTCAAGATGATATTTATGTCATGACACCATCCATACCACCATCCATACCCTCTTCCATACCCTGAATCGTCCTAAGGCTATACAAATCCCAAGTCCACTAGTTGATTCCTCATTGGTTTCTTATGCAATGTTACTTATATTTAATGGTTTCAATCTTGCACATTTTCATTGGTTTTTTATATATGACCTTAGTCATCATTGGAATTATATTACACATGTTTGTATCTGTTCTAAACTCTTATGTTTAATATATTAAGTCCATTCATCGTTCATATTTTTAAACCCATAATTTTTCCCTAGTTGCTCATACTTTTCCTAGTCTAGCCCCATATCCTCATGGAGACAATGAATAATTTGTATTTCATGTTCCATATAATAATATTGATGATATATCAAATTCTCTTCATTCTCATATCAGATCTGGGAAGGTGCTACATTATATTGGAATAATGATAGGTGATCCACATCACAATCTTGCAACTATACAAGGAACTAATTGTGTTACTGATTGTCTTAATTTTTGTACTCTTTGGGAAGGAGTATGCACATATATATTTTCAATTTTAGATTGTGTTTATAGATCATAGTTTGTTGGCAGCAATAAGCATTCATACAATTCTCCTTCTTCATCAAATGATGAGATATAAGGAGTCTCTCATCTTCTTTCTTACAGATTCTACACTTTAGCACATGATCATGGAGTTCATGATTTCTTCATTAAAGTATTTCACCAGAAGTAGTTCATTCAGCTCATTCAAGTGAATATAAAGACATATTGAAGAAATATTTCAAATTTGGTGCCTTGTCCTTTCTTGAGGGAGGATTTTCCCCATGTCGTTTTTCCTCTTTCCTCAGCTATTTTGGACATGACTAATTGTAAAGGGTGACCATAGCCTTGTTGCCAGGCCTTATATACACCTATATGCATCTGATTATTTCATACATAAACATCATAAATTCATACTTAAAGGGGGGGTGTGGGAAAATTATAAACCCAATTAATACTTAAGATACAAATATTTAATCATTTTTATTAAATTCCTACCTACTAGCATAGATAGTTGGAATCCACTTGCATCACTTGGTTAATACTTTTGATATATACTTAGAAGTGCTTTTATCCTAATTTCGGTTTGATCCTTCCCACTTTATTGACTTCCAGAATTAGTAACTGCGCCTTCCTGCAGATTCTATCTTTATTATGTTTTACTCCAGCTTTTATGTGGATAAGGTAAATCTATTCAACTAGGAAACTACTATCTTTTGTTGCCAACCCATCCTCCATTATTTTCTCTACATATTCCAGGATTAGCATTTTTTTTCATCACTCATGCTTTAGGTAATTCGTGAGGCCCTTGACAGAGTTGGTAAGTGCTTTAGCCACATATGGGGGTTTATCATATTTGGTAAGTCTGATTTATGAGATAGCATGAGTTGTCTTCCAACAACTCAAATTTTCATTTATAAGGATGTATTTCTATTGTAATAATAAATCAATTCATTATTGATTCATTATCAATTCATTTGATCAATAATACTTGGACAAATATTGGATAACTTCTCTTGTATTTAGTCTCTTTATTCTTCTCTCTATTTTCCTTGTGCATACTTGTGAGAATGATCTTTGTAGCAATATCTGCCTCATGTGCTTATTCTTTGCATCAAGTCTCTATTTATGTTGGGATAATCAAAACCCATTCCAATACTTAGGATAAAATAATTAATCTTTTTGATTAATTTCCTAGGTCCTACACTAGCTAATTTGCATCCACTTGCATTTTTGTGGTCGAAATTGCCAAACCTGCCTCCTGGATCACTTTGGAAGATTCTTCCAAATAGTAGACTTCCTATTTTAGTAAGTTTGCATTCTTTCCTTATCCCAAGTTTTAGTTTTTTCTGCAATTTTAAGGAGAAAGGTTAATCTAGTTTTAAGGTAGACTGCCTTGTTTGTGTCACAAATCACCCTCCTTTTTTTCCTCACCTAAAAGAATAATAAAGAAAAATTTCCTTCACTTATTAGCTGTACCAACTCATTCAACAAATTCATGAGCATCTGGACTAGTTTGGAAAGTGCTTTATGCACCTATGGGGGATTTTGACTAGTTTAGTAAGCTTGCTTTTGTACTGACTCGAATAACATATTTATGCTTTCTAATCCTTGGAGTATCTACATGGTTGAGTGGCCTATATCCATTTAATTATGGCTGGTGTAAATTAATATAAATATAGTTTGTGTTATTCAACATATTCAGTCTCCTTTTGAGTGTTTCTTGCATAGTTTTCAAGCAATTTTGTGAATTCAATTGATCTAAGTTTGGGATTAATTTCCACATGGTATTAGAGCCTTGGTAGCTTGATTATTATACTCTTCTAATTGTTTTTTTTAGGGTTGGAATCACTCACTGGGAGTGCATTTTGTATGTTAAAGGGAGCACTTACTGAAGAATGGATCAATCTCACGAAATCATCTTGACTCCATTCAACTACTTCGAATGGAAGGAAAAGATGGAGATTATAATGAGGAGTAAAGGACTCTGCAGAGTGACCATGGAAACTAAAGCTGATCCTAATGTAGAAACATAGAATATCAAATGACATAATAGGAGAGACGAGGCGTATGGTCTTTTATGTCTCAGCATTTATAGAGACCTTCTATCTCATCTTGATGGATTTTTATCTCCAAATGAAGTATGTGATAAAATTCAAAATTTATTTGGGAATACATATAAGATGAGGGGTCATCAATTGGAGAACGAGATGATTTCACCGAGTATAAGTAGATTTGAATTCTTGCAAGTTTACTTCTCCAAATTCAAATCACTGTTTTGTAGCTAAAATAGTGTGGTATTGATAAAGAAGATGAACAACTAGTGTTAGCCATCCTTTCGAAGCTTGGACCTGACTAATCAATATTGATTTTGACCTTCCAGTCCACCAAGTTGACAGCTCGAAACTGGAATATTCCTTCACTGACAAATTTCATGGAATCCTTGACCTAGGAGCAAGACAATTTGGTCATGATGGGAACCATCAAACCTTCAAAAGATCAAGCTTTGGTTGTTGGAGATTCAAAAGGTAAGAAGTAGAATGAGAAGTCTCCAAATAAAATAGGAGACAAGTCCAAGTCTCATGAGGAATCCTCAAACTCCAAGAATAAAAACTTTTAGAAGAAGAAATGTTAAGGTGAAGGAATAAAGTGTGCATACTGTGGTAAGGGATTTCATTCTGAGAGATCTTGCATGAATAAGCAGATCGATATGTTGACTCAACCCCTAGAGAAGAACAACATCTCCCTTCCTGATGGTGCAAAGAAGAAGGAAGGAGGACCCCGTTTCGAAGAAAAGGAGAGAGTTCATGCCCTGGTTGCAAGAACTATAAGATCTCCTTCCTTTATCATTGATTCTAGCTCTTCTAGGCACACAATTTCAACAAAGGAGGCCTTCTACTCTCTTGATGATTCGAAAGGTCCAAATATTTTTATGGGAGATAACTCAGAAATTGAAAGTAAGGGTAAAGGTAGCATTTATTTTGATGATGGTTCCTTCAATAATGTCTTGTATGTCCCAGGCATTGCTTCTAATATCTTTTTAGTCTACTAGATAACCCACACTAGGTCTCATAAGAAGGTTTTTTTCTCTCCCAATGATGTTGAAATATCTGATATTGCGAATGGCAGAGTCATTGCTAAAGGTTTTGTGGATCATAGTTCGAAAGTATACAGGTTCTCAGACTTCATGCCTTTCTCTAATGCCTTTGCTATCTTCACCCATGCCAATGAATCCAACAAGATTTGGCATGAGAGGTTTGGTCATTTAAATTAAAAATATCTTTCATATTTGTGTGAAAAATACATGGTTTCAAGGATTCCAAAGATAAAGTTTTCCAAAGGATTCTATCAGGGTTGCAGTATAGGAAAACATCCAGAGCATAAGTATGAGAGAGTCAGTCATGATCGAACCTCAGAAACTATTGATCTCATTCACAGTGACATTTCTGGTCCTTTCCCTCATGTCCACGAGTCAAGACAAGTATGTATTAACCTTCATAGATGAATTTTCCAGGTACTGTTGGGTTTACTTCCTTGAAAAAAGTATGAAATTTTTGACCTCTTCAAGGTTTTTAAATCCTTGGGTGAGAACCAGTCTGGGAGGAAACTCAAGATCCTCAGATATGATAATGGTGGTGAATATGTCAAGTCTAAGCTCATTAAATATTTTGAATATGTAGGTATCCATATGCATCACTCTATTCCTTACACACCTCAACAGAATGGTGTTGCTAAGAGGAAGAATAGAGCCCTCAAGAAAATGGCTACTTGTATGATGGAGTCTAATACTTTGACACCAATTTTTTGAGCCGAACCTATAAACTATGAATCCTACATCCATAATAGGGTGCCTCACAAGAAACTTGATGGAGTTACTCCTTTCAAAGCTTAGAGTGGACACAATCCTGATGTGTCTCATTTAAGGATTTTTGGCTCAAGAGCACGGGGCTAGAGCTCCATTAGAAAAAAGGAGGGATTTGGAACCCCAAAGTCAATATTTCCTATTTGTTGGTTATTCTAAATATTTCTATTGGTATAAGCTGATCAACAAGAACACTGAAGGAGTGTTTAGTTTGAAGAAGAATGTATGCTAGCAACAGAAATTGGAGTCTTCTTCACCACCTCCACCTTTGATTGTAAGTGAAGAGACTAATGAAATTTATGATTATGATATGTCTAGTAATGATGATTTAATTACATATCCTAACATCCCCACAATGCCAAAGTGGGCAGAAAATACTATTTAAGCAACTAGGAAACTAGTCGGGAATCTTAGTGATTCTAAGAGGACTAGATCTTAATTCGAGAGTGCCCTTTATTTCAAGGACCCTTTCTTTGTTGATACATGTTTTCTAATGATTGAATCTGATCCACAGAGATATGAAGAAGTGTATGAAGACCCAATATGGAAAACAACCATGAAGAAGGAATTCCATTTGCTCCAAAAGAATGACACATGGGAACTAGTCATTCTCCTACAGGGAGAAAGCTAGTAAAGTGTAAGTGGGTATTAAAAAATAAATTTTATTTTGATGGTTCTCTAATGAAGTATAAATCAAGGTTATTGGCCAAGGAATTCTCTCAATTCCAAGGCATTGACTACAACGATACCTTTGCACCAGATGCAAAGATGGACTCCATAAGACTAGTTTTGTCCGTTGCAACTTCCAAGCAGTGGGAGGTACATCACATGGATGTGAAGAGTGCCTTTATACATGGATATATAAAATAATAAATATATATGGATCAGACATAAGGTTTTTTGACTAATCCATCTCTTTTTTGCAGGTTAAAGAAATCATTGTATGGGCTAAAACAATCTCACAGAGTTTGGTATGCCAAGATTGATGAGTTTTTTCTATCATTGAACTATTGTAGATGCAATTATGATCCAAATGTATATTTGAAGCTGATTAATAGTTATTTAATAATTATTTTATTGTATGTTGATGATATTCTAATCACAGTAAGTTCCAAGAAATAATTTTCCTCTTTGAAGAGTGCAATGAACCATGCCTTTTCCATGACTGATTTGGGATTGTTAAGCCAACTTTTGGGGCTTGAAATTTCTCAATCATATATTGGTATCAAGGTACATCAGTTAAAGTATGATTCAAACCTATTAATAAAGTTCAACATGAAGGATTGCAAGTCAAGCAATACTCCTTTCCTTTCAAGAGTTAAGCTTGAAGAAGCACATTCAACTCCATTGGTAAACAACACTCTATATATGCAGCTAATTGGTCATCTTATGTATTTGAATCATAATCGAACTGATATATATTATGCAGTGAGTGTGGCTTCCAGACACATGGATCAGCCTCATGACATCCATTGGAGGGAAACAAAGATAATCCTAAACTTTGTATAATGAACAAAAACTCATGGGATTCACTATGTTGGCACAATTGGGCAGGTGATAACACTGATAGAAAATCAAATTCTAGATATGTGTTTATTATTACATATGGAAAAATCAATTGGTAAAGTAAGAAGCAAAGTGCAATTTCAATTTCATCTACAGAGGTAGAACACAGAGCCGTTGTGAATGCAACTCGTTAATGCTTATGGTTGCAGGGTATACTTGGAGAGTTTGGGATCGATTCTAAGAATTATACAGTGATATATTATGACAAACAAAGTACCATTCAAATATAAAATAATATATTACTGAGGTAGTGAATCAACCACATAGAGATCCATATGCACTACATCGGAGGACTTATGCATCATGGGGTCATTTCTCTGCTCTATTGCACATCATCTGAGCAAGTTGCAAACATCTTCACCAAGGTGTTTTTTTAGAAGACTTTCAACAATCTCAAATCACTGCTAGGGATATATGATCATGTGGTGAATACTAATTGAAGACAATATTTCTTACAATCTTGTTCATGTCCATGTTTAAGGGAGGATTTTTCCCTTTGTGGTTTTGCCTCTTTCCTTGTTTTGTATGGACAAGCAGTATGTAAAGCGTGACTAAACCTTGTTTCTAGGACCTATATCTCTGATATTTTTCTGATATTGTACATAAATTCAGGATTAAGAGGGGTGTTGGAATAATAAAAATCCATTCTGATACTTAGGATAAAATAATTAATCTTTTTTGATTAATTTCCTAGGTCCTACACTAGGTAGTTTGCATCCACTTGCATTTCTGTGGTCAAATTTTCCAAAAATTCCTCTTGGAGGGATTTGGAAAGATTCTAGATAATATTATTCCAACTAACAGACTTCCCAGTTTAGTAAGTGCGCATTCCTACCTTATCCATAGTTTCCAGCTTTTTCTGCAGTTTTAAGGAAAAAGGTAAAGCTATTATTAAGGTAGACTTCCTTGTTTTTGTCACAACTCACCCTCCTTATTTTCCTCACCTAAAATCATGATGAATTACAATTTCCTTCACTTATAAGCTATACCAACTCATTCATAAAATCCATGAGCATATTGATTGGTTTGGAAAGTGCTTTATGGACCTATGGGGGATTTTAACTAGTTTAGTAAGCCTGCTTTTGTACTGATTCGAATATCATCTTTATGCTTTCGAATCCTTGGAGTATCTACATGGTTGAGAAACCTGTATATATTTAATGATGGCTGGTTTAAATTAATATAACAATAGTTTGTGTTGTTCAACATATTTAGTATCCTTTTGAGTGTTTCTTGCATAGTTTTCAAGCAATTTTGTGAGTTCAATTAATCTAATCTTGGGATTAATTTCCATAATTTCTACATTATATAAAAGCTCCAATTTCTACATGGTGACACAAAAGAAAGTGTTGTTTGATGTACATAAAGGAAAAGGAATCTTCTTTGATGCACGTGATGACTTCGTCGATAGTAATGAGGCATCGACATCTGCTACTGTCCCGGTATTGGATAATGGAACAATCCTGGAAATGCCTCATGTTATCTCCCAAAATAAAATAAATTTATTTTTGATAGTATGAAGAATTTAAATGATGCAATGAAGGATATGAAGATCACTAACAATTTTGAAGACCTCTATTTTTGATGCAAATTTCACAAAGTTGTGGCTTCGGTGGCTTGGGTGAGGATTAGAACATATCATTAGCCACCGAAAGATGGAAGATAAATAACAGGTGGAAGACCCCTTCAGCAGCTAGGCACATTGATAAAATTTTTATTGCCATCAGAACATTTTTAAATAATGATCGGAGCTTGAAAATATAAAGGATCGGCGAGTTAGTCCACTACGGCGCCGAAACGGTGGAAGACTTACAGATTACGGCTTCCACGAGAAGAGGAAATCGTCGGTGATCTGAAGGACTAAAGAAAAATCATCGAAGAGTTTATAACCAAGCAACTTCACGGTGATCAGAAGAACTACAGACAATGGATTGGCGAGTTAGTCCACTAAGGAGCCTCAACTGTGGGAAACAAACTGACTATCGGTTCCACCACAACATAAAACATCAGTGATCGGAGGTTTTAAAGACTACAGATCGACGAGATAGTTCCCAAAGGTGCCGCAACTACGGAGAAAATAACGATTAAAAGTTTTGATGGTAAGAGGTTTTGAGTTTCGATCGTCGACAAAATTAGTTCGGGACTTAAAAACTTTAAAAGCATCGAAAAGAGTCCTCTGAGGAGCCACAACTATGAAAGAAAGACTTACTGCGAGTTCCAAAACAATACAGACTCATCAGCGTTAGAACTTACAAGGACTAAATATCGGCGAGTTAGTTTCCAAAGGCGCCACAACTGTCGAGGAAATACAGACTGTGGGTTCCACGAGCAGATGTAAACTTCGGCGTCGGAGGTGCTAAAAACTAACCGGTGGAAAAATAGTTCACTGTGGAGCCACAACTGCAGAAGGAAGAAAGACTATGGCTTTCGATTGCTGACAAGGATCATTCTGAGAGCACGACAATAGATGAACTATTCAGTGAACGGAAGAACTGAATACTACGCAGCGGAGGTACAAGGCTGAAAGGTTTTGAAACGTCGGTGATGTGAAGAACTAAATACCGTTGAAGTCACAAATCAGAAATTGAAACTCTAAAGACTCAACGTCGGTGAATTAGTCCTCTAAGGAGCCGCAATGGTGGAAGAAAAAAAGACTAAGTTTTCGATCGATGACAAGAATCATTCCGATAGCACAACAATAGAAGATCATCAACGATCAAAAGACATACAGACTAACTGTATGCGAGTTAGTCTACTAAAGAGCCGCAACAACGGAAAAAAGACAAATTGAGGCCTCCGTAATCAGATGAAAATTTCAGCGATCAGAGGAGCTGAAGACTACATAGTAGCAACATCCAGGAAAAAGGTTCCAATGCATGAGCTGTCACAGCTCCCAATCGTCGATGAGCTAAAGGTGGAGAGCGGTAGCGTAGAGACTTAGAGCACCGATGAGCTAAAAGAAAAAAGCCCCTGATCGGCGACGACGGAGTTAAGGCATTAAACTGTAGAAATGTTGGGACTTGGAGCGCTAAAAATATGGAAATATTCATCTTTGGGGCACTGATGTGATAGAAGAAAAGGCTTCCGATCAGCGATTGCGGCAACAAAGTAAAAAGTTTCGGGCAGACTGAACAAGACTGTGCACTTTAGTTAAACACTGATACACTGGTTGTTGGCGAAAATTCCACAGCGAACTAGCAATGGGAATGATCAGCGACCACTTCAATCATTAAAGGACCACTCAGTGAACTAGATCTTCACAGTAGATGAAAAAATAGTTAACAAGGGTTTGAATCCCTAATCTAGAAAGACTATTACTTCCAATTATTTTTGTGTAAAACAGATCGGATTTTCGGGATCTGTAATTTTTGTAAAAGGCTATAAAGCCCACAATTAATTTAATAATACAGGTTTGACTCTGGGGATTTATGAGCCTATTCCATTATCAAGCGTCTCATCTGGTTTATTCTAAGTATAAACTCTTTTGTTGTGATTTGTTCAGCCATCTCTTTATTTACTGTGTTTATTGCCTGGATGTGCATTTAGGTAATTCTCAGATTTATTAAAGGGTCGATAGCTGTCATCCTATTAGCTATTTAGTGATATTTGATTTATAAACACCATCCTCAGCAGGATTTAATGTACAGACCAGAGTTTTTGTGCAAAGCCTAGATGGTCAGGCTAGGAAGTGGTTTAAGGAACCACCTGCTGGGTTAGTAGCAGGCATAGAAGTGCTAGATGACATTTTCCTAAAGCATTGGGGAGAGAGGAGAGACCACCTCTACTATATCACAGAATTTAGCAACATGAGAAGAGAAAATGGTGATTTTGTCTCCAAATTTACCAAGAGATTCAATGACATGTACACCAAGATCACCACTGAGATTAATCCCGTCAGTGCCTCAGCTATGATAACCTATGCGAATGCCTTTGACTCCAACTTCTGCCTACTTCTCAAAGAAAGGAGGTCTGCCTCCTTATCACTCATGTAGGATGCTACCCTAGAGGTAGAGTCAAACATTCTGGCATCTCAAAAGGTCAAAGGGAAGGTAGGCAGGAGAAGGCAGCCAACATACTATAATGGGGCTTCTGCATCAGAGAACAAGATTGGCAAGATGGCCAAAATTTTAGATAACTTGACTGCTGAAATGTCTAAATTGAGGGGCCAAGGACATTTGCCGATGAGGGGTACAGGGCCAAGTGATTTTTCCCCTCGAAACCCAAATTTCATTCCTTATAGAAGAGGAAACCCCCCTGCTCAGATTCTCAGAAGGGAGAGAAATCAAGGGGAAGACCAGAGGATAAGATCTCTATTTCAAAACGATGTATTAGAAGAAGAGCTAGAATTCATTGAAGATGAAGGAGAAGCTGAAGACATTATCCACTGCATGGAGGATGAGGTGGACTATTCTTTTCTGACACAAATAGAATATGAGGAAGCCCTAATTGCTGAGCAGATCATCGAAGAGGCTGTCTATCAGGATGATGATCAGGGAGGTTACCAACTAAGGTCTAGGTTGGTTGCTCCCCTCAAGAAGAATGCTGTACCTATCAAGCAGTCTGCTGCACCTGTTAGAAAGGTTGTTGTTTTACCAAAGAAAGTAGCTGTCCCATCCATATCATTGCATAAAACAACACCTTCAGCCACACCTGATCAGGTCCAACTCAAACCTACAGCTTAGGAGGTAATATTTCTAGATAAGCTGCATTATTCTTTCAAACTTGAGTCTGAAATTCAAAAATTGAAAATCTTGTTCCTTCTAATCGAGTTGATGAAGAAAGATGCATTTAAAACCTCCATTCTAAATTCCCTTCAGCCCAAGGTGCACATTGACACTGACTTTGTGAACCTGCAAGATGACAAGCCTGTTGTAACCCTGGGCCCCATGATTGAATACCTAAAGGACTCATGGCCACCATTCTATATATCCTTGAAAAATCCATGATAAAATCCTCCATAACTGCCTGCTGGATTCAGGAGCCTCTCATAACCTAATGCCAAAAGCTGTGATGGATGAGATTGACCTCAGCATTACTAAGCCCTACCATGATTTATTATCTTTTGACTCCAAGAAGGTAAAATGCTTGGGCCTCATCAAAGATCTTGCTAGAAACTTAATCCATCTGCCTTCGAAAAGCGTAATGATGGACATCGTAGTGGCCGATATTCCCCCAAAATTCGGCCTCTTGCTGTCTCGGTCGTGGAGCAAAAGATTAGGCGGCACCCTCTAGATGGATCTCACATATGCTACCATTCCCATTTTTGGAGGGTAAACTAAGTGGCTTTATAGAGAAAACCAGCAAGCATACATCATAAGCAAAGAGAGCCGCTCAGTGAATCACCCAATTTACGCCATGGACACTGATTTCGAATCCTGTATTTTGCAAATTGATCATAATCAACAAACGTTGGTTCAGATCACTGAGCCCACCCGTCCATGGCCAAAAGAAATCACAACAACGATTTGGACCATGTATTTTGATGGGGCAAGCGCTCAGAACTTAGCAGGCGCAGGTATAGTCTTGATCTCCCCAGCTAATGAGAACATTCACTTATATTATAAGCTCGATTTCAAGACCACGAACAACGTAGTAGAATATGAAGCCTTGCTGCTGATAGTTAAAGCGGCTAAGGATATGGGGATCATGTGCATGAATATTTTTGGGGACGCAGACCTCATCATACAGCAGGTCAACGACACTTTTCAGACAAAAATATCAGATTGAAGGCCTACAGGGACGAGGTATGGAAACTTAGAGACTCATTTATGCTTTTTGAGCTGTCATATGTTCCTAGGGATTTGAATCACCTGGCTGTCTCTGCAAGTCTGTTTGTTCCTCCTTTACCCCCTATGCTCAGCTATGATGTTTAGGTCAAGTACAGACCCTCTCTTCCAGACAATGTAAAATTTTGGAGGGTGTTTGAAAATGATGGGAGCTTAGTAAATTCCTTCAGTTAGTGGATGAATTCTTTGACATACACATAGACCAGGAAAACCTTAACCTGGAGGAATCCAAGTAGCTCAAGTTAAAAGATAAAGTTATTGAGCATGATATTGTCCAATTGCCCAGCAACCACATACCCCGAGGTCTAGTACCATTGGAAGAACTATTTGACCACAATGACATCCCTTTCAATCTTGCCAAAAGGGAGCTAGATCCTGCTATCCAAGAGCTGAACATAGGCAGCAAAAGCCATCCAAAACTGATAAATATATCCACTGAGATGACTGCTGAACAAAAGTATGAATATTGTATCTTGATAAAAGAGTTTGCTGATGTCTTTGCATGGGAGTATAGTGACCTAAAAACATATCACACCAATATTATCCAGCACAGGATTCCTTTGGAGAAGGACACCATTCCTTTCAAATAGAAGCTGAAACCCATCAGCCCCCTTCTATTACCAATGATTGAGAAAGAGATCCACAAGATCCTCAAAGCCAAGATCATAATCCCCATCAGATATTCCAAGTGGATTGCAAATCTAGTAGTGGTGAGAAAGAAAAACGGAGAAATAAGTTTGTGTGTGGATTTTAGAAACCTGAAAAAGTGTTCCAAAAGGACAACTAGCCACTTCCCAAGATGGAACATCTGCTGTAGAGAGTATCGAGGGCCAGGGTCATGTCCTTCCTTGATGGTTTCTCTGGATACAACCAAGTTGCTGTGCACCCAGATGACCAAGAGAAGGCTGCCTTTACTGCCCCCTAGGGCACATTCATGTATGCTAAAATGCCATTTGGGCTAATGAATGCTAGGGATACTTTTCAAAGAGCTATGGACCTAGATTTTGTAGGGCTAAAAGATAAATTTGTGCTGATATATTTGGATGACTTAATAGTTTACTCTCACAGCCATCATGACCACTTGCAGCATTTAAGGAAGGTATTTCTGAAGTGCAAAAGGTATGGAATATCACTGAACCCCAAGAAGTCCCAGTTTGCACTCAATGAAGGAAATCTCCTAGGCCACATAGTCTCAGCTGAAGGTGTAAAGATCAATCCAGTAAGACTGGAGGCAATTCAGCAGCTGTCACTACCAAGGTCGAAAAGAGACATTTAGTCCTTTTTAGGCAAGATAAACTTTGTCAGAAGGTTTATTCCAAATTTCTCTGAGTTGGTAAAGCACATAACAACCATGCTAAAAAAGGATGCAAAAATCAAGTGGACCGACCAAGCAAGAAATTATTTTGAAGACATTAAGAAAGCCATCATGGAGGCTCCAACCCTGATTATTCCCAAGTACACCAAGGGTTTTTACATTTTCTCTATTGCATATTATGACATAGGGGCAGCTGTACTATTACAAAATAATGATGAAGGTCTTGACCATCCAATTGCTTTCTTCAGCAGAACCTTGAGAGATGCTGAGATGAAGTATGACCCAATTCAGAAGCAGGATTATGCTCTCATAAAATCTTTGAAGAACTTTAGAATCTACATTCTCCATGCAAAGGTCATCGCATATGTCCCTTCAGCTGCAGTGAAGGATGTTTTGACTCATCCTGACATTGATGGGAAGAGAGCTAAGTGGATTTCCAAAATCATTGAGTTTTATATAGAGGTGAAACCCACCAAGTTGGTAAAGGGATTAGGTCTAGCCAAACTCATGGCCAAAGAAAACTGTGAACTGCTGGGAATGAATTTCACATGTGTCAGATCAGCAAAGGTGCAGACTATGGTAGTAGCTGAAATAGAAGTAAATCAAGATCATAATAACAGTCCAGCAGTAGCTGAGAACATATATTCATGCGAGTGGTACTCAGGTATCATCCAATTTTTGCTAAAGTTAGAAGTTTCTCCTGATCTTACTCTTAACCAAGCATGAGCTCTTAAGTTGAAATCTGTTAAGTTTTGCATAATTGACAATTTGCTGTATTGGAAGGATCAGTCTGGAGTTTTGTTAAGATGTCTAGATAAAGAGGAAGCATAGCAGGTCATGCATCACTGTTGATTGCATGGGCAGACCCGGGTTTACTATACTCAATCAACAACAACCCCAACTCACTGGCCCTTTCGGCGACAGACCGTGAAGTGATCTGAAGTCTCACCCGAAGTGAATCTAATGGGTTGGCCAAGACTCAAGTGTCTTGGACCAGGTTCTGCGCATCCTACTTTTCTTCTCTTATGCTTATGAGTCACAAGGTCAGCTATGGCTGCGCATCGCACATCCCCTTCTACTCGCAGCCCTTTTCGTCGTGCGATTCTTACCCACGTTGCGCAACTTCCACTTACTCACAATATCTCCAACCGTATCGCGTCTCCGCGCACCGCGGGACACTCAACCTCTCCTCAGCGCTAAGCCCTCAGCTCACAGTTTCGCGCACCGCAGCTCCTCTGCCGGTGCGATATCGCCTCTCTGCGATATCCTACCACTACCACTTCGCACTCTTAGCGTTGACTATGTCACGGTGCGAAACTCTACTTCTCAGAAGTTATATTGCAAGTAAACGGTCATTAGAAACAGACGTAACGGAGTCTTTAAACAGCTTACTAAAATACTTCCACTTACCTCTGTCTTCTGGCATTATCATGAGCTGAGCAATACATACATTCACTTACTACAACTAACATCATTATGCATAATAACCAATAACAATAAGCAAATACAATCACATTCATACAACACATAACACGTAGATTTAACGTGGTTCACCCCCAGGATGGGAGTTACGTCCACCAAACTGTGCTTCTATTATATATCTTGAGGGAAGTAGCACAGTCTGTTGCACTGCATATGCAGTGCGAGATCTCTTCTAGATATTTGGTCTATTTCTGTCTCTATATTGCCTTTCTTTCAATAGATCCTTCCCTCTCTTCCCTCTCTGTGGATGGTTACATACAGACTCAAATGACTCACAGACAAGCTAGGTGTCTGGATCGTTACAACACAGTCTGCTTGACTGACTCTCGAGTCTACTAAAAAATACTCTACTGACCAACTAACGACTCATCCTACGAGCCAACCACTGGCTAACTGACTGATTAGCTAACCCTTTACAATACAAAAATGCAAGCTTTTATAGGCGGCCCGAAGGTCTCGCCATTACAACACTGTGGGCCTGTCCCAACAGTAAACCCATACCCTAATTAGTGACAGTCGGTCCTCTTTGTCCTTGAGGTAGCCGCTTCCCGTCACACCACGGCTCTCTACAGTCTTCCATGCTTCCCGGTACTGACCATGGGTACTATGCACCGCTTCTCTGCTTTCTGTCCTTCACCTTCAATGCTTGAGCCTCGTTGCTCCTTCTTCTTTATGAGAGTCGCTGAGCCCTCCTGTCTTCCGCCGCTGCCTTCAATGCAGTGGTTGAGCTTTCTTTTCCCGGCCGCTCAGGTACCGTTGCCTTCTTGACTTTTCTATCCCAAAAGTCGTGGTTTCCGGCTCTGCTCTCTAGCTGGAAACGTGCTACGGTGTCGTAGCTCTGCCTTGTCCTTTCTCCACCAACACTTATATCTTTCCGCCAAAACTTGTATCTTTTCGCCAAAACTAGCAGCTTCTTCTGTAGCTACGGGACCCTGCTCCAACAGTCCCCTAACACTTACTTGTGGCTTGCCCTCGAGCCACCTGGAACAGGCTTCTCCTGCTGCAACTTATCCTTCGCCTCCTGCGAAGTGCACTGTAACCTGCCTTGAAGTCCTGCGAATTCATTCTTCATCTCCTCAGCACGCTGTTCCGCCGAATCAAGCAATGCTTGATCAATCTTGGAGTCCTCTGTTCCTTCAATTTTCTCCCTGGTCGCCGTGAATTCCTTCAGCTTCTGTTCAACCACGTCTACTAATTCTGTGATTTTCTCCTGAAAAGGTTGAAGCAGGTCAGTAATGTGCAGCTCCTTTGTTCTTAATTGCTGCACCTCTTGCTGCAATTGGTTCATCTCCTTCATCTTTCTCATCTTCTGAAGAGCTGCTAGGCTCTTGATTTCTTCTTTCATGGCCGCTGCAGTGCTCTCTACTTGCTGTATACTCTGCTGGATCTCGACCTTCTGTGGTGGCTCGTCTAACTCAGCCCATGTGTTCATCGCATTTGTTAGTAGTACTCGGGCTTCGTCAATGCATGATTGTATCTGCGCAGAGGTGAGTCGAAATGCTTCCACCTGAGCTTTTTGATCTGCAAGGGAGGTGTCTTGTAGACGCGCCTCAAGCTCGATGATCTGCATCTCATGGTCGGCCTTTATCCTGGCTACTTTCTCATCCATCTTAACTACAGTTTGCTCGAGAACCTTCGCTCTTGCTGCGACTCTTTGTAGCTTCTCCGGGGTAGGTAGTGCGAACTCGATGTTGCAGTTAGGGAGTTCTATTGCAATATTCTGTAGTACCTGGGAGAGTTCCTGATCCTTATTCTGATATGTTGTCAACTCGTCTACCTTTTTCTGATAGCTGGTGGCGAGTGTTGCGTTCTTTTTCTTTAGCTGCGCATTCTGCTGGTAAGTCGCAAGCTCTCTACTCCTGAGTTCTGCACTTAGCTGATGTTGGATTCTGTGCAACTGATCAATGTGAACCTCTGCAAGGTTAACCTCAAGGGGTTGTTTGAACTGGACTGGTGGGTTCGCCGCTGTCACCGAGAGTCTGATGCTACCTGGGGGGATCAACATAATGTTGAGGCAATCTTTTGCTAAGCTTTCCTCACGGGGTAGCGACGGTGCTGAAGTTTCTCCAGTGGGAACCTTTACTGGTGTAGTACGTATCGTGGCAGCCTTCTCTGTAATTGTGCGTATGTCTATGAGCTTCTTTTCTACGGCACTCTGAATTTTTTCCTGTGATTGCTTCACCTCATCAAATGAATCCTTGAGTGTATCACATGTCCTTGTTGCAATGAGTTCGTAATCATCTTCTGTTAGTGCCATCCTTAGAGTTGGTTTTGAAGTTTTCTGCTTCTTCCTCCCCTGCGTCGTTGTGGTTTCCTGGCTTCCATCCTTTGTAGAGGGCGTTGTTGCTGATGCTTCTGGCACATCTCTTTTCTTCTGGCCATGTAGTGGTACTTCTGTTGTTTGGTGTGCCTCGGTGTCTAGTGGGTCTTTGCCTTTTTCGGGTAGGCCTGTCTCGTCGGTCTCCATTGGCAGTGGCGTGGTATCTTCGTATTCATTCCGCCATTGGTCATCAAAACCCTTGATGACATTCTCAACATCCTGCATTGTCATTCTGAACCAGCCGGGAGCCTAGTCGTCCCTTTTAGTCCTTTTAGGCCTTAGGTAAATTCTATGGCTGTCCGCCATAAAATTAAGCCGGTTATCATATGCGTCCACAGTCTCTGTGCTTATCCTTGGTGAGTGCTGGATAAGGTTCTGCAACATCAAATAATATTCGTAAAATACTATTGCGTTAACCTGTTTCCTTGCTGGAATGCTAGTGTCCCATAAACTAGCATAGCGCACACCCCTGGGTGTTCCTCCTAGGATCTGCGGAAACTGGCTGTTGGGCGGTTCCCTCCATGTGACGAATGCACACAATATGAGCAGCCACGAAAAGTGAAAAGGGTGGCTGGCTTGATCTTGGGCTGCCAAACAATCTTCCTGAAACATGTTTAATAAAAATAACGACCAATTGAACTGCTCTCCTTCGGTGACTTGTATGGCCAGACTGATCATCGATCCCGTGACTTCCTTTGGTCGGACCTTGGTAAGCAGTCTTCCTGCAAGCAGACTGGCTGTAAATCTGAGTGTCTCATTCTGTAAACTCATGACATCGTAAGCCCTGCCTCCTCGCTATAACTGATACTTTTTAACGAGCGTTGTTGGCAGCTTGGGATCCTTGGTGTTTCCTGATACCTGTATGTCGGGATATTTACCAGTTTTAGACAGGCCAGTAATACGATGTATCAAGTCGACATTGAGGTCAATTTTGTGACCGAGCCAGAGATAGCCTCCATGCACACACGAGAGGAGGACACGCACCACAGCATTAACCTCTGCGCTACGCCCAAAATGGGGTAGTCTCAACACGTTGAGCAGACCTGACCGCTCAAGAATCTGGACATGCGGCTGGGGGACGAATTCGTCTCTACCTGTCCTTGGGTTCTTCTCGAGCAGAAGATATGAAGCTGGCTTGAATTCAGGGTATGTCTTACCGTCCGCCAGGTTGTAATCAATAAATTTGACAATAGCAGCATATCCTACTAAATCACCATTTTCCTTTACTCGAGAATCTATTGGCGGTATGGGCACAGGAAGCTTACCGCTCTTGGAAAGTTTGATGTCTGGAGCGCCTTCAACTCGTGGTATGAGGTAGTCCATTGAACTACGGACTTCATCTTCCCTCTCGGAACCGGATTCCTCCATGAGCTGGGAATGGCTTCTCATCTTCGGCTGCTCTCTGGTTCGGGATGAGTTCGGTGGGTTAGCTGTAGATGGCAATGCCATAGCTCCTGCAAGGCCGTGACGCTGAAATCTCCTCAAAATGTTTTCCAGCGGCTCGTCCTTAGATAGGACCCACTTAGCATAGAATGGCGGACGTGCAATGGTTGCAACTTCTGAGAACCACAACACTCTGTAACAACTTAGCTCGATACAGGGAATGTTTAACACTTACTCTCCAACGCTCAGTTTTTTCTGCAGGTGTAACTGTCCCAATTGAATACTTTCTGCTTTTGTTCCAAATACGACAATCCCGGTCAGAACGGTCATCCAGATTGGGTGCGTCGGTCATATTAATTGCATGGATAAGACCATACCCGTCCTTCGATCCTCAATAAATGCTAAAATCTGATCGAATTTTCCTCCAAGCGTGTGTACGGGTGCTGGTCTCGTCAGAGATTTAGCAAATCTGGAAGAATTTAATATACTGCTGCCAAATCTACGGTAGGGGATACCGGTCATTTCTTCATTAACTACTTGTCAGATAGTGACTTGACTAGCCTACTGTCGGTTGCAAAATGAATACGTGGCAGGGGGAAACATCTAACTGCTGTGATGCAACTCCGCATCACCTGCGCAAACAAACAGTGTCAAAACTATCACATTTTTTTTTTTCGCTGTAGACTTATTCCCGGTGCGATTCCTCCTTTCAACTACACTGGACATCTGTGCCATCCTGAACTGTTCATGCTAGGGTTGAGGGGTGGGGAGGCTATCACTATAGAGCTTAAGCCTACTGCCGTTAATCCATGTGGGAAAAAGCTCCCCGTTTAGCTGGCTGAGCTGAATGGCACCTCCTTCTGTGACTTGTTGTATCTGATATGGCCCTAGCCAATGTGTCTTGAACTTCCCTGGGAATTTGATGAATTTGCTGTCATAGAGGAGCACCAGGTCTCCGGTCTGGAAAGTATTATTCTTAATGTGTCTGTCATGCCAAGCTTTTTCTCGGGCCTTCTGCACTTTCTGATGGAATCCAGCGATGAACCTGTCTTCTTCTAGGGTCAGCAGCTGTGCGAGCCTTGCTTCGACTGTGTCGGTATCAGTCATTTTGGTAATCTGAGCGATTCTTAAGCTGGGAAGAATATACTCCATCGGCATAACAGCCTCTTGTCCATATACCAAGTTGAAAGGTGTGTGTCCCGTAAGTTTCTTGCACGTGGTTCTGTATGCCCATAAGACAGCGTTAACTCTGAGGTCCCAATCATTCCTCTGGTTGTTATAGATCTTGGTAAGAGCATTTTCTAAAATCTTATTAAAGGCCTCTACTATACCATTAGCCTGCGGGTGGTAGGGAGTGCTCTTATGGTGCTGGATCTGGAATTCTTCTGTTAATGCCTCAATAGTATTGTTCAAGAAGTGTGTACCTTGGTCGCTCATCAAAATTACTGGGCATCCAAACCTGCTGATGATGTTTTCAAAGAGGAATTGTGCAGCTGTAGCGGCATCACAATTTCGTACTGCTTTGGCCTCTGCCCATCTGGTGAGGTATTCTGTTCCAGTGATAATATATCTCGCACCCGTGCGCTTCCCTGGTGGGTTGATAGGACCCACAAAATCTATAGCCCATTTGTCGAATGCGCGCAATGTGACTTGCGGTCGCAGTGGCATTTCATCACGTCGCGAGGGCTTTCCTACCCTTTGGCAGATATCGCAGCATCTACAAAAGTCCTTAGTGTCTTTATGCAATGTAGGCCACCACAAGCCCGCTTCTAAGATTTTCTGCGCAGTCGGTTTTCCAGCGAAGTGACCTCCTGCGGTTCCTGAATGAGCCTCTTTGATAATAATGTCTTTTTCATGCGGCATTACACATCTGCGTAGAATTTCATCCAGGCCTAACTTGTATAGGCATCCTGCAATGAGGGTGAAATCTGCTGCCTTCACAACCAACTGTTTCTTTTGCTGCTTAGTAAGGTCATCAGGTGCTACTCCTGTGGTGAGGAATTGGATAATGTCGGTATAGTACTCATCTGCAATCTGTATGGAAAACAACGACGCATCTGGCAGATTGTCTTCTAGGTTACTGGGCTCTTCTCCTGAGTCTAGCCGCGACAGATGATCTGGTCCTGCATTCAGTCTCCCTGGTTTCACAATGATTTCAAAATCATACTCCTGGAAGAGGATTAACCATCTGCATATTCTCCCCCCAACAATGGTTTATTGAATAGGTACTTCAATGCGGAATGATCGGTAAACATTTTAAACGAGGCACCCAATAGATAGTGCCTGAACTTCTGCATCGCATATACCATAGCTAAGCCCTCTCTTTCTGTTGTGGTGTAGTTCTTTTCTGCTGTGGATAGCTTTCTGCTGGAGTAAGCGATAGGATGGTCAAGATCTCCTTCTCCTGGCTGGGTCAAGACGAATCCTAATGCGATGCCGGATGCATCCACATGTACATGGAAAGGCTTAGTCCAGTCTGGGAATACTAGGATGGGTGCTGTAACCATCTTCTCCATAAGTATGTCTAGACTCTCTTGGA